>CM065426.1:17583516-18173462 GCA_033060865.1 Dorcus hopei
CAAACCACAACAATTGAAGTTTATGACCCCTTTAATACCCGTCTGGCACCCGTATCTCGCCGAACTCAGAGGGCACACCAGCTGTTAGTATTAGAAGGCATGCAGTCCGGCTCTACCTGAGGTTTAGGGCAGGCGTCTAATTTATGAGGGTTAGTGTTCCCACGATTTCCGGGGGCATTCACCGTAGGAATGCCCCCGGAATTCGTGCAGTACTGGTAATAATTAGAATATTACCCAATTATGGCCTGATCGTCAATGTAACCCCGCAAGTACGTTGTGATAACCTGGTTCTTTTTTGGTGGAGCAGTGAAATAATTCTCCGGAACAAGGAATTCGATAATTTAACAATGAAACGCAACAATTAAATTTAATTAATTATTTATTGAAAAAAAAGAAAAAAAATGGGAAAACTCCTGATCTCCGCCTCTGCGGGATCGGAGATCTTGAGCGAAAAACCCTTGCGTTGAAATCAATACAAATAAGCACAATTTCACTTTCGAATATCGGCGCGATCTATTTTCTTTCGATTCACACCGTTGGTGGTATAATGTTTACACAGGTGCTTGTTGGAGAGCTCTGCTCCTTAATTAGATTAATAATTAATTGAGTTTCAACTGAGTTCGAGTCTTGGTACAGTGTTCGTCACTCTGATTATACCCAAAGACTCGTTCTATTTAATAAACCAACGCACAAAGTGTCTCAGTGGGACTACAGTGTACTTAATTAATGGAGTTAATTAATGAATTGATCAGATGTTTTGGAGAAGTATGTGATACAAATGAAATGCCGCCTTCAGCGATCAATCTGCAAGTAAATCAGTAGCAATCACCTGTTTTTCAGGGGCTCCCTTGGGAGATGTTAGGTTTAACCCTATCTCTAGCTAACCTGATTAATAAAAGTGCGTGTGGTGAGCCAAAACCTTCTTCTACTCCGTCACCTGAGCTTTTGAGGGGGGTGCTTGACCCCTGTGCCTTCTTATCGAGGACCCTCTGTATATTGCTCTTTCGCCGTCTAACCTAGCTAATTAACTTAAAGCGCAAGAAATCCATTTTGACTGCCTTATTCGCACTCCACTATGTGTGGTTTTGGCGTAACAGTCGCAAGGCGATCGCTTCTAATTAACCGACAAATCTCTGGGCAAAGACCACAGTTTGACCCTCCCACATGTACAGGGTGTGAAAAACTTTGTCACGAAAATGGCCCGCAATGTAGTTGAAATTGTTTGGTTTCCAATTTGACTGACATTGAGAGAATTCCGCTAGGGTAGAATGATTTCTAAAGTACACTGTATTGAAAGCCAGGTAGATGTAGGAAATAGAATTTGTCTACTAATTACGAAACATTGACCAATCAATTTCTCCAAGATGAAAGTTGCTAGTGAGTTTTAATACTCGCTGTAAAAGTAAATAAAATTAGTTGATTAAATTTTGCTCAATGTAATGGCACTATGAACCGTACTGACTCTTTAGTCTAATTAATGCAAACCAAATGATCTCTGCGCAGTTATTACCACCAAAGGTGCGTTGAAGAAAACAGATAAATGTCAATTACCCCGAGCGTATAATCCGTGTCCACTTATACACTGTCCACTCGATTTAAGAACCCTCGCGTCGCAACGTCTACGTGTATAGTTTTTTAATTGCCTTTCTTATCACTGAATTTAAACCGGACCGGATTTAGCGACCGTTTCAATAGTTTCTGGCCTCGATGACCATCGGTTAATTATTAATCTTCTACGACTTCGATCTGTGACAAAAACTATTAAATAGACTTACCCCATTCTTTACGGGACAATTTTATTTACTTTTTCTTCACAAACACTAATAAAAACGATAAAATAACGCATTTTGAGAAACGTCTAAACCCCTTTATCGTGACGTCACAATTTCTGCCTATAGGCATTTGATTTTAAGATCGCAGCGCTACCGTGGATAAATCTGAACCTCTGTAAGCTACACGGAATTTTTATAACGCACGTGTTTAAGTGCGTACTAATACAAATACACAAGTTAATTTAATGTGAATGTCACATGTAACACAATCCTGATACATCATACACTCAGGATCGACGCCAAAACACGATTTGTTGGGTAGCATACAAGGGTTTGTCTAGTTGACACCAGGTGGCGAACGCTTAGCTGCAAACTCCAATAGGCCTGAACTAAATATCAAGATGGCAATGCAAGTACACTACCTTTCAAATGTATTAAAGCACTAAAATGTCAAAATATAAAATTTAGGTTATGCGAGGTAACTTACAATTAGTATTGTTTTACCGACAAAGAGAGAAGTCTCTCTTCGCTCTCTAATTTTCGAGATTAGAAAAAAATGTTGACTCTACCAAAAAAATAAAAAAAACAATCAAGAATTGCATGGACATTACAAATCTAAAATCGTAGACGTTACACATTAGAGTCGTGGACTTTATATGCCTAAAGCCATGGACATTTTAAACCTAGATTCACGAATTCTTTATTTGCTCTTCGTTTTGGTTTTTGATTTCTATTCTTCAATTTTTTTTCCTTTCAATTTGCTTTCACAAAAAATTAATCAAAAAAAATATTTAAAAAAATAAGAAAACAAAATCTGACAGCTATTCGTGAATAAACAAAATGACTAAAAATATATTTTGTAACGATCAAAACACGAAAAACGCCAAAAAAATGAAACATTTTGTTTTCATACGAAACAAATTCTGATAGTTATACGTGAACAACAAGACAAAATTAAAACACATGAAAATCATCAAAACGAAAAAAAAATAACATCGTACAGAACAAATTCTCCCGATTTAGCACGAATAAAAAAATAAAAGAATTATTGAAATGAATGAACAAATATGGCAGAAAACAGATAAACGAAAACAAAACAGGAACGACACCTAAAAGTATTTTGTTTTGCAATAAACCAAATACTGGCAAATTATATGTGAACAAAAAAGAAACGATAGATATATACAGCGCCTTTCATAAAGTTCGTAACATATGGCAAATTAATTTATTTATTTCTCCGAAAATCAAACAAAACAAAAAACAACACAAGCACATTTAGTTTAATGATTTTTCAGCGAGAAGCCAATCGTAACCCTGTTATAAATTTTGGTTATGATTGGTTCTTCATTAATGTCAATTTTTGACCTCCCACCACTGAAATCCAAAGTATTACCGAAAGCCTCGCTAAAATGTTTTGGTTGTAATTTGTGGCTTCAGTAATAACCTTGCTGTCAGGTTAGTTTAGTCACAGATTAATATCATAGCAGATACGAAACTGTTTGTCGGCATCCTTTGATGTTGTAAGTCTGAATTTTTTGACCTTCAGCCGTTTTGAAAAGGGCATGCCACCTTTTGATTGAAAATATTTTGCATAAGCTCATATGGTAAGGTTTGCGATGGCTTATTTTCATTAAAACTTTTTTGGGAACTTTTCCGTTACCCACTTTGCGCACGCGGTAATCTCACTAAAAAAATAATTTTTATCTTTTAAAATTTGGCGGAAAATTCGAAAAATCGAATTTCTCAAAAAAGAAAATGCGATAATTTGAAAGTTCTAGTCTTTTAAATTACGCGTTACCATAAGACTCGAGTTCGATTCTCGATTGCGGCGGAAAATTTTTCTGCCAAAAATCTGTTAGTGTTTCTTCGAAATTTAATTACTTAACACACTAACATTGCAATTAATATTTAATTATTTAATTTATCTAATCTTTTTCTTGTAGAGCAATGTTAAGTGCAACCAATAATTTCCAGTGTCTGCAATTTTTTGGTGTGAGCAATTTTCGTTGTGCGCTTTTTTTCCTGTACGCATTTTTCACTGTGCGTACTCTTTTTTCATGGAATTGATCTGATAGATGTCGTACTTATCGATTATCGCCGCTGTGCTACACGTCAGCCGTTTGTTGGACGAGAGTTACATTGGCATGCGTTCGTTAAGACCTCAGAATTCCTCAGCAGCAACAAAAACCGCAAAAAAGACGAGATCCCAATAACGGAACGTTCTTGAACAAAGCACCGACATCTGGTGGCCACAATCGGTAAAGCACCCCACCTAATGAATCCCAAACCTCATCTATAAAAATTATATTAAATATGAATTATAAAGGGGAACTTTAATAATAAAATAATGTAATCATTCGTCGACACCAGCCGACGCCAAATTGTCTCTTGCGTTACAGCCGTCTAGTCGACGAATCTTAGGCGACAGCCTAGAGAATTCTGACGGCGGAATAAACTAAACCAGACAGTCCGTCGCCTCCAGAATGTTCGCGAGAAACAACCCCAGCATATAAAAATGCACGCGGCCGGGGAGTGAGACAGTTCGAATTGAACTGAACGTTAGAGGGAATTAAATTCGCGTTATAAACTTTCGCTCGGCTGAGAAAATAAATTAGGATTAAGTTCGTAAATTATCTAGTGTTAAATGTTAGTGTTAATTAGTTTGCTTGTAAATAAATTAGTTTATTAACTATTTCGTGTTTCTATTTTAAAATAAAAATTAATAGAACCCTTAACATCGTTACAATAATCATTCTTCTCGTTTGTTTTTTAATCACTCCCTTACCTTCCTGCGTTTTGACGGAGTATAGGGTCTGAACGAGATTATGGCCTTTGCTTCACGAAACAGCAAAACCGAGGAAGATTTGGGGAAGGGAAAAGAGAGAAGAGCAAGTTCTGTGGAAGAAAGAAGGTGAGCGAAGAAGAAGAAATGTGCAAATTGCCAGGTCGGGTCCAACCCCCTTAGTCTTACTCCACGTGAAAAGGAAACGCTTGGGAGAAAGAGGCAGAGCGTAAAACAGAAATGATTAGAATCCATAAAGAAGGTGAGAAAAGAGAACCAGAAATCTGTAGGATTGGAGATTAGGAGTTAAGAAGTCTTTAAAGGTCCGAAACCGCATTGGGAGAAGGGGCAAGAAATTAAAGGCGAATCGTAAAAGGGAATGGCCACTGGGATTGGAAGTAATGTCCATGAAATGGACGTTCGGTTTATCGACAAATAAATGAAATCCGCGTGGTTGCAAACAATCGAATCAATTGACGAGCACGTTATTCAAAGATAATAAAAATTTTATGACGTTCCATTCAGCTGACTTTCCAGTCGCTTAATTTTCGAATGGATGAATTGAATAAAATTAATTGCTTTGAAAAACAACAAAAACAAAATAATTAATGTTGATTCGTCGCAGCTGTTGTCAGTAAGGGCGAAGGCGGCACTCAATAAAAATTATTATACGCGAAGAGGGGGGCGGGGGTGTTTCCGCACACTCACGCGTTGATTACTTAAAATCCGCGTGGTTGCAAACAATCAAATCGATTGACGGGCATGTTATTCAGAGGTAATAAAAATTTTATGACGTTCTATTTAGCTGACTTTCCAGTCACTTAAGTTTTGAATGGATGAATTGAATAAAATTAATTGCTTCGAAAGACAAAAGTCTTTGTTGAGTTAATTTGTGAAGACAACAAAAAAAATAATTAATTTTGATTCGTCGCAGCTATTATCGGTAAGAGCGAAGGCGGCATTCAATAAAGATTCTTGTATGCGAGGGGGGCGTGTTGTCTTGTGTTTCCACACACTCTCGTTGATTACTAAAAAAAAAGCTTGAATTGCATGAGGCCTTCGGATTCAAAGGTAACATCGCCGTAGTAGAAAGCAACCGGGATGATGTGGATGATTCGGATCAGTTTGGTGATCATCGCGCTTCTGCCTTTATGTAAGTATCAAAGATTCATCGGCGCTCAGGAAATTCAATCTAAAGTATTTGCAAAAGGTCGTGGATTCAAGCTTAAGGGCAAAGAAGGCAATCGTAGAATCGTAAGTGAAGTCATTATTGATGGTCGCGGATATAAAATAATTAATTGCGAAGTCTCTGTGGATACTAAAGATCATCGTAATGGTGGTAATTATGGCGGTAATACTTCGTACACATTTCATAGCACATTTCATACGAAACTTATTGATGCTGGTATTGTTCGAGGTTAGTAAAAACCAATTTGGTAATTCAGAATTTTAACACAAACGTAAACTTCCGGGATGTGTTCTACTCACCAAAATAGAGAAAGAAGTTCATAATAAACATATGTATATAAAACCTTTTCCGTTTAACACAAGCCGTAACATTTTTGAACTCTCTTAGTCTTTATTTTTGACGTTCTTTGAGTATCGGTTTACGTTTTTGTTACACCCTGTATATAAAATAACTGGGGTTTATTAATATTATTATTGTTATTACAGTAGACCACTTAAATGATAAAGATTTCAATCGATTTAAAAAAATATTGAACTCTTTCTTCCACTCCAAGTGTGGTACGTAAGGCCATGTTTGATCTTTTGGAATTGCATAAAAAATATCCGTTTTCTTCCAGGCAACGTAAATATTAATCACTTTATCAAGATATTTAAATTATTTAAACCGAGGGTGGGTGGCACTGGCGGTGGTAAGTAAAACCAAGTTTGATTATACGGAGTTATAGAAAAAAATAAAAGAAATCGAATTGGTTTCAGGCGCGCTGAAAATCGATCAACTTTTGAGTTTACTTAAAATTTTCGACCCAAAGGTGGATGACTCCGACGGTGGTAAGTGAGATCGAGCTTGTTTGCGCGGAATTATATTTAAAAAAAAAAGGATATCGAATGTGTTTCAGGCGCGATAACAGTCGATCAACTTTTCACTTTACTTGAAATTTTTAATCCACAGATGAACGACTCTGACTGTGGTAAGTAAGGCCCAATTTGATGGATCGGTGTTTTATAAAAGGCGTTTCAGGCACCATAAACATCGATCAACTTTTCAAGTTATTGAAATTTTTTAACCCGAAGGGGAAAGACTCCGACGCTGGTAAGCAAGACCAGATTTGATTACATGAAGAAACCGATCGATTTTGTTTCAGGCACCATAACTATCGATCAACTTTTCAAGTTACTGAAATTCTTTTACCCAGAGGAGGATGAATCTAGCATTGGTAAGTCAGATGGTTCGGTATTGTATGGAAAATGAAATCGAATTTGTTTCAGACACCATAAACATCAATCAATTTTTAAATTTGCTCAGAATTATGAAACGGAAAGTCGATAGCACCAAAGGTGGTACGTAAGATCGGGTTTCGGCGTTTGGGATTTTGTAACGGAAACCGAATTTGTTGCAGGCGATGTGAACATTAATGTATTTATCAGTGTCCTTGTGAAGGTTGTACGAAACTGTAATGATGATACTGATGTCGGTACGTAAGACAAAATTCGATAATTTGGAATGGTATTATGGACGGAATTTCGTTACAGGTACATTTGGGCCAACACCAACAACACCTAGACCAAAATCAACAACAACAACAAAACCAACACCAAGGCCAACATCGAGAAAACCAAAATCAAGGCCGAAATGTGGACCAGGGTTAAGAGATCGGATTCGATCTATGGTAATCCGCTCTCTAGAAAGGAACAAGCGTACGTAAAATTAATTCCTTTTTCAGCTCATACTAAGACTAAATATTGAATTCTTGCAGTCTTTAACTGTCGCTTTGGCAACGTGCGTAGGAAGACTTGTTTTAAAAATCGTCGCCGAGGGAAAGGTAAAAATTAAAAAGTTAACATAAAGCGAAAGGCAGAATTTTTTTTATTTCGTACGTTGCAGAAGTTGTGCGAGATGTTTCGTTGTCAGTTTACGACTACGACTCGGATTACCATGACTCGTCTGATTACTACGATCTATCCTATTATTATTAGGGGAAAACAGATTCGATTATCATCACCAGATGTCAGCTGTTTCTTTGACTATCGTTACATTGACGTACGTTTGTTAGAACCTCACGCATTTGTGTAAAATCCCGTTTCAGCACCAAAACCGCAAAAAAAAGGAATAGAACTAGCGCGAACAAAGCAGTCGACATCTGGTGACGAAGACATCCGGCACCCCATCTATCGAACCACAACGGCAATCTTGTTTATATAATTATATTAAATATGAATAATAAAAGGGTTTGTAGTAAAATAGTCATTCTTCTCTTTTGTTCTTTTTAATTATTCCCTCACCTTCTTGCGTTTTGATAAAATTGGAGAAGAAGGAGGAGAAGAATATAAGAAGATGACGACGAGAAGCGGGAGGGGAGACTTGGATAAGGAAGGGGGGAAGAGGAGAAGAGAAGAAGATTCTGCCAAAGAAGGTAAAAGAAGAAGAAAAACACGAGCAAAAGTCAACAAATCAGATCCGACCCCCTGCGTGAATAGAAATGCTTCAATTGCAAAGGAGACAAAAGAGTGAAGGGTGGGCCAAAATCCAAGAAGAAGATGGCAACACAATCTGTGAGAGGAGATTCAGAGATCGGAAGGGTTAAGAAGGATCGAAGTCTCTAACATGGCTCAGAAAGGGCGTAATTGGGAGGAAAATAAAGGGCAAAGCTATATCTCGAAGCAATGGAGGCAGACCGATCTTGAAACGATGATTAAATCTACGAAGGTTCGTTTGCTTTTCAATCACCCCCTCGTCTTCTTGCGTTTTGACGAAGAAAAGAGTTTGAATGAGATTGCTGCACGAAACACCAAAACCGAAGAAGATTTGGGAAAGGGGAAAGAGAGGTAATCGAAGAAAAAGACGAAGTGTTGTTGCGTTTCAATTTTCCCGTCAAGACAACGCGGAATCCAGACGATATCTGACCCACTTACGAAATAATTGGCAAGCCTGTATCCCTCCTTTACTTTCTCGAAGTTTATTGGTGATGACACACCACGTGACGGTCTCCGGATCCGTATCTTAGCAACCATCACCATCTACAATTTCGCCTCGATCGGGTTCTCTCTTGTTCGAAGCGTGGTGCATCGTAAGTTATCGGAATTCTTGCTCTTTGGGAGAAGTAATTCATTAGCGGTTGTGCCGGAACGATTAGTGACACCATCGAACACATTTGGGGATAATTTGAACCCGAATTCCAAGCTTGGGAACTCATTAGCTCTCAGGTAATGTATATTGAGTCTAATGGTGGACGCTAACGAAACCGTTTCCTTTACATACAGGCTTTCCTTTTCTCCTGTTATTGGATTTTACTAGTGCATTCGCAATTGGCTCTGCGATTGGATTATAATCTCGTGTAGTAGCCCTACTCCCAACTCACGCTTCACGCATCGCTGTGCTTTCTGGGAATCGTTCTCAGCTGCGACCGTTCGACCGGCCATATTAGCTGTTGGCAACCGCCGGTTCATCCCGGATCAGCAACGCGTGACAGGAACCATAGATGGCGTGGTGATCAGCAAATTCGTTTGACATCTCCCTGACTGACAGAAACAAATTCGTGGGTCTCTTAGGCCGTATGCACACGGAGCTACTCAAAAGAAACTGAACTGGTTTGTGATTGAAATTACTAACTAATCATAGTAATCATTATCGCAGTTCCGCACACGCGGCCCACTCAGGAGTTATCGAAATCGGTAACTTCCTCCATGTAGTCATGGAAGGTGGAACCTCATCGCAATCATTGTTCTGTTATCGTGGATAATGATTCGAGTGATGCTTCCGGTGATGAATCTGTGTTATTATCATTACAGTAATCTCCAACAGATTACTAACGCGTTACTGACTGGTTAGTGACAAGTAACGCCGTCTGCAGTGTCCCATTCAATTACGGAAGTTCTGATTCAGCGCGGATTAGTTAGTGATTTGAGTCAGTGATCAGTTTCTTTTGAGTAGCTCCGTATGCCTACGGCCTTATTGTTGCATTTAATACCGGATCATAAGACATATATCGTTGCAATAGTACCACATGCTTATTAGTTAATGTAAAGAGCGAATCTTCGGCCAAATGCAGACAGTGCATTATTGTAGTCTTTTCCCCTTTTGTCAAATGTGTTTCCTAATTTGTCGAATGACTTTCCGATCTGATCAAAGCAAGTAGGCCCGCGGATTCGAAAGTCATTTGACAAATTCGGAAACATAATTGACAAAAGGGGAAAACCAAAAGAAAAAGACTGTAAATTATTGTTGTTGATTTAAGTAAATTCGAAATTGTCAACTTTAGACGAACCTAGCCTAACTTGTACGAAATTGGAACCGCAACTAAATTGTAATATTGTCAACTTTAACTACGAGTTTGATTTCCACGTTCACACACCAGTGAGTAAAGTCTCGCCTCTGTCTGCTTTTGATATATTTCTGCCAATTCTGTCAATTCGGGGACGTCGACAAGATTGTTATTGTTCAGTTGATTTTTGCAAGTCCGAACCGGCGCCCTTTAGTTATTTTAACATCTAAGTTACTCACTCCCTCACACTGCAGCTAGCCGAGGGGATCAGCTGGTGAAAGAGACAGTGGAAACCTGTCACCTGTCAAGGTAAGTGAGAGGCAAGTCAATTTAAATTATAAATTTGGTGTCGGGTCGGATCCAACCCCCATAGTCTTATTCTACATGAAAAGGAAACGCTTGGGAGAAAGGGGCAGATCGTAAAAATGAAATGATTAGAATCCATAAAGAAGGTGAGAAAAGAGAACCAGAAATCCGTAGGATTGGAGATTAGGGTTTAAGAAGGATCGAAACCGCATTGGGGGGGTGGGAGAAGTTGGCAAGAAATTAAAGGCGAACCGAAAAAGGAAATGACCAAAGGAGATAGGCCACTGGGATTGGAAGTAATGTCCATGAAATGGACGCTTGGTTTATCGACAAATAAATGAAATCCGCGTGGTTGCAAACAACCGAATCAATTGACGAGCACGTTATTCAAAGATAATAAAAATTTTATGACGTTCCTTTCAGCTGACTTTCCAGTCGCTTAATTTTTGAATGAATGGATGAATTGAATAAAATTAATTGCTTTGAAAAACTTAATTTGTGAAGACAACAAAAACAAAATAATTAATGTTGATTCGTCGCAGCTGTTGTCAGTAAGGGCGAAGGCGGCACTCAATAAAAATTATTATACGCGAAGAGGGGGGCGGGGGTGTTTCCGCACACTCACGCGTTGATTACTTAAAAAAAAAGCTTCAATTGCATGAGGACTTCGGATTCAAAGGTAACATCGCCAGAGTAGAAAGCAATCGGGGTAATGTTGATGGTTCGGATCAGTTTGATGATCATCGCGCTTCTGACTTTATGTAAGTATTAAAGATTCATCGGCGCTCAGGAAATTCAATCTAAAGTATTATTTGCAAAAGGTCGCGGATTCAGGTTAAAGGGCAAACAAGTCAATCGTAGAATCAAAAGTGTTTTCAGTTTTGATGAACGCGAATATGAAATTAACTGCGAAGTCCCTGTGGATATTGAAGGTCGTCGTGATGGTGGTAACTATGGCGATAATAATTGGTACGCGTTTCATAGGAAACTTATTGATGCTGGTATTATTCGAGGTTAGTAAAAACCAATTTGGTAGTTCAGAACTTTAACAAAAACGTAAACTTCGGGAACGAGTTCTTCTCACCAAAATAGAGAAAAAGTTTATAATAAACATATTGCTGTGATATTAACTAAATTACCAGAAGTTTCCTGCATGTATGAGAACCATGAAGAAAGCAAAGTAAATAAATTATCCGTTAATATACATCTATTAAATTTTTATACGTCAAAAAAAAATTATCTGAAATAATAGTTATCATTAAGTTCAGAGAGAGTAAAATATTTAAAACTTACCAAATGTATATCAAAGCAAATTCTTTTAAATAAATAAATCAAGATGGGGAAGTTTTGATTCAATTCGAGTAACGAACAACAGGAGAGAAGGAGGACTCGTGTGTCTTGGGATGGAGGACGTGTTCGACACAGGATTGCAAGAGCAAATCTTAATACTGTCAAAACGTAATAAATAAATTTGATTCAATTAAAGAATACGATTCGTGACAATCGTGACGAACCTATTGAGTTAAATTTATAGTAATATTTAAATTAATTTAAAGGATATATTCAAAGACGATTCGTGACAATCGTAGTTGAGTTATCCAAACCAAATAAATTTAAATACGAACAAGAACCTGAAATTTCTAATTAACGGATAGATTGTAGACGATTCGTGACAATCGTAGACGATTTATAAAACTTATTAGGAATTACAGTACACAAATTCACACCAAAATTTTTAATAAAAGACTTAACTCTTAACTAAAAGAACCACGATCCTGAATCAAGCCTCAAAATTCGAAATCATTATAACAGAAAAAGAAATTGTATAAGCATAACTTTATCACTACATAATAAGTTCCCAAAAATGAGTAGGTACTATTTATATTATAATCAAGTTTGAATCTTTAATTTCTTAAACATAACACATTGCACGAATAAGTAATTTATTTCCTCCCCCTTCAACACAAACTTAACCGTAACATTTTTGAACTCGTTTAGGCCCGGTTTTACAATCACAGGTTAACTTTATGCGACGGTTTATTCCCATAGTAACAATTGTGATCACAATCGTTACTATGGGAATAAATCGACAGATAAGTTAACTTGTGATTGTAAAACCGGGCCTTAGTCTTTATTTTGACGTTCCTTGAGTATCGGTTTACGTTTCTGTTACACCCTGTACATAAAAGAACTCGGATTTATTAATATTATAATTATTATTACAGTAGACCACTTAAGTGATAAAGATTTCTATCGATTTAAGAAAATATTGAACTATTACTTCCACTCCAAGTGTGGTACGTAAGACCGTGCTTGATCTTTTGGAATTGCATAAAAAAAATCGATTTTTTTCCAGGCAACGTAAACATTAATCACTTTATCAGGTTATTTAAAATGTTTAAACCAAGGACGTGTGGCACCGGCGGTGGTAAGTTAAACCAAGTTTGATTGTACGGTATTATATAAAAAAAAAGGAAATGAAATATGTTTCAGGCGCGATCACAGTCAATCAACTTTTGAGTTTACTTGAAATTTTTTACCCAGCGGTGGATGACTCTGACGGTGGTAAGTAAGACCGAGCTTGATTGCACGGAACTATTTAAAAAAAAAAGGGAATCGAATTTGCTTCAGGCACGTTAACTATTGATCAACTTTTCACTTTGCTTGAAATTTTTAACTCGAAGATGGATTACTCTGACTATGGTAAGTAAGACCAGATTTGATGGATCGGTGTTTTATAAAAGGGAAATCGAATTCATTTCAGACACCATCAATATCCATCAACTTTTCAGGTTACTGAAATTTTTTAACCCAAATGCGGATAACTCTGACGCTGGTGAGCAAGGCCAAATTTGATGGTTTGGTGTTACGTGAAAAAAAAACGATCGATTTTGTTTCAGGCACCATAACTGTCAGTCAACTTTTCAAGTTAGTTAAATTCTTTTACCCAACGGTGGATGACTTTGGCGCTGGTAAGTCTGATGGTTCGGTACCTATTGTATAGAAAACGAAATCAAATTTATTTCAGACACCATAAACATCAACCAATTTTTAAATTTGCTTAGAATTCTTAAACCGAAAATCACCAGAGGTGGTACGTAAGATGAGGTTTCATCGTTTGATATTTTGTAACGGGAACCGAATTTGTTGCAGGCGATGTGAACATTAATGTATTTATCAACGTCCTTTTGAGAGTTACACAAAACTGTGATGTCGGTACGTAACACAAAATTCGATAATTTGGAATCGTATTGTGGATAGAATTTCGTTACAGTTACGTCTTGGCCAGGACCAACACCCAGACTACCAGAACCAAGACGGACATGTGGATTAGGGACAGGAAGATTGGCTGATTTGTTGATAATCCGCTTTCTAGAAAGGAGAAGACGTACGTAAAATTAATTCCTTTTTCAGTTCAAACTAAGAATAAATATTGAATTCTTGCAGTCGTCGAGTACAGTTGTGGCGGCGTGCATAGCAATACTTGTTTTAAAAATCATCGTCGACGGAAAGGTAAAAACTAAGAAGTGAATAAAGCGAAAGGCAGAATTTCTCTTTTATTTCGTACGTTGCAGAATACGACTTTGTACCAGATTACGACTACGACCCGTATAATTACTACGACGATCTATCCTTTTTTTATTAGGGGAAAACATATCCGATTACCGTCACTAGATGTCACTAGTTTCTTTGACGATCGTTACATTCGCGTGCGTTTGTTAGAACCTCGCACGTTTAGGTAAAATATCGTCTCAGCAACAAAACCGCGAAAAAATAAACAAGAAAACGATTGCGAGCAAAGCTGCTGACGTCATGTGACGAAGATATCCGCGCCCCATCTATCGGACCTCAACAGCAATCTTGTTTACATAATTATATTAAATATGAGTAATAAAAGGGTTTGTAGTAAAATAGTCATTCTTCTCTTTTGTTCTTTTTAATTACTCCCTCACCTTCTTGTGTTTTGATAAAATTGGAGAAGAAGGAGGAGAAGAATAGAAGAAGATGATGACGAGAAGGGGGAGAGGAGACTTGGATAAGGAAGGGGGAAGAGGAGAAGAGAAGAAGATTCTGCCAAAGAAGGTAAAAGAAGAAGAAGGACATGAGCAAAAGGTCAACAAATCAGGTGTGACCCCCTGTGTGAATAGAAACGCTTGAAATGAAAAGGAGACAAAAGAGTGAAGGGTAGACCAAAATCCAACACAATCTGTAAGAGGAGATTCAGAAATCGGAAGGGTTAAGAAGGATCGAAGTCTCTACGGTTGCAAGCTGTTTAGAAATGGCGTAATCGGGAGGAAAATACAGGGCAAAGCCATATCTCGAAGCAATGAAGGCAAACCGATCTTCAAATGATGATTAAATCTTCTAAGATTCGTAGGGAAGGGGAAGAGAGCGAAAGAACGAAGGGCAGAGCAAGAAAGTAAATTATTAAAATCCGTAAAAGGAGGTATGAAGTCCGGGGAGTTGAAAGGAAAGGAGATTGGTGGTTAAGACGATGGAAGCCTCAAAAATTAGAGGTTCTAGAAACACAATAATGACACGCTTATAGGGAGAAGTAAGTCAGGGAGCTAAAAAATAAAGGGCATAGCGAAAGAAGGAATTAGTTTGACGATTATGTTTTGTGATTCCTCGAGCATGTTTGCGCGTGCGAAGTCGGCCTTACAAAGAATCGAGTAGAGACATGTCAACCTTGATCTTCCTCATGCTTTAAAATTTGAGGAAACTCTCCGTGGTTATTCGACCGTAATTTCCTGCGCGTGTAGAACCGGCCTTACAAAATAAAAAGCTGGGTTACTTAACGCAAAGCAAACCAACCCTGCTACTCAATGCGCTAATATTTTGCCTTCCTGGCCAGAAGTCAGATCTCAGAATTCCTCAGCAGCAACAAAAACCGCGAGAAAGACGGAACGTTCTTGAACAAAGCACCGACATCTGGTGCCCAAAATCGGTAAAGCCCCCCCGCCATCTAATGGGCCCTAAACCCTCTCTACAGAAATTATGTTAAATATGAATTTGTTGCGTTTCAAATTTGCCGCCAAGAAATCGTGGCGATACAGTATCATCTCAGCTGCTTTTCGATGGAGTTGGCAACACTGTTCCCCCTCATTTACCTCGCCGAAGGGGAAAACTTGCGTGATGCGAACGCACAACATTCATAGGCTATGGGGCACCATGTGACTATTTTAGAGTTCATCATTGGTTACCGTCTGCAATTTTCGCGCGTGTCTTAGCGCGACCACCACCATCTTCAATTTCGTCGCGATCGTCCTTTTATGTTCGGACCTTGGTTGAATATTAACGTGTTTTACGTGTGTTGTGAAATATCGGAATTCTTGCTCCTCGGGAGGAGAAATTCATAAGCGGCTGTGCCGGAACGTTTATTGACACCACCGAACGAATTTGGGGAACAATTTTAACCCTCATACCAAGCCTGGGAGCTTAGAAATTCTCAGGTAAAATATAACGACGAACGCCGACGAACAAGCTAATATGGCCGCTGACGAAATCGTTTCCTTTATGGAGGTTTTTCTAGTCCACCTTGATCTTCCTCATGCTTTAAAGTTTGAAGTGGTCATTTGAGCATAAGTACCTGAGCATGTAGAACCGGCCTTACAAAACAAAACGCTGGGTTACTCAACGCAAAGCAAACCAACCCCGCTACTTAATGCCCTATTATTTTGCTTTCCTGGCTGGCTTTATTATAGTTTGAAAAAAAAAACAGACGATGGGGTTTTGTGGTCCCTCGCGTGTAGAGTCGGCCTTATAAAGAATCCGCCGACGTACTACTCGACTTGAAGCAAGCAAAGACATGTCCACCTTGATCTTCCCCATGCTTTAAAGTTTGAAGATGGACAGACGGTTAGGCGGCCTTATGGTTATTCGAGCGTACCTACGCGTGTAGAACCGGCCTTACAAAAACAAAAAATTACTACTGAATTCCCTCTATTGCTTCGCTTGCTTGTTTTATAGTGGTTTGTAAAAAAAAACAGATGATTGTGGTTTTTGACTTTTTTTTTGGTTTGCCTGCACGTGTAGGGCCGGCCTTACTTACGAGCAACTCTCCGACGTGTTCGACTTAAAAAAAATAACTTTGCACCTGATTGCTCGTGGTTGAATGTCGTGAGGGAGGGGGGGGCTATAAATTCGTTGTAAAAAACCGAGCAGACCGTACAAAGCACCTAACAACGTCCAACCATGGGTCGTCTCATTGTCGGTGTTTTCATCCTTGTCTTGGTCCACTTATGTAAGTAATCGAATTTTGTCTGAATTTTTGGATGCAAATTATTTGGGGATCAGTAGAAACAAAAAATTTTGATGGAAATTGACTTGCCGAGGACATTTCTTTGATGCCACGCCCACGCCAAATTTAAAACTGGGCGCGTCCGAAGCCCTCTGCGAATGGGTCGAAATTCATTAGCCCTTCGGGTCACTAACAACCCCCAATTCCTTTCAAAATGAAATTTATTTGCAGTGCCGTTTAATTTTAATTTTTTTGGGATTTAATGGAAATTATTTTTGGGTTTATATGTTTTGAGGCCAACACACATGCATGATAATTCTGTAAGGACCAAAGTTCAAAATCTAGAGCTCTTTAAACCTCGAAATAATGGGTGTTATGGTTTCCGAAGCGTTCGCGCGTTTTTCTTACGTCGAAACTTGACAAAAATTAAATCGTACGAGTGTGACCATGAACATGTCTGCGCGTGGAGCACAGGCTTAAAGCGCGGGGCGTTTAAATTAAAGTGAAATAAATTAAATGCAGTAAATGTATTCCTCTTTTCCACAATTAAAAAAAATTAGTTGAGGTAAGTGCGTATGCGGAGTAACTGCGTTTATACAGTGCGGTTTAAAATGTGACAGATAAGAGTTGGCCTTGGAAAAGGAGTCTTTCCTAACTTCACTTTTTTCAAACGTATAAAATAAAGCGTCCTTTACAGTCGTTTTTATGTAAAAATCGCATTTGCGCCTCTTTACTTGGTAGCTGTCAAATTGACAGTTCCTTTAAATAATAATTTACATTAATTTGTTTTCTATAGTGGTCTAATCTAAATAATCATATGACATACATGGGGTGATGCAAGGCAATAGATTTTTAAGATAATTGCGTTGGAGGTTAAGGGCTGAGTACTGAAGCGACCTCTATCTTCAATTGTTTGTAGCTAATTTCGTTGTAATTTTTAAAACGCGGCGTCTTGTATGTCAATTTTAGTTTAGTAACTCTTAGTTTGGCTGACCTCTTGTGCTTTTAATTGACAGCTGTCAAACTGACAGTTTTTGTTCGGTAATGTTTGCACGAACCAATCATTTGTTTACCATAGTCACCTCTTATCAAAGATTTAAATAACCACGTGACATTCACAGGGCGATGAATGGTAATAGATTTTTAAGATAACTGCGTTGGAGGTTAAGGGTTGGGTTCTGAAACGACCTCTGTCTTCAATTGCTTCTAGTTAATTTCCTTGCAATTTTTAAAACGTGTTTCAGCTTTTTATAATAACTCTTAGTTTGATTGGACTTTTGTGATTTTCGTCGACAGCTGTCAAACTTGCAGTTGTCAAGTTGACAGATCATTTAAGTAATTTGTTGCGTAATGTTTGCACGAATCAATCATTTGTTTTCCTGTTTTCCACAGTCGCATCCCATCAAAGTTTTAAATAACCACGTGACTTACACAGGGTGAAGTAGGGATTTAGATTTCTAAGTTAATTGCGTTGAAGGTATAAGTAATTACCCAGTAGCGTCACTTAAAAGTCAGTGTAAAAAAAATGACCATACTGTTTGATGCCCTTATGAGAATCTAATGTAATTCGCAAACCGGTAGGTGTCAAACAAAATGACATATGTGACAGTAACAGTCGAGTGACGCTACTGTGTAGATTCTTTTAATGTGGTTAAGAGTTGAGTTTTAAAACGACCTCTTTCTTCAATCCGGTGTTTCATGGCATGGTCATGGCAACCATGCGCAGTTTTGTAAGCTCCAAAGTTATGACGTCACTCATATCACACAAAACAAAACAAAACAGAAAACTAATGGAAGGCTAAAAGAAGAAGAAGAAGAAAAAAATTGGGTTTAAAAATCCACCCCCGAGATGGCACCACAAAAAACTATTTCCTCTTAAACTAACAACAATTCAAAATTGATATCAAATGTGTATTAACAAAATTTTAAACAAATGAATAACGCCAAATCAAATTTGGTGGCGAAACACGGTTGCCATGACAATTTTGCATTATTGCTACTTTTGAAGATGAATGGATAAGTCAGGCTGTCAAGGTCACTTAGAAAAAGAAACAATGTTTAAAAAAAATTTTGTTCTCATATATATTTTTTTAATTCAATTTATTGTTTCTTGATAACAAAAAATAATATCCTTTGATTCGAAATGGGTACGACTCATTGATTGAACAGTAATAATAAAAAAAGTCAAACGCAATTACGAAAACAATTGCTATTGTTACTGCCATAATTTTTTTTTTCAGATGGCTTTTCAATGCATCTTTTGTTGCACTTATTTTATTGTTATTGCGGTTTATTCCGATAATAAAAAATGAAATTCCAAGAATAATTTTTATCTTTAATAATAAACGCGCCAGGAGCGACGAAATTGACGAAACATCTGAAGAGGCAGGTGCACCTGATGAGAGTCAAAAAAGCTCGAAACGACGCTCTTCCAAGATACTCAACTTTTTCTAATATATATTTATTTATTTAACAAATACACTCAGTTATTTTTTTTTTAATTCGCATAACAGCCGGCGAAATTATACAGGGTGTGACACTTCAATAAATCTGCTGATTTAATAATAATTTTTTTTTTTTAATATTTAGAGTACTCCGATTTACGGTGACGCTATCTAAAGTCATGCATATAATTTTTATTTCTTTTAATATACAGAGTGTTCCGAAATTTAGTTGATTTTTCAATTATAAACTGTCAAAAAGTTTCAATCAATCGTTTCGAATTAAAAATCAATTTCAATTTGTTTTCTAACCATCGGGGGGCCAGAGATGTTGAAATAACGCGAGATTGCCATGGCAACTGAGTTTTGGCGCCAAGTTTGAAATGTCAGTGCAGTTCTAGTTCATTTTAACTTTACCGGGGTCATCTCATTATTGGTGTTTCATCCCTGTCTAAATCTGCAAGGCAAGGAAATTAGATTTTGACGTAGAGGTTTTGCCGCTCGTAGGCCATAGGTTTTGGCGCCAAATTCAAACTGCTTTCGCAATATTTAGTTCATTTTACATTTTTTTTTAAATTTCATTTGAAACTTTGCAAGCTTGCTATATACAAAGCCGCAAGAAGAATCAAGTGGCGTTAAAAAATTTAAGAGGATCACATGCCCCCCGCCCCTCATCATCAATATAATTTTTAATCACACGATTGTCAGCGTGCTTAAAGTCACGCGTGGAGTTGTGGGCCCTGTCTAAACCTGCAAGGCAAGGAAATTAGATCGTGACGTAACAGATTTAATAAAGAAACTCAGTTAGAGACCACACCCTATAAACGAAATGTGATTTCGTACTATGTTTGTAAGCGACACTGAGAAGTAGGCAGGTTGAGTCCTCTTCAAATTCTGCTTCTCTCTTGAGAAGGGCTGCAAAATTGCAGCCGACATGGTTTATTCTAAACACAAATGTTTGTTTATATAAAAGGCCCAGTCTAGTGTGGGTACAACCCAAGCAACTTAAACGTGCGACTAATTTTACTAATTTTTTAATATTTCTTTTGCATTCAAAAGTCTATTAGATTTTCCTTGATTAGATTTTAAGATTGGGCGGCCCCCTCTGAGATTACAGTCCGGATCCGCCACTGTTTTAAGAGCGTGCTAAACGCGCACGCATGTTCGTGGTGATCCTCGATTCCCACCTACAATGCACATAGGAAGTTTTGAAAAAATGCTTAGGATTTAAAAGGATTGGGTTCCTTGGGTTCTTGCAGAACTATCACGCAAGTAGACCCTCACCCAAATCGTTTGCTTTCAGCTTTTGCAGACGAAGAAGAAGTCGAAGGGGGTAAGTAGTTGCCAAAAAGAAATTCCCACGCCGGCAAACTTCCCTTTGAATCTCACGCAGGTCCAAACCTCGCAAGGTACTACAAATCCAAGAAGTATTGCTCCGAAAAAATAAAATGTTACGCCAGTCGCCACAACGACCTGGCTAATCTCTACCATTGTGGAGATAAGAGTTCCGTTCGCTACCACCTTCACTGTGGTTTTAAAGATGAGAAATCACCAGGTCGAACGACTGCGAATTGCGTCGAACAAGAGGAAATCTCGGATTACGTGACGGAACTACTCGAGTTGCTCGTCAAGACTTATGGTTCTAGGAAATGCGGAAAGTTCATGCCAATTTCCGAAGACAATACCTCATCATAGACCACCACTCCATTACTTGGTTAAATAACAAGGGTTTGCGTTAGCCTTTAAAGTACATTTATTATTAAAAAAATAATAAATAAAATCTTTGCTCTGACAACATCGTTTTACTCGTTCCCCCATTTTCTTTTGGAAACATCAATTTGGACATTATTTTGATTCCTAATTCCTACCCTCCGAAGTTTTCTTCTCTCATTTTGTTAGGTACTTTTCCACATCCATTTCACTTCCACCAAATCATCATTAAGTAATACTTTTTGTTTTGTTTTGATTTTCAGCCTCGACAGTTCTTGCGAACCCCCAGAGTGCACATGGTGAGTTTGATTCCTTAAAAGTGGGGCGCGTGTGCCGCCAAATCAATTTTCCCTGCGGAAGGGGGTGAATTTTTCATTGAACGACTAACATCCTTGTAACTCCACAGGTATCGTCCCTAGGGGCGCAGGCAATTGCAATTGCGGATGTGAAGGTTGCACTTGCGGATGTCAAGATTGCAATTGTGGAAGCGGAAGTGGTCCTTGTCAATGCAACTGTGGCAAGTGCCGTAAATCCGGTCCATAGGACGGCGCAGATGATGAAGATTAAGTTCTTGGCGCAAGCCAATCCTCGATCTTAAACATTTCCTGATGGAAGTAGTCTTTTGGGTTTGCAAAAATAAACGTTTGAAACTTCTGCATTTTTTTTGGCCTTTGTAAATAGTCATGTGGATAAAGAACCCTTAACGCGTGAGAACGGCTAATTGGCGCCCACACGGGGGCCGGCAAGCGATCGGAGACTAGGCAACTTAAATCACGCTCAAGACCTTTTTGGACAAGCCCCCCAGGGGAAAACGCTAAAGAGGGTAGCACGTCACGTTTGAAATGTTCGCCGAACGCTTGTGGCCTAAATTTTTTTTATTCATCGTCGACAGTTTTTATTTAAATTAATCGCCGACCCCTTCATGAATGTGCTCGGTGATAATTTTCTAGCGAATCCTCCGCTCGCTTCAAATTACTTTTGACCAAAAAAAAACCTACCTTCTTCATCATCGTCTGTCTCACTTTAAGTAGATTCTGACTAAACCGTTTTGTTGTTCCCTTCATTTTCCGTTAAGTAGCCAATAAAGCTTAATGAATGCGTTCAATTGAGTTGACTTCTGATAAGTAACAGTATCGGCTTTAGTTCATATCCGTAACAGAATTTCAAACTTTACTTTTTAACGTAAACAATCCCAAGCGATAACTGGCCCTAGGAAGAGGCCCAGTCTCAACACATTCCATTAAGGGTAACATAAATAACCCCATCGATAAAAACTGCTGACTCGCGGTAGCGACTAACTAACTGGCAGGGGAAGACGCTAAAGGTGGCAGCACGTCTCGAAGGGGGCGTGGCATCTTACTTTTCAAAATGTAAACAATAAGCTATCGCGGTTCCGGAAGGTTCCCCCTTTCCTTCAACTTTTAAAATTAATTGCTGACCCCTCTTTGTGAACGGGAGTTCAAATTTGAAAATTCTTGGTGTGGTGGTTCTTTTAATTTCGGATATATTTTGACATTTTTAATTCAGTGTCTACAGCTTTCGAGTCCAAGAACCTCGTCCTCCGATAATGAAGAATAATAATAGTTAAATGAATGAGGGTGATTCGCTTCAGCAAACAAGACATTCGTTCTGGAGGGTGCTCTTGACATCTTGTACATCGAGCCAGAGAACTCTTGCAATAACGCGATGTCGCCATGACAGCTGAGTTTTGGCGCCAATTTTAAAATGCCAAGACATATTTATGTAATTGCTGGCAAATCATGGACGTATTCTTTTGTTGCTCGAAATTATTAGTTCAAGAGAAGACAGAACAGGAAGGAAGCTTGAAATTGATTTCGGTTGCCATGGCAACTGAATTTTGGCGCCAAATTTGAAATGAGAGTAAAGTAGAAGGATAAGGATCTATTTCGTACCTCAAGGACCCATTATTGTCTAGCCGAAAATTAATAGTTTAAGAGGCGGACTTGAACTCGTTCTTAGTTGCCTTGGAAACAAACAGGACTTTTGGCGCCAAGTTTGAAAAGCCATTAAAAAAAGAACTATTTGTAATCTTCACGGTAAGGATCATTAAGAGTTGGAAACGTAGGCGAAGCACTCGATTAAATATGGAAGGGGGGGTGGTGGTTAAATTCGTTGTAAAAACTGAGCAAATCACACGAAGCAACCCAACGGAATCAACCATGGGTCGTCAAGCACGTCTCCTCATTATCGGCGTAATCCTCCTGATGTTGGTCCACCTATGTAAGTAATCGAACTTTATCTTTTTTAATTGAGTCTGTTTTGAAACAATTTATTCCCAAGGGGGCCAACAATTTATTTTATCGAAAAACTTAGCTAAACGACGATCGTTATAAAAAAAACACTGAAAGTGAATAGGCAGTTGCAAAGTGAAGTCAACACGATCTGGTTTTTGCTCTCAATTGTCCGCTGTGGCTGCGTCTGACTTACTAGATGCTTTTTTCTTTCGGCATTCGTTCCTTTCATTGATAAAAATGTGAAACTTGCTCCTGTGATATATGTATGATTCGTGGAAAGGAATTAAAATTTGAAGAACGGAAAGAATCTCAAAGTTAACGAATAAAAAAAAAATACGAACGCAAACTCGTGACGACTTTCTTGAAATTTATAAGCAGAGTTAAAAAATAAAGCCGTGTATGCACTTCAACGTTCATTTTTTTTTCTTTTGATTTAAAATCGGATATACTTCGGGGTGCAGATTTCATTAATAAAAATAAAATTTAATAAATAAAAAGAAGATGACATGTTTAGTCGTGACTAATAATAATAATCAATATAATTAAATTACAATTAAATTTACCGCGAAAAGGAAAGAAAACATCCGTCCGCGATCAAATTAACGAATGCTACCTACCCGCAGGCCAGCAAATTGTCACAGGGCGATTTAAGATCTCCAACACGGCCGGCTAACTCCTGGAGATGGGGTGGGTTGCACGGAACCCCAAAAGTACAAGGACAAATAACTATTAAAATAAAATTCCCCAATACGGCACAATTGTCTTTATTTACAGTAATAAATAGCACGCTAATATAAATGAGTTGAACAGGAAAAAAAAAATAAGAAACGCAAACTAAACGCGACGAGGTTGTCAAATATCAAAACCCGAAAATTCGGTACCGACTTTCCGTTAAAAGTCAAAGTAAAATTATCTAACCTCGCCAACAAACGGTTGCTTAATTTATAAGGGCCGATACTTTCATCCCTGATTAACTTTAACCTTTGGTTTATTCCTATGCCTACAGTTGTTAAGACAATTGTTTCTATAGGAATAAACCAAAAGAATTAAAAGCGTGCATTACCGCAATCGTCATAATGAAAATATTACATCGTCCGCGCCACACATGGCAGCAATAGTCGTCCATGTCCTGCGAGTATCGAATCCGACGGAGGACCGCTGAAGCCAAGAAGGCGTGTCACTATTCCCAGCGACCTCTCTCGTCGAAAGTCATCAATAGCGGTTGGGTGAATTCAAGTCCGGACAGACGGGGAAGTAATGGCGGTGAATGTAACCGTCGTTGTCGAACTGACCTTGCGGTAGTCTTCAATCACAATCAAAGGTTTGGATAGCCAAAATCGATGTTCGTAGTAATCGTATTAAGCAGAAGAAGAAGCACCAAACAAACAAGAAAAACCTATTATAAATAAGAAAAGAAAACGCGTTAAAATCTGTCACGCCGAAATAATCGCCATATTTACTTAATTTCAACTTGCCGGGACTGGGCTTGGACAAGCATTAAACAATGCTTAAAAATGCAGGGGTGACGATTTTTAAAATCCAGTAACCCATTTACCGTTAATCTTCAATCAAGGCGTTTTCAGCCTGTCGAATTTTCTAACACAAAAACCACAACGTCCACTCCCTTCGACGAGCCACGAGGGACTGACTAGCAGTGTTGCCAATGAACGAAACAGCTATTCCCCACAATCAATGACAAAAAATGAAGAAAGTCAGAATATTTATTTTTATTTAAAATTTTATTAAAAATTTAATAGAGCTTAGTAATATCAAAAAGAGGATTTACAAGCATTACGGATTCATTATTTAATAAATTTACAATTAATAATTGTAAATTATTTAAATAATAATGACATTTAAATACATAGCACAATCTATCAAGGTAAATGTATTGAGCAAAGATTCATCTTCGCAAGCATGCTTGTTTGTTTGTTTTAGCATCGTACCGCGCGATCATTTAAATTTATAATTAAAGTAGGCGGGATTTTTTTTATACGGTTGTGCACTTTGCCAATCCTCGCTGTGTAGACTAGAGGTTATGTAAATATCTTTATGTTTATAGGATTCTCATCGGATTCAATCGTTTTAATTTAAAGTAAGTGAAACAGTTTTAGTGACAACCACAGCAAATGTTCAAAGCGTTCGCCCCCGGCAATTAATTGAACATTTTGAAGCGTCACTTTGACAATCCAAACTCAAATTAAGCTGTCAACAGTTAGTGTTGCCAACTTAATTCAAAATTCATAGCCTACTCTAATTATAAATTTAAATGATCGCGTGGTATATGTAGTTCCAAAAAATTTTATGCAATTTCGGAGGCGATTACTTGCTTTCTCTGCAACACTGTAATTCGATTCAAATTACGAGTAATTATCCCACAATCGACGCAAAGAATTTTTTTGTACAGAGCGTTCATAAATGATTGAAAGGCATTTGAATTTCCCGCTCGTACAAATAAGAATTCACAAACGCCTACTTGTGACAATTTCTTTTTTAATTTCCATACGGAGATAAGAAATAAAGTTGTGTAGATATACACTTGAATGTAATTGTTTTCTTTTTAACTCAAAATCGAGATGCAGAGTCTATTAATAAAGATACAAATTAAAATTTTTGTACAGAGCGTTCATAAATGATTGAAAGGCATTTTTTGAATTTCCCGCTTTTCTACCAGGGGCGGCACAGTGGAAAGTTTATTAAATGAGACATTGAAGAAACGACTTATTAAAAAGAAGGTTTAGAGCAATTTCTTACATTGCGTTTGAATAAAAATAATATTATTATCAACTCAACGAAAATATGGAAATCACAACGTAGACCGGTGAACGGACGCGTTGCAGAAATACCAACGTTACAAGATGAAAATTACTAACACGACTGCGCGCTAAATTCAAACGCATTTCAATGTACCGTCCGCAGCGGCTGCGACCGATTCTGGATTCTGGATTGGTGAGGGGGGTGAAAGAGAATTCACACGCACTTAGGCCACAATTGGGCCCATTGTACTACCCCCATATTCAGCAGTGCAGGATTGTCAGCGTTATTCGAGCCATCCCACTCTTTCGATGAAGCGAAGAACGTCTGACACAGGGACACTACGAATTCCAGCCATGTCAGGCCAGAATTCCCCTAACATGGAACCTCTAATCGAGGCGAGTGCAGGGCAATCACAGAGGATATGCTCAGCTGTTTCTTCCTCTAAGTTGCAACCCCTACAAATTGGGCTGTTTGCTAAACCTATGCGGTGCATGTGTTTATTCAGTTTGCAATGGCCTGAAAGTATTCCTACGAATAGACGTAGTCTTCTTCTAGGTAGTTGCGTGCAGAATCGTGTCAATTTAGGCGAGGGGGCCGTTATGGCCTTTTTCGCTTGGTGACACTTGTCTAGTTTGACCCATCTATCGATATGTCGATTTTGAGATCTTTGTTTCAGTAAGGCATTGAACAGGTTTGATGATGGTGCTATGGCCCGTTCAGGACCCCAAAAAGGCTGCCCCGATCCTTGCTTGGCCAGTTCGTCTGCCTGCTCGTTCCCAGATGTTCCAGCGTGTCCTTTAACCCAAGTGAGTTGCAGGGTATTGTATTTGGCCACTTGTTCCAGTGTGCCGTGGCATTGGAGTGTTATTCCTAGGAATATTTTGTTGCTATTTAGAGCTAAGCGTGCCGCTCTGCTGTCGCTAGCTATCCTAACGATTTTGTTCTGAACACCTTGATCCAGAATTACTCTTGCACCTTCTACGATGGCAACAAGTTCCGCTTGAAAAACGGTTGTCAGTTGGCCGAGTGCTATGCTTATGTGAAGGTCCAGGTCATCGGACAAAATTCCTGCGCCTGTTCCTTCCAAAGTCTTAGATCCATCAACGAAGATGGATATGTCGGGTTTGGGTGCGTCTTCAGCGTTCAAGAAAACGTTGAAGTGCTTCCTAAATATATAAGTGGGTAGGAGGGAGTCGAGTAGAGCCTCCTCCAAGATGAGGTGGTGTCTACCTCCAAGACCTCTATTGTCCCGCAACCTCAGGGCTGAACCCAGTGCCACCTCCTCCGCATATAATATACAGTGGAGGGAGGCCAAGGACAGCCTTTAAGACAGCAGTGGGAGTGGATTTAAGCGCACCGGTAGCACTCATACATGCCAGTCTTTGAACATGCGAAAGCTCCGATGCTGTTGTCGATAGTCTGACTCTGGGCCACCAGACTAACGCTCCATAGCAAAGCATGGGCCTAATTACGGCAGTGTACAGCCATAGGGTGGCTTTTGGTGATGGTCCCCAAAGTCCGCCCATCGCACGGCGACACTGCCAGAGAGCGACGCACGCCTTTGCCACTTTTACATTGACATGTTTACACCAATTCAGTTTCCGGTCAAAAATAACTCCCAGATATTTGACCTCATCTGAAAAGGTTAGCTCAGTTTGGAAAAGTTTGGGAACTCTGCAGATCTCAACTTTCCTCTTTTTCGTGAACAGAATCATTTCCGTCTTTGAGGGATTGATTGTCAAAGAGTGTCCTGCGCACCAGTTTTCGGTCAATTGGAGTGCTGTTTGCATTAGGTTGCACAGCACTTGTTCATATTTTCCATTAAGCAGGCTCATCTGCATATCCTACTGTGTAGAAGCCTGCCTCATTAACTACTATGTTCCACAGTAGAGGTGATAGAACGCCACCTGGAGGACAGCCTCTGCTTACCGTTCCCCTAATAGACACGTTTCCTGCGACCGATTTACAGATGTTTGTTTCTCCTTCGGCTTTCGCCTCACAAACTGGGAAAACGCAGAAAACTCGAATTTTTTACATCAAGGCGCCCAAACCAGCACGAAATTCTTTGTGCGCTTGAAAATGTTTTACAGACGAAACCGGTCGCTCTTGACAACTGTGGTCTGACGCAGCCTTAAAACTCTTTTTCACGCCACCATTTCGAGATCCTCAAATTTCAAAGCTGAGTTGCCATTGGGAGCGGGATTGAATTTTTGAAGTTCTTGTGGAAATATTAATTTCGCACCGTCGCGTCGCGTCATCTCGGGTACTCCCCCCAAACCGCTCCCTTAGATTTCGAATCATAGATCCCTTCTAAAATCTCTCCAGTCCTACACTGGATGTCCTCCTTTAATTGACCTTATATGGTCAGGAAGTTTCCCACAGAAAAAGTGCAGTGTTGGGGGGAGGGAGGGAGGGCTAGTCTGGCGCAGTAAATTGGGGCACCTTGTACTTTTCGCACTTTCAATAAATTCGATTTATATAGGGAAACCGTTGCATCAATTTTCTTTTAATTTATTCAAGGAAACACATCCACTTATTGTTAGTGCTGTATGGTTCCTTCAGTGACTTGTTACACGAATTAAATAATAATAATAAAAATAATAATAAATTATATGAGCTTGATTTGATAATAAATTTAAAAAATATAAAATAATGAATTAGGATTCATAGTATACTGGAATTATATTGTAACCGCGCACTAATAATAATTTGATTTATTTATTTGTCTCCTCTTTTGTTAGCACGAAATTCTTCTCGCCTCGTAAATTATTATCAATGTTGATTTAATTTTTTGCTGAACGTTTTGAATAAGCCGTGGGTTCTTTCAAAGAACAATTAACGAAACAATAAACGTAACGAAAGGTGCAATAAAATGCCACCCAAAAAGTGACATTAACAACAATTGTCTTCGTAATTGCGTTTAAGAGTTTACTACTCGTTTCGAATCAAGAAGGTTTTTTTTTTGTGAATCAAGAAACAATCGAGTTAAAAAATATGACTCAATCAAAACTACGTTTGGTAAAAAATAAATTATTGCTCCATGAGTCGTCCTCATCAGATTCTCTGATGAAACCATTCTGTTGGTTCTTCTTTATTAGATATAGTCAAAGAAGTTCGACAACTTGATGAATGTGTCCGGTAATAATGGTTCTTGATTAATAACGACAGTATAATTCTTGCATATCCACTAGTTACTCATACAAAAAGTAGATGGGCCTCCTGTGATTGGTTGGCTTCAGATCCTCCACTACCAATATATCACTGGTGTTGTTGATTCAAGAACACCTGCTTATAGCGTTTTCGATTGACCGCACTAGTGCGCACTCGGAGTATCTTCATCTCGTGTTATTACATGAGGTTAAAATAAGATGCATATATACTGAGTGCAACCGGTGCAAGTGAATCGAAAACGCTGTTATATTTACAGTTTTGGGTTTAAGCAATTCGATTTGTTTGTACTTGTTTGTTTCTTGTTTTACCTTATTTTTTTGTCATTATTGGGAAGATATGGATTATGGTAATCGATTTTAAACTCCATTAAATTTAAATAAAAGTGTGAATTCTCTTGTAGTTTTTTTTTTAATACAAAGACAAAAAGATGTATAATCAATCCATCTTGAAAAAGCCGCAGAGAGAAAGGTAGTATTTAAAAAATCGTCCGCAGTACCTATTTATAATTTTATTTAAAAAAATTCGAATTAATTATTTTTCTAACAAATTACCAAAAGGTGTTTGTTTTACTAATAAATTAAGGAATGAAAATATGTTACAGTTTATTTTCCGTTTGTGCACAAACACACCCTGTATAGGACATTCCAACGCCGCGATCTATTTTTAGCACGCTATGTTTTGTTTCTCACATTTTGCGTAGGAATTTACAATTCCTTGTTCGTGTAAATTTACCCAAACTTTCTTTTTAACATGCTTTTCGCTAAAAGCTTCAGATCATACGAACAAGTTCATTATATAAAATTAGCCCCATACTTGCTTAGGGTTGGAATTGCGTTTACGCGGTGTTTATTTGTCCAATTTAAAGAGTACTACCTTGTGACGCGGACGACGACGGATGGTCGGTTTCTTTTTGTCATTTTTCCGGAATTACTGCGTTTGCTGACATGACCCGTGCCTTTTATTTTGATTGGTTTCCGCTGATGTCACATTTTTATGTTATTGATACAATTCAAACAGACCATCGTTTATCTCATTTTATGCCGTTCTCTACCCTTGTCGATTTTGCAAAGCTTTGGGACCCGTCATTGTGGTTTTCATCGTCAGACAAATCGCGTCTTCTTGACCTAGAAGTTTCCCGCTCTATTTGCCCTAGGAGGGTGTGAATAGATTTTTACGGCCCCGTCCGTCTTTGAAGGATTTGCCTGCACGAGAGAAATGAGCGTTTGTCAACTCGGGTTCAGCTTAAGTCGCAGCCGACTTAGGTAAGTTTCTCCCATCGCTTTGCACGCGTCATTCACACTCGTTTTGTTCCCCCCCCCCTTTAGGCTTTTACCTTTTGGTTTATTTTGGGTTTACCTTCCGTACAACTTTTTGGAACACCTTACCACCTGTAATGAAGTACCGGCGCCAGTGCACGTGCCAGTAAATTCCCCCTTGAAGAAATCGATCGCCGCGGAGCACCGACGCCGCTTGCAGCCTCGCTTCGGTGGAGCCCCTTGACGTGACGGACGTTTACGCCGCATAATCGGGTCGGATTTATACATTTTATTATTTTTCGGTGGTTACACTTTTGTCGCGATTGTGCACGTAATTTTGCGTATTCTTACGAAGTAAACCTCGTCTCGGAGGGATTATTAATATTAGGTCTGTTCGTAGTGCAGTTTGTAACTAGTTTTGAACCGTCAGAACGAGTCGCCCATCGAATTTTTATTACACCCATTTTACTAAATCGTTTTACTAAAACGGGTGTTATGCCTCATTTACACGACCATTTACGTCGGTTATAGTAATGATTGGTTATAATAAAACCTACTTTAGACGTTCGTGTAAACGTACTCACTGCTATCATCAAGGATCAAGGACAAACCGATTTTGATATTAATTAGTTGTCAAGAAAAGAAAACGCAACACTTTATAACTATTCTGAGTTTTTTTTTTAATTTTAATTTTATAATGGAAAATAATATTTTATTAAACTTTAATATTATCAAGGATCAAAGACAAATCGGTTCTGTTATGAATTAGTTGCCAAAAAAAATTAAACATAAAATCGGGCTATTTTACTGAACAGTTGTGGGGGTTCGGGTTCTTTCTTATGGAGAATTAACATTTTTCAAATGTGCGCACGTATGGTTGACTCTCGTGGTGCCGCTCTCGGTGCCGATTTGGTGTTGGTGGGATGGGCATGGGCGGACCCTTAACTTTGAAGGCCCTGGACTAACACCGTTTGGGGGCTTACCCAAATTAGCTCAAGTTTGGGTTAGTTGTAGCGACTCATTGGCTATTTTGTTAAAAAATTGTTGTTTACACTTTTTGAAATGGAAAAAATTATGGATATACAAACTTTTATATACGATTATATTGAAAAAAGGTTTTGTATAGCTACATAAAAAACATAAATAAAAAGTAAAACGTATTAGGTATTACTTTTGGTAACAAGCAAAAAATGAAACAACGAATTCTTAGGTTAAGAATAAGTACTAACGTTGAATGTGGCCCATATGGACCATTCCTAAATCCACTCCTAACGAGTGCGCCGCGACTATAGGCAACCAGACATACGGTTTGTTAAATGGATCTTTTTACGCACGTCATTGATTTTATGCGTACGAAACACATCAATACTTTCAAGCCAAGTAATATATCGTAAGTTTTACTTTACAAGCATTCGTATAAAGACGTCCCTTTTCAATCTGAACGAATGATGTACCTAGATACAATAGCTATTACATATGTAACGAAGTGACCACTCCGTTACCGTTTATTTAGAATTTTTATTGTTTATTGTACATATTTAGTTAGGAGTTGTATATATTAGCCTGTATAGTTAGGATTTGTTTGTGCGGAATAAAGAGAACTTTTTTGACTCTCAGCAGATGCCTATCTTCGATTGGCATTTTGGCACCAAATTTGAACACGCAAAGCTCTTCGGTTGCATGAAACAAAGGAATGCTATTTTGTTGTCATCTGTTGTAAAACCCGACACCCCCATCTCTACTACTTCTGTCAATCCGAATGAAATTATAATTGTTAATATTTCAATGTTATATCAATACCTACAGCTTGAATCAATAGTGTTACGTATTTAAGTTTCGATTAATTTTTATTTTAAAACAAAACACTATACACTTAATAAACTAATTTATTTAAAGCATTATAATAAAACATTAATTTATTTCAACAACCGAGCAATCAATCTTAAACTCTAATGCGAACTAACTCTTCATTCCTCGGTCGCTTGCTTTTATAATCCGGGCTCATTTACGTGAAGCTTCTCGGAAGCACCAGAATGTCTGTTTCGATTATTCCGCCGACGCAAGTGTCTCGAAGCGACGGCTGTCTCTTCGGAAGCTTCCAGACTACGGCGCATCAGCCTCTGACGCATGATGCTTGCGTCAAGTGTTGCTGATTCATCACAATAGCAACTTTTAGTAGATCCTAAAATAATTTTAACACAACTTCAGCATTTTTGTTATGTATTTTCTTCAGCAACATCAAAAATGCGAATGTTGTTTTTATATAGTTATATAGTTATATAGTTCAAGAGAATCAATATTATTGGCTTGTAGTGTATAATATAATGAACAAGAAATGTTCATTAACATTAGAGATAACAATCTCAGACACAGATTTGGTTATACAGTTTACGAAAACTTCATTTTTTAATTTTGATTTCAAAGTAGAATTTATCTGAATTCCAATCTTTTCGGTATCTTCGCGTGCTAACATTTTTTTTTAAATTTGAGCAACACAAATTAAATGTTTTATAATATGACACTTAAAACTTTAAATGGAGCAGTGAACACACATACATCTACCTACTCGCAACGGTAGCTCATTTGCGAATAAAGTATAAGTCAAGGTGTTTTAGGTTACAATAATTCACAAACGTGTTACTGTACATGGATAAACACTAAATGCCTCGGAGAAAGATGTACAGAATATGAAAACGAATATGAGGTAGGAATTGAATGGGGTAGACGGATTGGAGACACTATAATAACAGATGGAGAAGTTGTTCCGACGATGCCGGAAGACACTATAATAACAGATGGAAAAGTTGTGTCGTCGAAACGGGGAGGTGAGATAGATGATCGTTTGGGATATCAGTGCCCCGGAAAAGGATGTACAGAGTATGAATATGAGGTAGGAATTGAATGGGGTAGACGTATTGGAGACACCATAATGACAGATGGAAAAGTTGTGTCGAAGATGCAGGAACGCACTACAATATCAGATGGAATAGTTGTGTCGTCGAAGTCGTCGAAACGGGGAGGTGAGACAGGTGATCGTTTGGGATTTCACGAGACAAACAGAATTTTGTTATAGGCGATACAAAGCATGGTGTACGTAATAAGAATAGAGGAAATAAAAGTCATCAGCCTTTCGATAAAAAGAAAAGTAAAACCAACGTTATTTTAATTGAAGGTATCTTGTGCGAATTCGATTCTGATCACGATAACCAAAACAAGTTTGAAGATGAATATAGTATGTAAAATTAATTTATAGTTCTTTTTCCTTTTTCCATTCATATTAAACCGCACTTCAGAATTACAGGAACCTTTAATTTTTTTAGTGTTCATGTGCCTATTTAGATTTAAATTTGAAGATTTGGTTACTGGGCAACCTCAAGGTATTGGATCGTAATATATCTAAAGTAGATTGTGAAAGTATAATTATCAAAAATTTTGACAGGCCCTACAACAATCTATGTTGGAACAAGCGGTACTGACTCAGGTTCTCCAGTGACAACTTCTCCTACATTCGACGATACCAGCTCAAGTGCTGCTGCTACAACTTCTCCCGAATTCGAAGATACCAGTTCAAGTTCTCCGGCGACAACTTCTCCCGAATTCGCCGATACTACATCAAGTTCTCCCAAAGTCGACGATATTAGTTCAAGTTCTCCTACGACAGGTTCTCCCGAATTTTCTTCCAAGAGAACCTCCTAAATTCGACGATACTAGCTCAAGTTCTCCCGCGACAAATTCTCCGGAATCCAACGATACTAGCTCAACCTCTCCCGCGACAACTTCTCCTAAATTCGACGATACCAGCTCAAGTGCGACAACTTCTCCCAAATACGAACAAGATTCAACGGACGGGTTTGTCTATGACGGTTAGTCGAATATGACAATTCATTTTTAGTAATGAAGGTTGGAGCTTGGAGATATAAGTAAAGATGTTTTAGGTCGCAATAATTCACAAACTTGTTACTGCACGTGGATAAATTCTAAGTGCCTCGGAGAAGGATGTACAGAGTATGAATATGAGGTAGGAATTGAATGGGGTAGACGTATTGGAGACACCAAAATGACAGATGGAAAAGTTGTGTCGACGATGCAGGAACGCACTATAATATCAGATGGAATAGTTGTGTCGTCGAAGTCGTCGAAACGGGGAGGTGAGACAGGTGATCGATTGGGATTTCACGAGACAAACAGAATTTGTTATAGGCGGCACAAAGCATGCTGTACGTAATAAGAACAGAAGAAATAAAAATCATCAGTCTTTCGATAAAAAGAAAAGTAAGAACAGAAGAAATAAGAATCATCAGCCTTTCGATAAAAAGAAAAGTAAAACCAACGTTATTTTAATTGAAGGTATCTTGTGCGAATTCGATTCTGATCACGATGACCAAAGCAAGTTTGAAGATGAATACAGTACGTAAAATTAATCTATATTCCTTTTTGCTTTTTCCATTCATGTTACAGGAACCTTTAATTTTTTTCAGTATTCATGTGCCTAACTAAATTTAAAGCTGAAGATTTGGTTATTAGGCAACCTGAAGGTATTGAATCATAACATATCTAAAATAGACTGTGAAAGTATAATTATTAAAAAAAATTATAGGGCCTACAACAACTTCTGTTGGATCAAACAGTGCTACCTCCAGTGGTTCAACTCATCCTAAATTCACCCAGACCAGCACAAGTGATGTTACGCCATCTTCTTCTCAATGGAGCGGTACTAGCTCAAGTGCTCCTACAACAACTTCTCCCGAATCCGACGATACAAGCTCAAGTTCTCCCGCGACAACTTCTCTTAAATTCGACGAAACTAGCTCAACTGCTGCTGCGACAACTTCTCCCGAATACGAACAAAGTTCAACGGTAGAACTGTATTAAATTTTTTAATAAAAGCGTGGGTTCTTTTACTATATTTTATTATTATTATTAACATTAAATATAAAGCTCCCCCCTTTTAATTTAAATTTGAATTGCCTTAAAACTTTTGTGATTAACATAAAAAATATAGCCTCACACGTCGACAAAGATAACCAATTTCATATTTACAACGAAGTGTAACTAACATAGTCATTTCGAAAGCTGATAAAGGTCATGGGGTGGTTTTTCTTGACAGAGACACTTACAATGAAAAAGTTGAATCTTCATTACAAAACAATGGCTTCACCATTCTTCAATGCAACCTTTTGAATTCATGTGTTTCAAAACTCAACAAGTTTTTGAACGATCATAGTCATCAATCTTTAGTTAATATTTTTAAATATATGTGGAGGAGGTGGCACTGGGTTCAGCCCTGAGGTTGCGGGCAAAAGAGGTGTGGGACAATAGAGGTCTCGGAGGTAAATACCACCTCATCATGGAGGAGGCTCTACAAGAGATTCCTCTTCTTGGGGCGGAAGTCGACTCCCTCCCACCCGCTTATATATTTAGGAAGCACTTAAATGTTTTCTTGAACGCTGAAGACGCACCCAAACCCGACACGACATATCCATCTTCACTGATGGATCTAAGAGTTTGGAAGGGACAGGCGCAGGAATTTTCTCCGATGACCTGGACCTTCACATAAGCATAGCACTCGGCCAACTGACAACCGTTTTTCAAGCGGAACTAGTTGCCATCGTAGAAGGTGCAAGAGTAATTCTGGATCAAGGTGTTCAGAACAAAATCGTTAGGATAGCTAGCGACAGCAGAGCGGCACTCTTAGCACTAAATAGCAACAAAATATCCCTAGGAATAACACTCCGATGCCACAGCACACTGGAACAAGTGGCCAAATACTATACCCTGCAACTCACTTGGGTTAAAGGACACGGAGGAACATTTGGCAACGAGCAGGCAGACGAACTGGCCAGGCAAGAATCGGGGCAGCCCTTTTGGGGTCCTGAACCGGCCATAGCACCATCATCAAGTCTGTTCAATGCCTTACTGAAACAAAGATCTCAAAATCGACATATCGATAGATGGGTCAAACTTATAGACGAGTGTCACCAAGCGAAAGAGGCCATAACGGCCCCCTCGCCTAAACTGACACGATTCTGCACGCAACTACCTAGAAGAAAACTACGTCTATTCGTAAGAATACTTTCAGGCCATTGCAAACTGAATAAACACATGCACCGCATAGGTTTAGCAAACAGCCCAATTTGTAGGGGTTGCAACTTAGAGGAAGAAACAGCTGAGCATATCCTCTGTGATTGCCCTGCACTCGCCTCGATTAGAGGTTCCATGTTAGAGGAATTCTGGCCTGACATGGCTGGAATTCCTTGTCAGAGGTTCTCCGCTTCATCGAAAGAGTGGGATGGCTGGAATAACGCTGACAATCCTGAACTGCTGAATATGGGGTAGTACCATGGGCCCAATTGTGGCCTAAGTACGTGTGAATTCTCTTTCACCCCCCTTACCAAGCCAGAATCCAGAATACTTTTAAATTAAAAACAATGAACATCCGAACTCCTAGACTTTATGGCTTTTCTAGGATCCATAAAGAGGATTGCCCTATAAGACCCGTGGTTTCTTTCGTCAACTCTCCAGCTCACTGTCTCTCAAAATCTTGGACAATACCTTCAAATCACACCTGGATTGCCAAACTCAATACTGTATATAAAACACTTCTGATCTTATTCAAAAACTTCAATCTGTTCACATTTCTAGCAACAGTATACTCATTTCACTTGATGTCTGCAATCTCTTCACTTCTCTATCCGCGTCAGAATTTATAGACGTACAATGTACATTACATATCTTGTCCTCTTTACTAGAAATCACTCTTCAACAGCCCTTTTTCAGCTTTAACAAAAAATTTTACTCACAAGTAGATGGTCTTGCAATGGGTTGTGGCCTACCTCCCCTCCTTGCAGACCTCTTGATGAATAAATTTGAACAAATTTTCTTTTCCTCCAATAGTCCGTGCAAAGATTTCATTTCTTTCTGTGGTAGTTACGTAAATGATGTTCTTATTGTTTTCAACGGTCCTCCCTCTGCGTTAGATCTTCTTCTAGAAGACTTCAATTCCCTTCACCCTAACATCAGGTTTACACTTGAAACCGAATTTAATAGTGCGATCAACTTTCTCGATCTTACCGTTGTGAGGGACGGGAGGTTAAAATTGAATGATAACAGAAGAAAGGTGATGAATTATCCTTTTACTTTCAACTTTATCAAGGGTTTCAGCCCTTGCCCGTCACTACATATAATTTTCGGGATTGACGAAAAATTACGTTCTCTCTAGTTAAATTATTAGAGACACAACTTAGACAAATTCAAAATTTAAATGCAATTTCAGATTACTTCAGCATAACACACAAGAGAACATAAAACAAATTCAAAATAATTGTAGGACGAGAAAACCAGCATCTCATAATTAAAATAAGCAATGTTAGTTTATAAACATAGCCGAAATAATAATAAAATTAATAATAAAAATTCTTACCAAACCATAGCACTAGATACAGAGACTACGGACTTTTCGAGAACAGCGACATCCACTATGACATTCTATAAATGCCTTCGGGCTCTGGAGATGCACACGACCAAACTGCTTGGAGCTGTCTCCTTTCTGTATTTCGCCACGCTACCTTTTATTTGGTTTTTCTCGATCACGTGTGCGATATAGAACGAGGTCAGCATCCTCACTGCAGTTGCATTAGAATTTCGCAATGTCCAGCGTGTGTCATCTAGCTCAAGGGTTTTTTTGTAAAGCGTACACCTGCTACGGTTACGCAATTTTTTATGTGGACTGATTTCGCGTTCTAGTTAGTTCATTTCATAATTATAATAATAATTATAAGATGCTTGGATTCTTACATCATCACCAAAATCAACAAGTGCAAAATGTTCAGAAAACCAACCCATACTTCAAATTGCATCAATTTCAAGTCTTTTCACTCACCTGAACACAAGTTTGCTAGTTTCAGATCCCTTTTCTATCGTTCCTTTTCGGTACGCATGAATACTAACGATTTTAGACATAAAATCATTGCTGTACATCTTATTGATACTTCTCATATTTGTAACCCTTCGACCAACGTAAAATTGTTACACGATCTTCCCAAAGGCCAGAACCTAAATACTGTCGAAAAACTACAAATTTTCTTACACTCACATATTTTTCGTACTAATCTTCTGAGTGAACAAACTATTTTTGACAACGAACATTCTTCAAATTTATCCGTTGGCGACTTTGCAGATAAGTTCACCTCTTTATTTTTATTTATTAAATTTTATTTGTTGTTTTTGTTAATTCGGCCTTTAGGCTTTTGGTTTTGTTTTGACAGTTTGTTAGTTGCTTAGCGATTGCCCACCTCCCTTTTATTTATTTAATTCTTCAACTGCTTTTTTTTAACTTGTAGGTTTAGTCTTAAGCTTAATCTGTAATTTAGTTAGTGCTGAGCGTTATTTCTGAACTTTACTGTTTCGACTACCGCCATCTGTTGGCACCCCGTTTTAATTTACTACGTTTGTCTTTTGACATCGTTCACTGTTCGACGTAATGGCGCTCGTGATCCACGTTGTTCCGTAATTTTTGGTTTCTCCTTTGTTAACGACTCTCCCCCTTTTTCTCTTTAAGGTTTCTACGACACTTGAAAATGTCCTGTTTGGGCGAAACCGCAGTCGTGTAATTTTATTGTAACCAGTAAAATTTTTTTACAAACTATCGCTTGATTTACTATGTACTTAAAATTATCAACGTTATTACCTAATTTTTTATTTTATTTTTTGACAATCGTTTTGAGAAGGAGAACAAAAACATCACCACCATTATAAAAAAAGTGTAGTGTGTATTTTAGAAAATGTACAAAAATTATTATTTACACAATATACAAGAGAAATAAGTGCGTTGGTAATTTTTGAAAACCGTGCTTGAACGTCGAAGACGATTCGTCTCCAGAACTAACCTTTCCATCCACCACCACCTGCAACAAACAGTTTGACGAGTTACGACGATTTGTTAAAAGTGATTGGCTGATCACCTCCAAACTGCCAGCCTCCGCCGCCACCTCCGTATCCCCCACCGCCGCCGTATCCACCGCCGCCTCCATATCCACCTCCACCACCTCCGCTGGGCACTATGATCTTAATGATCTTCACGGTTCCACCTCCTCCTCCGCCGCCGCCGCCGTAGCCCCCACCGAATCCGCCTCCTAAAATCAAAACTCCAATCAGACGCGTCGATTTTGAAACGCATCGAAACGTTCCTCCTCCGCCGAATCCTCCTTTCCATCCACCACCTCCGCCTCCGTAGCCGCCCCCTAGTCCGCCTCCTCCGAATCCTCCTTTCCATCCGCCCCCGCCGCCGCCGCCATAGCCGCCCCCGCCGAATCCACCTCCGCCGAATCCACCGCTGGAGTAGCCAGCTGAATACGTGGGTTAATTAATAAATAAATTAATTAATAATTTTTTTATTGAGGTTACCGTTAACGGCGGCGACTGCAACGAGCAACAAACAAACGAACACCTGCAACACACGCTTGATTAAGTTTCTCACGTTCCTTTTTTTTGTGGGATTTCTAAGCTGAACTCGGTGGGATTAAAAAAATAGAAAGTTACTTGCGAGGAACGATTTTATGGTTTTTGATTTAAATTAATTATAAGATTAGGACAATTTAACTCGTTTTTTTAAAATTTAATATCTCGTACCAATTATTGGCTTTTTTTTGTTTATTTGTAAAGACATTGCTTGATCGTTCCTTGTTTTGTCTTGAATATAAAAAAAATTCCTTGATTTGTTCTTAAACAATGTATGTACCTACTGTTGTGCAGGAAAAAAAAACAAAAGCTATGAAATAAAATAAAAAAATATATATAAATTGTCAGACAATCGAAACGGGAATTTGAACTTTCCCGCCCCGTTCTAAAAACAAATGAAAAGTTAATTTTAGAGGTGGATGAATACGATTAGAAATACGGAAACTCTCGCTTATTACTTTATTGTTTTATTAATTGCCAATTAAATTATGTGAATTGATTATTAGAAAGAACTTAAGAAATAATTATAATCGAAACTCAAAAATATTTTCTCAAAATTAGTTGGTATAAAAACCGTTAGATGATGTTGTTAGCTGAAATTTTGTGAAATCGACCTGTATTTCGTTGGGTACAACGAAATTCTATGTTAAAATAAAATTTAAAAAATAATAATAGTAATAAAATTACGTCAGATTTAATAACGGTGGAGTCTCAGATATAATTTAAATTTTTTTTCTGCCTTATGATGTTTTATAAAGTATTCCAAAGTGCTGTGAAACGAAAAAAATCGATAATCTTGTAATTAAAAAATTACGTATTCACGATTGTCACATTCTAAACCCGTTCTAAATTTAACCAATGATTAAAAATGCGGCGCAATCAGGAATAAGTCACAAATTTAAAAAATTATTAAAATTTAGTAAAACAAACTTACAACCGATTTCCGGCTAATGTTGCGTATAAGCAACCCTAGTTTTAATTTATTTTTTAATCATAATTAGATGTCCAATCACGAAAATCTAGTTAGTCATCATTGAATTCGGGTATTCACATGAGCATAAAAAATTAATTATCGCATTTGATAAGTTATTCGTTCCCGGAAATTTTTTTAAAAATAATTTAATTATGGAATGTATGCAGACGTACGAAAAAGTAAAAAAAATTGGTAGATGTGTTTAACAATTTAACAAATTCATCTTGTTATTCGTTCAAGAGTGCATACTTGCGTTATTTTGAATAATCTCATCAATAAAAAAATATTTTTCACAGAAAAAAAAAAAACTGAAAAGATTGTGTTGCGTATACGCAACGTGCGAAATCAGCCGATAAATTCCTGTCCATCTTGTCGAAGAATATTTCGTTCGTTATACATAAAGTTTCTTGTTCATTTCTTTTAAAGATTTCTTCCATGCGGATTTTCATTATTATTATCATTATTTTTTTCCTAGTGTTACTAGTTACTTATAATGGCTGAAACTAAAATTTGAACACACAAACAATCGTTTTTGTGTTAAAATTTCCTCTAATTAGAGGAAGTTTTAAAAGAAGTGTTATTAGAATTAGAAGAGAAAAGAAATGAGTTTATTTTTCTTTATTTGCTTGATGTGCTTGACATACAGTGCAATTATTTTAAAATGCAGCTTATCCCTATGTTAACTGTCAAAATAATTATGTCAATGCAAACCTCTTTCTGTAATGTAGTCAAAATTACTTGTCCAACAAACCCAGAAAGTTTACTTTATGTGCATAGGGCAAAGTGGTGCAGTGCACCGAGGACCCCCTTGAGCTTGGGGGCCCTCGTGCAACCCTGAAGTTCTGTTCAACTATTTTAAATTACAAAATTATGTAAATAATTACACAGGTCTGCAACCAAAAAACTGCGTAAGATTTGTTAGAGATTTTTACATGCTGAATACGGGAAAAATACTAAAAAAATACCATCACGTCGGGTTTTCTTGCAAAAGTTGTTCTTTGGGTGTACAGCTGCGTCATTTTTAATTTAACAAATGAATTCGTTTCAAGCTTCTCTCGATTCGAAAATTCCTATCAAAAAAGTTATTTATAACGCGTGATCAATATCTTTTCTATACAGTGTTGTTCCAAGCAGGAATTTTTTGTGTACCACATTGGCAGCTCCAAAGGTACCAGATTTAAATATTCAGTACCAAAAGTCTCGAGCAGCTTTTAATTTGAAAACTACCGGTCAAAATACATTATAACCACATAAACAATAACGATAAATACCACAAAAAACAAGAAAAGTGTAAAAAGCAGTAAAAATCAGAACTCACTAGAATGGTAGCACAGTGCAAGCGCTTCTGGTCAAAACCACCGAGTTAGTAAATTTACATGTTATACTTACATGTTTTTTTTTTGCAAATTTAATAAAAATAATATTGCAAGACGTAGATAGTTACCACCAGTTTTAACAGTGGAATACCAAGGTATCAAGGCAGTTACGAAAGTACCAACTTTGGTACCAAAGTATCAGTTTGAACAGCACTGGATCTATGGAAAGAAAATCGTATGTCTTTGATTAGTTCATTTTTTGAAACGTCATTCTCATTTCTATTATTCACACCTGTCAGTAAGTTCAATTCATTAACAGAAATCTTTGTTCATAAGAGTTTATTGTCACATTGCGAACAGTCAAATAACAATTTAGTAACACAAGCGAATAATTCAAAACGCAGAATTCGCTTGTGTTTACAAGAGAACGGCGGATATTTTACGCACCTTCCATGAAACAGTTTTTCGTTGCTCTCGACGCGTGCTTTCTTTTTTAAGTGGGAAATGTGAACTTGTGGGATTTGATGTCCAAATTTATAAATAAAAACATTCAATACATAAAAACAGCAGTTAGGTTTTGTTTGTGCAATATAAATCATTCAAATGGCATTCGAAATAATGAACTAATCAAAGACACACGATTTTATTTCCATGGGTAACTTGATTAGAGAAGATATTGATCACTCGTTACAACCAGTGAGTAAAGTAATAGTTTTTTCACGAGTAAGAAAGTTTGACAATTCCTAGGGAAGATGGGACGTGAATATGTTGGATGGTGAAGCGGGAAACTGGAAATACCGGAAAACGAAAGCTCACTAGGAGAACTATGAAAGAGAAGGAAAAACGGTTTCACCGGACAATATAGTGAATGCTGAACGTTGATCAATTTAACTGTATTTTACTTGATAATCAAATGATAGCCGATCAGCCTTGTTTCAATATTTCCTCTTCTTTTGCAAGAAAACTGTACGTGATGGGGGAAAATGGGGGTCATTTTCAAGTTCAGCATATCAAAATGACATAGAATTCACTTAAAAACACCATGCAGCTATTGAAAAATATTTTTTGCAGTCTTGTATTATACAAGGTGTCCCAGAAATGCATATAAAGCTTCAAGTATTTCTTTTCTACATTCCCTAAGCATCCCAAAAATGCAAAAATGAATTCTCAGAGTTTGTTAGTTTTAGCACACGAGACAAAATACGACATACTGTATAATTTTTGTTTGCTATTTTTTTCAAACAACAAACAATAATTTTCTTTTGGTTGGAAATGTCCTTTTTTATTGTGGACAAATTATTAAATTTAATTTAAACCACACGCTGGAGTAGCTTTAATAAATCTATTCCGTCTTCTGAAAATTTTATTCCTTTAACCTTCATAAGGCCGGGCGGGGTACAGGTGTACCCCATACATATATTTTCTGTTACAACTTCAACAATAAATTTTTTTTAATTTTCTCTTTTCTGCTATCTTTAATTTATATATTTTTTATATAGTATCCAAAATATTAAAGCATTTGTTTTAAAATTGCTACAAGTTAAGGCCAGTTTATTTCATTGGGGTGCATTTGTGCCCCACCTAGCCTGTAACAGATACAAATTTTTTGATCACATGAAAAACCGACCGGCGTACAAAGTGACATCAGACGCACAATTCTAAGCTTTCACGTAGTTTATGTTGGGTTTATGAAGTATTTTTTCTTACTAGTATTACTGGTTGTCGCATGAAAAATTATCTACATATTTTAGAACTGTGAATCCCCTAATTGTTTGGGGTAAACCTGCCTGGGAATTCCATTCCCCAATTCGAGTCGAATTAGACATTGGCAAGAATAGCGAATGCGACTCGAATTGAGGAACGGAATACCACTCCTGACTTACTACTGTGTGGAACAGTGTTGAACGAACATTTGTGTGCAAAGTGAAGTGTAAAATCGTAAAGCACTTCGTGCTTCTTTCCTTCTAAGAATGACTTCGTTATCAAAATTTCGTAACGAAAATAAGCTTACCGATGATGAATTGAGAATAATCGAATCAGACGATTTTTATGAATATTTTGAATATTTATGTTACCTATAAAATTTACAATTGAAGCACCTTTTTGTCTGATGAAAACTATTATAAAATATATCATTATTTTTGAACGGACACTTGGAAAAATTGAGTTTAAAGTCGACGTTTCGCTGTGTGTTTGACAACTTCTTCTTATAATTTTCCTGAAGAAGCCGTCACACACAGAGCGAAACGTCGATTATAACATAAATTTTTCGAAGTGTCCATGCAAAATTTTTATATATTTTACATAAAATTTACACAGAACAAAAAAGAACCCGTGGGGTACAATTGTACCCCACGCGGCCTTTAATGTTAATTTTGAAGCCCGGCCTTATGAAGGTTAAAAAAATTCTAAAACATTTTTTTAATTTTACTTTTTGTGTTATTTAACTTTTACAATTATTCCAATCGTGAAAGCAGTCGATTTTTCCTTGTTTATTACAACATCCCATCGGCGTCTACTACGAGAATTTTTTCTATTTGTTAATTTTTTAATTTTGCGTGAGGGCACAAGGGAACACATTTCCCGAAGAAAACTTGCGTTTGCATACTTGAATAACTAAAATAAAATGTAATAAAAACGAAATTAATTTAATTAATAATTAAAATAATTTTTAGAAAATAATTTCATATAATTTTTACCCTTATTAATTTTCATGTGACATACAGAGATTCTTCGTTCACCATTATAACACCGATCGATTTTTCTTTTTTTGAGAAATGTTTACTTTGTTCGTTTCTTTCTGCCAGAGGGGGGACGGGGTTATGAAATCCGATTTTGTTTTTTTTTCTTCTTTAACGTATGAAACGCACTGTTGTATAGACGGAACGGAAAAATAAAATAAATCGTCTACTTTAAATTTATTTTTTGTAAATTTGTTTCCTGCGTTTATTTTTAAAATATTTTCTGGTTTTACACTATACATATTTATTTCATTACGTGCCTTTTTGAATTAATTTTTAATTTACATAAAATAAATCAGTTTTTACTTTCACTACAATATTGTAAATTTTATTAAATCAGTTGTTTCGGTGCCAATTTTTTCGCGAAACGAATTGGCGGCATTCAATTTTAATTCCTCTTTTATTATTCACTATGCGATTTAAGACAATTTTTAATGACGACGTTCATTAATCCACAAATCAAAATAATTTGTTTTTTCACTACAAAAGAAAAAGAGCTTTTCTTTCGATTAAAAAAAAGAAAAAAATCGTACCCCTTCTGCATTATTAACTTTTTACTGAAAACAAACCAACATCTACATTTTAATAAAACTGCCGAAACTTCCCAATCTACCTACAAAGTTATTAGTTTAATTTTGTGTAAAATTAATTCATAAGGAAAACATAATTAAATTTATTTTTACAATTGTTTAAACTTAACCGCAGTACTTTTTTTTTTAATTTTTATTATTACTTGAATTTAATGATTTATTTTAGAACGTTCACTTTCTCACTATTCCAAACCAAAACACAATAAAATTATTATAATTAATTACGAGTACTATCGTGGCACTATACCTTCATGTTTGGGCACACAAAAAGGTGACTGACTTGTAGGCAAACTAGCACATCTTTTATACCGAAGCAAAACCCTGAACCCCTCTCACCCAATCCCCCATTGCTCATCTCAATTATTCGTCGTCCCCTTTCAGAATCTCTTGCGCTCACAAAATCGCATTGTATTCACAACTATGTATGTACCAACCGAGTGTCTTTCGCACGCGATGCGAGCGTTGGCCAACTCTTAATTGTTCGTGTTCTAATTACTCCGTCGAAGTTTCGTCCGTCGAGGACGACGTCTTCAAGAAACGCGGAACGTCCGTGATATTTTACGCGCGCGAGGATTTCGTCATCCTTAAAAGCCTCATGAATTGTGCCTCTAATGAAGCGTTTGTACTTGAAATCGATTGCGCGTTTAAATAAATAAACGAATCGGAGAGGAAGGAATCCGAACACGTTCGGGTTTCGTAAACGAAATTTTTGATTAAATCAATATTTGCACTTTCCTCTTACTTTCTTGTATTTGTCGAGGCGTAGATAAATAATTTCAGCATTTGATTAGAAATAAGAAAGTCAGATACTGTCGTTAGCGAGTGTTAAGTTATATACAGGGTGACACGAGGAAAACGTCACTTAAAAGTACACGTAAACAGTATAAGGAAACTTTTTCATACATATTATACTCTTTCTGTCTAAAATATTTAAGAAGCAATGACACTTCCGGTTATAACGGAAGTCGTTGTCAATTACATAATTTCAAACGCAACCCTACATTTTTATTATAAGTATTAATTAATAACGCCTGAACGGTCCAGTGGTAAGAGGACCGGCCTTGCAATCGCATGGTCTTCGGTTCAAACCGCACTCGGAATTTTTCTCGGGGGGTGGTCGGTATCGACTTCAGGCACCCTTCAGTGTTGGGGATAAAATTCGAGACTGCCTCCCCTTAAACGGCGAGAAGGTCGGAAGTAACAAAGCCATTGAACACTTTACACACACTCATATACACTCCCGCTCCTGAGGTCCTGACAAGTCTTTGACTTAGGACCCCGTTAGGCAAGCACCACAGATAGAAAAAAAATTGCACCTCATTATTATTAAAACTTTTCTACTAGAATCTAAAGTAAACAGACTTACTTTCAATTTTAACTCTAGAAAAAAAGTTGACGGATTCATTGTTGACAGTTGACAAGGGAGGCAGCTGTTACTTAAAGCTTCTGTTTTCTTAACATTGACTGACTGATGATTGTAATCCAGCAATTATTTTATTGAAATGTCATTTGTTACATCGCACCGCAGCCGATAAACCTGTTTTTATAATTGTCACACCATCTAGCATTTAGATGGTTCTAGAAATTTCGAGAGTCTGGGCTCTAGGCGGCACGATGCTGGAATTTTACTCTGGAAGATTCTGGAAAGACGAAACCAGTATATAAACCGAACTAGGCGCGCAATTTAAATCAGTTTCTATTTAGGTGTGATCGGTAGTGATTTGTAATCTTCACACTGTCAACACTAATTCATCACACAAGATTTCTATGTAATTTGCTAAATTGTATTGCAAAGTTTTATTCTACTTTTATTTTTTGATGAAGCGATACCATAAATTACATCAATTTAGAGCGAAGATATATTGATGATAATCTTCACACTGTCAACACTAACACTACATAATTTGCTAAATTGTATTGCAAAGTTTTATTTTATTTTTAATTATTAATGAAGTAATAGCACAAAGGATTTCAATCTAGAATGAATTTAAATCGATGATAATCTTCACACTATCGACACTAATTTATCATAGGTGATACGTCTTACGTAACTTGCTAAATTGTATTGTGAAGTTTTATTTTATTTTTATTTTTTAATGAAGTGATAGCAATCTAGAGCGAATATAATTTGATGATAATTTTCACACTGTCGACATTAATTTATCACATATGATTTCTATGTGACTTGCTAAATTGGATCGCAAAGTTTTATTTAATTTTTAATTTTTAATGAAGTGATAGCATAGAGTATGCCAATCTAGAATGAAGATAATCTTCACACTGTCAACACTAATTTATCATAGATGATTTCTGTCTAGTTTTCCAAATTGTATGAAGTGATAGCATAAACTGTATCAATCGAGAACGAATATAAATCGTTAATAACAATCTTCACACTGTCAACACTAATTTATCCTAGGTGATATCTGTGTAATTTGCTAAATTATATTGCAAAGTTTTATTTTATTTTTAATGAAGTGATGGCATAAAGTGTGTCAATCTAGAATATCGACGATAATCTTCATACTGTCAACACTAATTTATCTCAGACGACTTCTGTCTAGTTTGCTAAATTGTAGGCAAACCCATGTATTGTTTTGCTTTACTTTTCATTTTTAGTGAAGTGATAGCATAAACTATATCAATCAAGAACGAATACAAATTTATCACAGACGATTGTGTTGCAAAGTTTTGTTTTACTTTTTAATTTTTTAATTTTTTTCACACTGTCGATACTATCACAGACAATTATTTGTGTATGACATACTAAATTGTATGCAAACCGACGTTAAAGTTTTATTTTATTTTTAACTTTTAATGAAGTGATAGCACCAATCTAGAACGAATATAGGCGTAAAGGTGATAATCTTCACACTGCCGACAGATAATTTCTGTGGAATTTGCTAAATTGTATGCAAACCGATATGTATGGTTTTATTTTATTTTTAATTTTTAATGAAGTGATTGTGAAGCATAAAGTAAGTCAATCCAGGATGAAGATGTGTCGATACAATCTTCACACTGTCACCACTAATTGATCACAGGTGATTTCTATGTAATTTGCTAAGTTTTCTATTATTTTTAATTTTTAATGAAGTGATTGCATAAATCAGAACCAAGATATGTCGATGATATTCTTCACACTGTCGACTCTAATTTATCACAGGCAATTACTGTGTAATTTGCTATGTTGTACGCAAACAGATGTAATAGTTTTATTTTATTTTTTATATTTAATGAAGTGATAGCATCAATCTACAACGAAGATAATTAATCTTCACACTGTCAACACTAAACGATTTCTATATAATTTCCTGAACTGTACGTGAACCGACGTATAGTTTTATTTTATTGTTTTTAATGAAGTGATACTACAAAGCAAATCAATCTACTAACAACACTGATTTATCACAGATGATTCATCACTTCAAGTGATTTTATTTTTATTGTCTTACATTGGACGTATTTTTATTTGAGCAGTTTTAACGATTTTATGCAAACTGATGTACACTTTCTATTGCACTTTTTTAAACTTTTTTATTGAAGTGACATCGTAAAATGAATCTATTTAAAGCGAAGTGATATCTTGTCATTATTAATCATTTGACTCTGATTTTGTAATCTAAAGTAATTATTGATTACGACTTATCACTTCAAGTGATCCTACCTTTTCTGTTTTATTTTTAACGAAGTGATAGTGTAAAGTATATCAATCTAGAATGAAGACAAATCGATGATAATATTCACGCTAATTTATTACAGATGATTCATCACTTCAAGTGATTTTGCCTTTACCGTCTTAAATCTGATGCTTCTCTTGAACAGTTTGAACGATTTTATGCAAAATGATGTTACTGCACTGCAGTGTTTTTATTTTGTTTTTTTGAAGTGACATCCTAAAATGTGATCCACTTTAGGATTTAAAGCGAAGTGATATCTTGTCGTTATTGACAATTTAACTGTGAGTGCTAACTTATCACAGAAGATAATTTTATAATCTAAAGTAATTATTGATTACGATTTATCACTTCAAGTGATCCTACCTTTTCTGTTTTCTTTTTAATGAAGCGATAGTGTATCAATCAAGAATGAAGGTAAATCGATGATAATTTTCTCACTAATTTATCCATTCATCAGGATTCATCACTTCAAGTGACTCTACCTTTATCGTCTTACATTTTATCGCCTTTTTATAACAGTTAGAATGACTTTTTGCAAACTAATCTATATTTTCTAATGAAGTTAAACCCTGTAATTAAACCGAAATGATATCTTGTCGTTATTGATAATTTGATTCCGACTCTGAGTGTAAACTTACCACAGAAGATAATTTTATAATCTAAAGTAATTATCGATTACGACTTATCACTTCAAGAGATCCTACTTTTTCTGTTTTGTTTTTAATGAAGTGAAGTGATTGCGTAAAGTGTGTCAATTTAGAACGAAGATATTGGATGAAAATCTTCACACTAATTTATCACAGAGGACTCATCACTTCAAGTGATTCTACCTTTATCGTTTTATATTTGACGTCTTTTTTTTTGAACAGTTAGAATGATTTTGTGGAAACTAATGTACATTTTCCATTGAAATTTTTTAATTCATTTTTTAATAAAGTGATACACTGTATTTAGATTGAAGTGATATCTTGTCGTTATTGACTATTTGATTTCGACTCTGTGTGTAAACTTATAACTTATCGCAGAAGGTAATTTCATAATCTAAAGCAATTATTGATTACGACTTATCACTTCAAGTGATCGTACCTTTTACGTTTTATTTTTAAATGCTGGTGTAAAGTGTATCAATCTAGAACAAGAATAAATCGATGGTAATCTTCACTTCATCAAAAATAAAATAGAAAAGATCCTGCCTTTTCTGTTTTATTTTATTTTTAAATCGATGATAATCTTCACACTAAGTTATCACAGATGACTCATCACTTCATCATTCTACCATTATTGTCTTACATTTGACGCCACTTCTTTGAGTATTTACAATGATTTTATGCAAACTGATGCTTCCTATAGAAGTTTTTTTATTTTATTTTTTTTTTTGATGAAGTGACACCCTAAAGTCTCTTGTATTTAAAGCGAAGTGATATCCTGTCGTTATTGATAATTTGATTCTGACTCTGAATGCAGACTTATCACAGAAAATAACCTTAAGTAATTACTGGTTGCAACTTGTCACTTCAAGTGATCCTACCCTTTTAGTTTTACCATGACATGACCGTTTTTTTTAAGTAAATACGAGTACATGAATTTGCTAAATAGTTGGAAGCTTTGAGTATTAAATTTTTTATTATTACAATTTTTTTTGATGAAGTGAATCGATTTAACGCGAAGTGACGTCTTGCCGCTGAATTTTAATCTCCACACTTCAGCTATCACCCTTTCACAAATGACGGTGTACTTCATACTCCTCATTAATCTCATTAATTAAGTGAAGTGATTGAAGTGACCCTGCCTTGACTTTATTATATTGTATAACTTTTATTGAACGAACATGAAAATTGTTTAAGGCAAGCTATTTTTTTGTGTGCCGACGAGCCAATTAAATTTTCTCATCCGGAAAAAGTGCTCGCGTTCACAAATTTCAGGAAGTGAAGCGGGGCAAGCAATCTTCCGCTTGCTCAACCACGAACGCGCTCGATTTTTTATGTTCTAATTCGGAGCGGCTTCCTGCACGCCGATTATTTATTAACAACTTCTAGACATATCTATTCGAATCGGTAAAGTAACAGGAGGTGAATCACTTCGCATTTAATAATAATGAGCGTATTCCGCCTATTGGGCAATCCAGGCAAAGAGATTGACGCTATCGCAAGAGCCGGAGAAGCGACTTTCATTCTTTGGCCGTACATGGTGAATGCTTCGAAATCGCTTGTGCGAAATACTTTGCATCGCAGGGGGGAAGAAAAATTATATTTGTTAAAAATTTATTCGAGCTGTTGCGAGTTCGGACGTATGGTTTTCGAACAAATCACTTCGTGGGAAGACGAAATGCTACATTCACGAATCACTTCCTGGACGTGGTCTCATTATTTTTAATCATATGGCTTGTAAAGCCAGTGGCGTATCAATTTTTTCCAAGCGTAATATGCACAGGAAGACCGTCGATAATTCGTTGTTAAATTCACGAATGATTGTGTTTAATATTCTGGAAGTGATTGCTAAATACCTTGTATACGATGTATGTAGTTTGCAAAACCAGTAACAATATATTTCAAGCGCAATCTACAGCCTGATCGTAAAGTCACCCGTTCATACAAATAATATCACTTCCTGAAAATGTTCGCTCTATAACTACTCTAATAAAATAATTGCAAAGCCAGTGGCGTAACCATTTTTTTCATGCAAGGAGTATCAAAGGGATAATACTTCGTCAAAGTCACAATTAAGTGTGCGTCACTTTCCGGAAGTGATTGCCAACTACTCCTAATAATACAGCACACAAAGTCAGTGGCGCATCATTTGTTTCTTGCAAGGAGTACCAAAGGAAGACTCTCGATAATGCGTCGTCAAGATCACAAATAAGTACGTGCCAATTACTCCTAATAGCTTGGTAACCAGTGGCGTAACTTTTCTTCTTCACGTCGAATTAAAAAAAATTAAATAAAACGAGATGCATTATATTCTTAAATATTACAGTCACTTGAAGGTGTTACGGTGACAGTAGAGAGAGCACGCGAGAATTTGGCTTCATTCACCTTCACCACCCTTTGACTTGGCTCCAGGCTCCACCTACAAATCAATAAAATGGATGTTAGCGCAAGAAAGGAGAAAATCGAAGCACTTACTCTTTCCCCCATTTCCGCCTGCTCCCCCGTTGCCGGCTTGAGTGGCCCAAGCGATCCCCTTTCCATTCCCAGCACTCCCAGTGCTCCAACCAACTCCTACTTGCCCGTTGTTTTCGCCAGAGCTCCAAGCTTCCCCGTTGCCTGCAACATTCCAAGAGCCTCCGTTTGAACGCCAACTTCCGACGTCCCCTCCTTTGCTCCATGTGCTTACGCTAGGGGCGTTTCCCCCCAAATTCCACGGGCCTTGGTTCTGTTGGCCCCCCAAATCCCACGTGGCTTGATTCTGTTTGCCGTTGCCTTCCCCTTCATTGCTTCCCCCATAATTCCACTGGGAAGCTCCTACATCCCAAGCTCCGGAATGACTTCCCCTTTTACCTCCTTGGTTTCCCCCCGAATTGCTCCCTCCTTGCAAATTCCAGCCAACGTTTGAGCTTTGAAGGTTCCCTTCGTTACCTCCCAAGCTCCAGCTGGCGGAACTGCCACCTCCTCCTCCTCCTCCTCCTCCTCCTCCTCCTAATCTCCAAGCTGAAGGACTTTTAAATTGACCGCCTCCAGCCCCTCCACTTCCCCCTAAATTCCAGCCTCCCGAGTTGCTTTCCCCTCCTAGTCTCCAATCGGCGTTCCAACTACCGGAAGCTTTAGCTTGGCCGCCGGAGTTGCTTCCCCCGATATTCCAGCCCTGCGCTCCGGTGTTTCCCCCTGAATTCCAACCGCCGTTCCCCTTTGAATCCGAATGGTAGATTTGGTTGCTGGTGCTACCCTCTGGATTCCAGTAGGTAACCGAGGTGGAACTTGGGGAGGAAATAGTCCCTTTAATGGAGGTGCTTCCGGAGTTCCACTCGCCGACGCCGCCGGCAGATCCCCTTCCGTTTCCGGAACTGGTACTACATTTGCTGCATTTTTTTTTGAAAATAAGGAACCAATAAATTCTTTTGTTTCTGTTTTTCTCCTCAATTTTTACTCACCAATACTGGCGGATGCTAGCGTAAGTGCTGCGCAGATGAATACCTGAAATGTTCATGAAACGCGTTCACGTTTAATTATGGTTTGAATTTAAAATGAAAACAAGATGGCGGCTGACGGAAGCACATGACAACCGGAAGTAAAATTTTAAACGCGTGTAAAACGACAACTACTTGACCGATTGGCATGAAATTTGCAAGACATGAACACCATGACGTTTTCTATATGTATATGCCAAAAAACCGGAAGTGTTTGACTAATTAGTGTAGCACAAATTCCATGACGTTTTCCACGTGCATGTAAACAAGAGCAAAAATTTTGGCGCGCGATTTGAAACTTGCGTCGTCTGCAGAGTATATTATAGAAGTTTGAATAATAATCAATTTTAGTATTTTTAAATTTACCTTCATGTTCGTGTAGCGTTTGAGCAACTGATCTTTGAAGAAGACCCCCCCCAACTTTTATAGCGGCCCAAAACACTCGAGGGCCCCTTCCAAAAAATACGTATTTATTCAAATCGGCGATTTTAGATAATCCGAATTAATTTAATTCAATAATGAAACCCGCAATTAGAAAGTAAAACGAATAGCTGCGTTTTGCTATCAGATGAACTTTTTTGAATAAATTTTCTAATTGGTTAGGCGACCGTATTTTAATTATTACTTCGGCGTCATTCCTATGTATTTTTTTTTAATTTACCAATTTATTAATGCAGTATAATTTCAAAATTAAAGAAAATACCTTGGGGTTGTATATTTCTGAAGGCGAGGGAGAAAATTGCTTAGTTTTTCCTATTTGGTGATAATCGAGTTCCTCATTTTGACAACCTTTTCCTTCTTTTTGAGACCCGAAGATGTCGTCAATCGATAGCGAAACGTTTGCGACCATAAACTCTGTTCGTGAAAAATTCCTAATGCGAAATTATTTTAAATTTAAACAAATTAAACAAAGATGCCGCCGCCGTCGTCATTCAAATAAACCGTCGAGGGGGATTATGTAAATGATGTTTTATTTTGTATGCAAACTAATTTAGCCTACTTTTACTTCGCCAGAAAAGTTATTAGTAATAATAATAGTAATAATACAAAAGTTGATGTATACTTACATATTTATTAAAAAAAAAAACAACGGCCTCTGATGTAATTTGAATTTTGAATAAATCAAAGCAATGCCACATAAAATTCGCTGCAATCACTGAGCGCGTAGAATCCGGAATAAATTTTAATTATAAAAATGTTAGGCTAACAAACGTGAATTTAAATAAATTTTGAAGAAGGGGCACAAGGGCAAAGCGAAGAATTTGGTCGAAAATTAGTTTTTTTTTCTGTTAGCTTCGGGCATATGTAATTTTAATAGTCCGGCGCATCCACCATTAATTCAATTTATTAATTCATTTTCGATGCTTTGCATTTATGAATTTAAAGAAAAATTTGAAATTGCAAGTACAGCCTCGATCGAAAGTAACGAAACTTTTAAAACCGAAACGCTGTAGTCAGAGTGCAACGGTGCCGAGTTAGAGAGAGCGCAACGTGTTGCGGAGTTCCGAAGGACTTCGGAAACATTCGTTCGCCATAAGACTTCATCTCACTCAGTATCTTCTCTCTCTGACTACAGCGTTTCGGTTTTGAGCGTTTCATTACTTTTGATTGAGGTTGTACGTAGTGGGAATTGGAAGGGCACGAAAAGGACACATTTCCGAAGTGGAAGCAGAAAGTTAAACTAGGACATGTCGATAGAAATTGATTTATATCCCGTTTCATCTTTTTAGAATCCTTGAGCACAATTCTCGCGCCGCCTAGAATCCGCTTCTCAAAATTCCCACAAGCGTCGAGTCGCTGATGCTAACGCAGAAACAAAAGCCGACAGAAAACTCATTCTTATTTCAACATTTTCCAAGAAAAAAGTATTTAATGATAAAGTTGCGAAATTTTGATCATCACTCTGTATAAATACATTTATTTTTAACAATAAATAAAGAATTGAAAGAAAAGTTGTTACACTCAAATTTCGCGCTAACTTATCGTGGCGATATAATAACATTCAATTTCGTTTTAACACCATTGGCGACCCTGTTGCCCCTTCTCTACGTCGCTATGGGGGAAACCTGCGTACAGTGATCGCTGAACTTTCATAGGCTATGAAGGCCCCACGTGACTTGCTACCTACCTGTAGGTTTGCAAATTTTGTGCGAAGTGACTAAAGTATCTCCACACCGTTCGGCGTAGCTCGTGGAGAAGGGAGGTTCGACGAAACCCTAATGCAAAAGGTGGGCAAAATGATTTAAAATGAAAAACACCAGCTGAGCACACTTGTTTATATTTAGCTTGCTCAAAATTCAAATAACTATAACTCAAACACGAAAAATAAATATCAATAAACAAGTAACACGTTGAATCACATCCGTACCACAGATCTGTGCTTCGGTCACACATACGGTTCAAAAATTAACAGCGCACTTTAAGATTCTAACGGGGCACGGGTAACTATAAATAAAACCACGCAAATAAAAGTTGTTCAACAACAACCCCGCAAATATAGTAATAAACTAAAGCTATGACCTTGGCACAGCGTCACAGAGTCAATCAGCTGTCCGATGTCAACAGCTCGCAGCGTCCTCCCTCGGTGGGTAGCAGCGTAAATCAAAGGGAGCGGTCAAGCCGCCAGGGGTGCGGTGTCTCCCCGGACGAATACTCAATTCAAAGGTGAGTGGGTGCAGGCCTATTTGCGTGGCTTCTTCTGACGCCAAAAAGCCGGACTCGTACACTCACGGGAATTAATCAGAATTGAAACCAAAATGAAAAGGTAGAAGTAGAATCTGAAGTAGAACTTGAATTTGAAGCCTGTTGGAAGAGAAAGACGCGTTACAGGGAAGGATCACTAAAAGGTCAACCAAAACATACCTGTTCCCTTGCTCGGAGCAGGCCTTCGAGAAGCCGATTTAAAACAGGTTGTGGGTCACTCGGCGTGCTTTAGCAAATCACGGAGAAGATCCGTTTCTAGTTTCAGCCACATTTGCTGCAGTGGGAAACACTAAATTTAGACTCGCACGAAAGAAAGAACCGCACGCTTCACGGACTGTTCAGATAATGACCAACAAACGACCGCGCCGTGCTCCACCACATGCGTTGGTAGACGGAAGTCGTTACTGATGAAATGCATTTTAAACGGGGAAACAAGTGAGATGGAGCTATGCAGTATGCCTGAAGTAACAGCGGATAGTTTAACATCACGCTATGTTGTGCAATATGGTGAAATGCGACGACCGGCACGTACGCCGTATTTCCCACGCTGATACAGGGTGTACAGAAAATTAATATGAATGACTTGAATGGATTTTTCAACCGTAACAGACTCTCAGGTCGCCTGTCATTGGTCATCGTCGGTAATCCCCGTGCGTCGAAGAGACCTTGTTCATCGTCAAGCTGGTCGCATCCTCTTTCTTGTTCGGAGCATTGTGCCGGTGTGACGTGTTTTTCGTGTGTGTTAAATTTAACGGATTTCTTGCTCGTTTGGAGAAGTAAATCAATTGTGGCTTTGTTGGAATATCAATTGACACCGCCGAACAGCGGTTGGAGACAGTTTTAATCTCCTTACCAAGCCTGAAGCCTCTGTTCTCTCAGGTAAAATATGACGACGCATGCCGACCAACATGGCCGCTAACAAAAAAATCATTTCTTCTACTTAGGCTTTTCTATTTGGGCGCAGTTTTCTGGCGCAGGCTATTAGACCAGACCTTTTGGCCTAGTTCTCCGGGGGCGCTCCTGCCCATAGTCGTATCGAGACCCGATCGAGAAAACCTGATCAGCCATCTTGACGATTCCCCACCGGCCTCTGCGCTTCGATTGGCACCGTCGACTTTGACGTACGTCTGGACTCGCAGTTTCAAGGTTAGGTTTTCACTTTAAACTGACATTTTACGGACCGATCGGTTGTTAAATTTTACTCCTAGCTCGTGTGAAATAAACCGAGAGTACGAACTGCGCTGCGCTTACGGTAGTTAATTTAAGCCTAAAGTAAGCAGCCAATTGTAATCGTTTCTTAACAGTGTAAAGTGTTTTCCTCTTTAATTGTGTAATAAATTGTGTTAACTTTAATTACGATTTTAATTTCTACTTTCACACACACCAGTGGGTAAGATTCTCGCCTCTGTTTATTCGTGTTTCATTTTTCTGCACGATCTGGTCGATTGGAGACGTCGGCCGATCGAATTACGTTTAGTTTGTTCAATTGTCTTCTGGCGCCCTTTATAAGTTTACCACCTTAAGTTAACCTGCCCCTTTCCTGCTGTTGCTAGCTGGGGCACAGCTGATCGTAGAATCGGCAGAAGCTTGTCATCTTGAGTCGTGGTAAGTAGAGGCAAGTAAATTTAATTTAAACTTTGGTGACAAAGTCAACAAATATGAATTTTTAATTCAGCGAAGAAACTTTGAGAAAAACAAGAGACGGTAGATTTAAAACAAAACTGTTGCAATAAAAAATATAACAAAAGCCTAAGGCAGTTTGTTAACAAATTTGAATTTTTAATTTAAGAAATAAGATATTAAAAGAAAAGCTATTAAGGAGTTTGTGAATAGTTTGAATTTTTAATTTAACAAAGAAACGCGAAGAAAAACAAAAGATTCGATCGATTTTCAGAACATCAATAGAACGGCAGACATTTTACGCACCTTCTACGAACCAGTTTTTCGTTGCTCTTGGCGCGTGCTTTCATTTTGTGGGAAATGTGAACTTGTGATTTGATATCCAAATTTATAAAAAAAAACATGTAATACATAAGAACAGCAGTTAGATTTTGTATAAGTAATTCAAATGGCATTTAAAATTATGAACTAATCAAAGACACACGATTTTATTTCCATAGGTCGCTTGATTAGGAAATATATTGATCACTCGTTATAAGCTAATGTGTACATTGGGATAGTTAAATTGTTGAAACGTAAAGTTTTGTTTTCTAGCACCTTAACTATTCTATTGACTACGCCAGTTAGGTATTTCCCAATTCGAAATAGTATATTAAAACACAAGTTACAGAAGAATTTTGCGGTGGTTGGTGACATTTATTTAACATCATTTAAGTAGCCAGTGGGAAATTCAATTTTAAATGCAAAGTAAAAAATACAAATGCTCAACATTATGGATTTCAGCAAATTAACCTGCCCTGCTGTTCCACTGGATCATAGTCTGATAGCGCCTCGGTGCCTCGCATAATAAAACCACTGTTGAATATAATAATGCACTCCACAAAATTATTGTATCAAATCAGAACATACCAGGCATTAGTATAAATTCTAAAGACACATCCAATGTATTAACGTTTATAATAATTGCACACTTCAAGGTGGTGATGTTTAAATTAAATAAAAGTTCTTGATATCGTTTGACATTTGATGTTTATTTCTTACTTGGTACTACCAACTACCAACATTAAATAAATTAATTCACCAATGCCATTAACGCACTCAAATTTTCTATTAAAGCACTCGTTTCGGTGCGTTAATAGCTCTATTGCCAACGCAAAATAGAAAAAGAATTTTTAAAAAACACTAACAAATTGTTATTTGAGCCAACCGACAGCGATTCTAGCCGTACGTTATAAAGTTCTTGATTAAAAAATTATTATACCAGAAATGTATTTTTGTAGTAATCGAAGTGCTGCGGTGAAGCGGTTTCAGAGTACATAACTCGCGCGTACACACACACAAGAGTTGGTGTTGGATAGTTTGTCTTTTGGATTAGGAATTTTTTTTTGTAGGACGCATTATCATCGGGCTACAACTTTCAATTTTCTACGTTCATCGCAAAACCAGGAATTTTTTTCCTTCTTTTTATGACTGTGAAGGTGATTATAAATAGTAAAGTGGAGATTAATTGCGTTAAATTAAACTGTAATACCGAATGGGTGATCTGATGATTAGCAGGTATTACACCTTCATAGTCATCCTTCATTAAGGTGCTCCAGGAATTCACTAACAAATTAATATATTCAGCTTCTTGCAGTGCGGGGGGGGACATCCATCTTTGATCGACCCTAATAATTACATTTTCTTTTGCTTCGAAACTACAAGGATTTGACTAGGTATTTATATGGCCACTGATTTTCACTTGCAGAAGGAGTCTCGGAAATCATGGTCCAAATGTTTTCTAATGCGGTTTAAAAGTTACGACGCAGTTGAGTCATTTAGATCTGCTTCAAACTCAGCGTCGATTCAAGCTTCACCCTTGGCATGTGAATTCTATAAGAGAGAGGGCGTTCCGTAAAGGCAGTCTAAAGGAAAGTAGCTTACATCTTTTCTGGTCAAAAAAGGATGCAAATTTATAACTTTGAAAAAACATATAAAGTGAAAGCACCAACAGAACAAATATAAAAAAAGACTTAGGTAAATCATTTTTTTTTTATTTTATGAGAAGAGAGGAAGTCAATCTTCTCTCTTCTGAAGTATAACTCGAACCCCTTCGTTGCCTGGTCTCTGAACAATATAAGGCAACAATTTCAGTTGGAATCCTTCTGCGGGTAAAATCTTGTAGTTCCTGAGAAACATCGACATCGCAGTTTTTATGGCCAACATTGCCACTTTTTGTCCTAAAATACATCAAAATAGCGTGGGTTATACCTTAAAACACATGTATATCACCTAGGCAATTCCTTGGGCCGGCGCCAAACGGAATGTAAGTGAACGGTTTGATGTTATCTGTATTCTCGGGAGAGAAACGTTCTGGGTCGAAGACATGCGGATTCGGGAAATACTTTTCGCTTCTGTGGAGGGCATCGATTGAAATGACTACATCTGCACCTTTAGGGATCCAGTAGTTTCCTGAAAGGCTTACTTTTTGTCTTGTTGAGATAACGCGGACGATGCCTTACTGAATTTTATGTCGCTTAGTGTACGTTTTGAAATGAGGGTGACGGGCGGGTATAAACGCAGCGTTTCTTTGATCACCATTCCTAAATACGTCATGTTTTGTAGATCGCTTAGCGTGCACTGTTTCGTCTTGTCTTCTCCAAATACGCTTCTTATTTCGGAAAATGCTTTTTCCTAAAATGAATGTGTTATATTGTGCTTTTTTCATATACTTTGTGTGTCAGATATTTAGCACACCTCATGCATCTACCTTCCATTCGATGAAACTAGAGCTTCTCTCTCAACTTTGTGTGCTCAGAAAAGAACAGAGCAATTAACGGTGATGGCGAGGACGTGGAGGGGAGGGGGGGCTGGAGATCTCTTCACACGAGAGAGAGAGAAAACTACGAGAGTTATTGATTGGGACCTCAGAGATGGAAGGAAACCAACTGAGGTACCCTCAACAGAAAAGGAGAAAAGAAAACATCGAGAAAAATGTGACCTCTCCTAAGTCATATCGGAGAAAGTTAAAATCGAAGGCACTTTCGATGAATGGAAAACAAAAAAACTTTTAATAGTCAAACCGGAGAAAAGGAAAGTGTCAGTTAAAAGTAGTAGAGATACAGATACAGGGAATGAAGAACTGGGAAAGAAAGCCGAAAATACTGTTGCTGAGGTTTTCCGAAGTACACGGAGCGAACTGTCTGCGTGCAATTTTTGAATTCCAAGGAACTTGTGAACGGAAGATATTATTATTTTATTTACAGTTGGTTCTTGTCCGATGAAATTTGTATCACAAAATCTTTTAAGCGGACACTATACACTTAACGTTAACTATAACTATAACTTAACGTTAAGTGTATAGTACGCGATTTAGTGTCCGCTTAAAAGATTTTGTGATACAGATATTATTATTGATTATAATAAATCACAGGAGAAGGAACTTGATTTAAATCTTTCCACGTATATTGAGAGAGATTTTGTGAAGAGAGAGCTTATGATGTGGTAGCTGTTACTGAATCATGGCTGCAGGAGGACATTTTGGATGACATTATCTGCTTAGATGGTTATAGCATTATTCGGAAAGATCGTGGCAGCCGAGGAGGTGGGTTGGTATTCTATGTAAAAAATAATTTAAATTATACTGTTATTGATTGTACTTCAGTTAGGCTAGATGATATGGTAAATCTGGAGATTCTTTGGATAAATGTAAAAATTGGTAGATGTACAATCTCTTTAGATGTCACATATAGCTCTCCCTCAGCAAACCTTATAGCATCTCTTGATTTTCTGGATGACATGCTTTCTTTTATAGCCCCTCAGACAGATAAAATTATTTTATTAGGCGATCTTAACGTCAATTTGTTTGATAGTGAAAGCCACTCCTCCATAAAACTGAATAATGTACTTTCCACATATGATTTAAAGCAAATTGTAACTAATTCCACGCGAATATCAAGGGATACTGAAACCTTATTGGATATTATAGCAGTTTCAACTGAATTAATTGTTATTAATTGTAAGTGTACCGATACTCATGGTTTTTCTGATCACAGATTTGTAGAGTGCTCATCAGACTTAAAACTTAAATCTAAACCTGTTCTCACATTTAAAACCTACAGAGATTTTAAAAGTTAATATTAGATTCTGTAATGAATTAAGTATTCCTAAACATACTACTGCATTTTACCAAAAAAGCTTTGTATGTAACTGTTGCAAAGTCTACAACGAAATACCAAACCACCTCCGGTCTAAGTCTCTGCAGACTTTCAAACGGTCCTCCTACGCCTATTTTTTAAATAAGTTTAGTTAATGTTAATTTAAGTTCTTTTTTTTTGCTTTTTGCCTGTTACATTTGTTTGAATTTATTCTAATTTTGTATGGTTAGGTGGAAGAGCCGAACCTCGCCAATAAAGACATTTATTATTATTATTATTATATTGCTGATGACAACACCCAACAGGAAGCGGCTCTCCACTTTTCCAGCACTGACCGAATGATACCATGGCTCTTACTATTTCCAAAATATCTCCGGCAGTTAAGCTTCTGTATTCCAATGAACTTGCCGATGCTTTGCAATACATCCAACATCGTACGGAATATCATATCTACCAGATGCATATGCACCAACTTATCTGACACTAAATTGCGACTGTGGTAGAATTATCTCTAATCTTACCTGTATGTCTTCATGTATGGAAAGCAAATACAATATAGAGGTACTTGTCATTGATATAGTTTCATACCCCTAAAAGCAAAAGACTGTACAAGTGAAATATTCTTTAAATGGCGTCATACCGCAAGAAAGAAACCTTGAAGAGAACTAGAAATCTCCCTATCGCTCATATCAGTGCCCCTAGTCTCAAGAAAGAGATCCAGTAAAGACCTTGCCCTTTTGCCATACATGCCCGTTCCTGAAATCCTTTTGGATACGTCCTTGGTCGCTTCCTCCATGACGGATGTCGTCTTGTCATTTAGGCAACCGACGGCCTTACGGTGTTTCCAGTAATCCCTACTGAATCGAAACAAGAACCAGCTGCGTTTCAAGGGATTGGTGAAGCGATTTGTTATAACCTTCGTCATAGTCCCTATGTGCTCGGCGTAGCCCATATTTTCATTTTCGTATGATTCTGACGATATTTTCATTCCGACTTCTACATCACATGCATGTGGTTTTATTAAGAACCAAAATATGTATTAATTTTGTGCATTTACCAAGCAGTGTGTTGATCACAAGTATCTCCGCGTATTTATACACGTCAATTGTAGACCCGACGGTAGATTTCACTTTTTGAATAATTTTAACCGTATTAGAACTAATCATAGGGATGTATTGTAATAAAATACTGAAGTGGGTAACTGGAGTCAAAAGGTTTCGATATTTTTTCCATAGTTCACCTACAAGGAAACCAGTTTTATTTAGTTTTCCCCTAGTTTTAGCGATTACCTTCCGCGGTTAATATGGTCATTCCCATCCAATCCTCGAATAACTTATAAAAATTACGAGATTTTATAACTTCATCACTCGTACACAGCGTGGTTATAATCTCATGATCCGAAACGAAAACGTACTTCATCCAAAGTCCATGAATGGTGGTGATGCCGTCGTTTTCAACCAACATTTTACGCACATTCTTCAACCTTTCTTCAATAAATAATACCCTTCGGTTGGATTGCACATAATAATAAATATGTCGTTTATAATCTTACCGTTCTGGTTTGATATTTGCAGGATGTTGCCCAAGATGGGCATAGAGCGAGATGACGGTAACGCGTAAAATAATTCATCGAAACGATTACTTCTAAACTTGTACGCAAAATAGATAATCACGATCACTGAAATGAAAGCGGCTATAATTACCAACATCTTGCTTAAACTTTAAACACAGTGAAATATGAAAAAGGCAGTATCAATATATAGGTACAATTGGTTATAAAAAAATTGATTGGAACTTGCTGAAAACCTGTATTTTGTTTATGAAAATAGATATGTTGTGGAAGCAAAAAAAATTGTGTGCGTCAAGCTAGGATTAAACTTTATTAAGAAATGTGGCCGTCCTCGGAACGTAATACTCGAATTGATATTATTTTAAGGCTGCGCTCACACTGATGAAGCAAAAACGTTTTCAGACAAAACGTTTTGCTGTATTGTAAAACGTTTCGGCTAGGCTCGCACTGATGAATCGAAAACGTTTGCGGACAAAATGTTTCGCTGCATTATGAAACAGTGTGACGTATATTAAAGAGGCAAGAAACGTTCTTCTATTGATATATTTACTTCTCGGCATCTACTTGCATAACCGCAAGTCTTTTTTTTATCTATATTGGGATTTTTAAAATCCTGTTTGTTAACTTGCTTAATTACTAACAGCAAAAATAAATAATTGAAAATGCCTTCGAATACTTTCAGATAAAGCAACGGACTGTTAACTTTGGGAGCCGCACTAACATTGTTCGAAGTTTGTTGTAGCGACTCATTCGCCATTTTGTCGAAAAACTCTTTTTTTTACCCTTTTTTTAAATAGAAAAAAATATAGACAATTGACATTAAAGACTTATTTATTTTATTTGATGCACTTGGATATACAAACTTTTATATGTAAACAGTTACATAACAAACATCAAACATCGAAAATAAAATGTTTTAGGTATTACTTTTAGTAATAAACAAAAGAACGAAGGAACAAATTCTCGGGTCAAGAATAAAAACTAAGAAAACAAAAACAAAAATCGCCGTGTTTAGTATTTATTGTCATTAAAACATTTTCGGCCATTTGCACCGCTTGTCGTTAAGTTGTAGTTATCATTTAACTATACGAGTAATTAACCCTTTGTCTACCATTGGTACTTGAAAGTATCCCCATTTAAAGACCTCTTAAATACATAAATTTGGTATTTACTTACACCTGGGGCTTAATTCTCGAACTAGAGAGAAGTGATCGCTCCCGAAAATGACGTAGACTCTCGTGTAAAACTATACAAACCTTTCGAGAAATGCGTCATTTTGACGTCATTTTTGGGAACGATCACTTCTCTCCAGTTCGAGAATAACCCCCCAGCAGTAAGAGTAATAACATGGGCGATTTTAAGAAGTTGTATAGAGGCTGTTTTACACTACCCTACTTCTCCTCTAACGGAGAGCTGTCTAAACTACAAATTTCGTAGCTAATGTGTCCCGAATACGAAATTTGCAGTTTAGACAGCTCTCCGTTAGAGGCCGCTGTATTACAATGAGGAGATTTCCCGAAAATTTTGAATCTGTTTCTCTCAGCTATTTTATTAAATTCACAGAACTAATTTTTTTTTTAATATGCTGTAGAACATCACGTTTTCGTTTTCCTCAAAATTCCCTATAATTTTGGAGATATCGATTTGATCTTTCAAAAAAAAAATTCAAAAAATGTCAACGTGAGACCTAGATAATTACCTCATGAATACGTACTGAAAATTTGAGGTTAGTAGTAGACATGGCGTCGGGTGCAGACATCAACTCTACAGGACCATTAAAAAAGTGCAAGAAGTGCAACATTATGCCCGCAACCGGTTTAAAGTGTGTAAAGTGCAACACAATAATGCATCCTGGATGCATTCGATACTATGATAATATAAAGAAATTAGACGATAAACACATAAATTGTTGTGAAGAAGAATCTAACCTTGATGACTCTCAAAACAGTTTATACGCAAGTACGGTGATCGGAGTGGACGAACAGGTAGAATTAAAACATTTAAAAGAAATAATTCAACAAAAAGACTTCATGATAAATAACATGAGCGAGACAATAACCTTCTTAAGAAAACAAATAAACGTGTTAAATAATCTACTTCTACAAACGACGAAAATAGTGTCGTATGCTCCATCTACAAACGAGAAGATAAATACGAAGAGCGATAACTACGTAGATCTTCCTACAAACACACTTCTGTCAGAACCATCTAGTGACGATGACGAGAACCAGTCGGGTAAACAAAGCACTCAGTCCGAAAACAGGACTAAATCAAAAAAAGGATTTTAAAACAAAAAAAGGAAAGATACTTACAGAAACTCAGCCCTTCACGAACACATCCAACTCAAAAAATCGGGAATCGGAAGAAAGAAACAATATTAAAACGACAGTTAACAACAGTTAATCAACAATAGATCTGCTACATGTATCGATAACATATTTACGAATCTTCCAAGGAAATGCTACGAGACTGAAACAGTGAACCCGCATCTGTCCGATCACAAAGGACAAAAGCTGCAATTGAATGCTGGAAATTTGTACTTGGAGGAACAATGTTTCAAAAAAGTAAGAAAAGCCAACTAGGAAAATATTCTTCTTTTCAAAGATATGCTGCGAGAGTGCGAGATGAAGAATGGTCCAGCCTACCCAAGCAGCAAAGTGTCGTTATATTCACGTCATTTTTTGGTCCCAGGAGGTCGACGACGTCATGTCACCAAAAAATGACGTCATATTTTGGATAACTTTAAACGACATTTTGAAGACCTAATAATAGACGTCGTTATATCGTGAGAATTTGACCATTTTCGGACGAAAAATGATTTTTAGTGCATTTTATATAATCAATTATTTTAAATATATTATTACATTGTTAAAGATTTTTTTACCAGTAATTAATAATTTTTTTATTGTAACATGCTATCACAAATCGAATTTATATCTGAAACAGCATGTGCTCGTGCAGTGTCGTGTATCATCGCCACACGTGATTACGACGAGAAGACGACACATCATTCTCGTCATCTGATTCTCGCTGTTTGCCTTGTTCCGCTGTATGCGTAAAGCCCCCCATACACCTGCGAACAAATTGCGCAAACTGGCGTTGCACAACAAGTTGTTGTGCAAACAAGGTCACCCGTACACTATACGCAATATTGTGCAAACTCCAGTTGCTTTTGTCGTGCACCTACGGAAACATGCCGCCTGACGACGGTATAAATCAATAAACTCATTCAAAAATTACCGCACAATGTGTCGTACAAAGCCCATACACGATGCAATCGTTGCACAACGCCACTCGTTGCGCAATTAATTTCAAACAATTTTGCATTTCTGCAACTAGTTGCGCAGCACGCCAAACAACACCATACACTATACAATTGTTTGCACGACAGCCTCTGTTGCGCAATTTGTTCGCAAGTGTATGGGGCCTATAACATATAATGGCGTGTAGTTTGCAAAGTGTATTTGATACAAGGTGCTGCAACACGTGAAGCCTTTTTTAGACTTGTGGGGTTGCGACACGAGCCGTAGACGCAAACTCCACACTCGTGTAAAAAACGTAGCTTCACACAGTTGTTACACAATATTTTGCATCCCATTTTCGTCATGTAAGTAGGAACGGTACAAACGACGTTATTATTCGACGTCATTATAACGTTTCAGAATGACGTCTTTAGAGTGTGACATTAGGTCGTCTATTTAACGTCAAAATGGCCGTCAAATTTACGCTAAAATGACTCCAAAATGACTGAAAAATGACGTGAAATTAACGACAGTCTGCAGCCTGGGTACAAAACGACAAATCCAGTCAAGACCGATCTCAAAAATTCCACCGCCGCCGACCTGCGTACTGGTGGACCGAAACCACTGCCGACAAGCGCAGAGACTGCATAAAGAAAAGGAGAGTCCTAATTCGGGCGAACCAAAACCGACTGGAACGGAGGTACATACTCACCATCCTCCAAAACTACAAAACGGCAAAAAGCGAACTAAAGTCTGAAATAAAAAAACAAAAAGGGAAAATGTGGGCAGACCTGTGCACAGATCTCGACCGAGACACCTGGGGACTAGGATACCAGATAGTCACCAAGAAGCTCAGACTCAGACCACCAGTCAGGATGAACGAAGCAGAAGTTGATTGCCAAGTAGAGAAACTCTTTCCTACTAGACCAACCACAACCTGGCCCAACATAGAGTTGAGGGATAATCCCGTACCATTTAATACAGCCGAAATGGACTATGCAATTAGCAGGATAAGAAACAAGAAATCGCCGGGACCAGACAAGATTCCCGGGGAAGTGATGAGACTAGTAGCCAGCGCTAATAAAGAACAGTTCCTTCAGGTAATGAATGACTGCCTGAGAGAAGGCAATTTCCCGAACATCTGGAAAAAGGCCACGCTAGCGCTAGTGGAGAAACCGAAGAAGGTGCCTACAGATGCCTCGACTTACAGACCCATCTGTCTATTAGATGTGCTGTCTAAAATGTTAGAGACGCTCATCAAGCAGCGCTTAACAGAAGAATTGGAGGAAAAGAACGTCTTGCATGACCTGCAATACGGGTTTAGAACAGGAAGATCCACTGTGGATGCCCTACAGAGGGTCTCGGAAATAGTGAGCGATACCAAGAAAGTGGCCTACCAACACAGGAAATTCTGTCTTATGCTTGCGTTGGACGTTGAGAACGCCTTCAATTCTGCTTCTTGGCAATACATTGTGAGCGCGCTAAACGAAACTAACATCAGCAAATATCTAATAAAGATTATACAATCGTACCTGAAGGACCGACACATAATTACACCAACTGGTAAAGTAGTAGAGATTACTTGTGGGGTTCCCCAAGGCTCTGTACTGGGGCCAACCCTCTGGAATCTCTTATACAACGACCTGCTATGCCAAAAATTGGGCCAGGCCGTGGTCACGATCGCATACGCCGACGACCTCGCTGTAATAATTACGGCCAAAACGACTGTTGAACTAGAAGAAAAGGCGCAATATGCCTTGATCAGAATTAAAAACTGGCTAGAAAGCCACCAACTTAAGTTATCCATGGCCAAGACAGAATTGATCATTCTGGCTGGACCTAGGAGACTAAAGCACCTGACGATCAACGTAGAAGATGAAGAAATACACAGCCGGAAAGAATTGAAATATCTGGGAGTCCACCTCGATAGAGGTCTCAAGATGACCACGCACGTGAAGAGCGTCTGCGATAAGGCCAACAAATCGCTTATGGCGCTGGCTAGACTCCTGCCCAACATAGGGGGGCCCAGGCCAAAAAAGAGAAAGGTGCTGGCGGGAGTAGTGCTGTCCACGATCCTATACGCAGCCCCTATATGGGCGCAGGCCCTTAGGTACAAGCACTACGAAAAACTATTGGAAGCGATAAACAGAAAAATGGCTATCCGAATTACCTCTGCCTACAGAACGGTGGCCACCGAGGCAATACTTGTCGTTGCAGCAGTGCCTCCAATAAAACTGAGGGTAGAGGAAAGAAAGAGAAAATATCTGGCAGGGAAAACAGCCTCCCCAATAACTTGCGAAGACCTAATGGAGATGTGGCAAACATCCTGGGATTTATACCGAGGCTGGACAAAAACTTTCGTTAAAGACGTGCGGAAATGGTGCGACAGGAAGTTCGGGGAAGTCGACCACTTCATCACCCAGGCGCTGACTGGGCATGGAGTTTTTGCGAGCTACCTGCACAAAATCGGTAAAATGAGAAGCGATTCCTGCTGGTATTGCAAAGAACCCGACACACCGGAACACACTATCTTTGAGTGTGACAGATGGGTCGAAATTAGAGACGCGGCTGAGAGGAAATGCGGCAAAAATATCACGAAAGATAATGTCGCAGATATCCTTCTAGAGAACGAGAATCAGTGGAACAGCGTCACTGATATGCTAAGGGAAATTATGAAAACCAAAACCCGCGACGAAAAAAACCTGGACATGACATAAAATATAAAGAAAGAAAAATGAAACTGACAGCGTGTGAAGCTTCTGGAGTCCAGAAGCTAGCGGCTAATAAAATTACACCCGACAGTGCGTAGTTTCTGACGTAATGCCTAACGGCGGATTCCGGAAACTGGCAGCTGCGAGAGGAGTAGGAGTTTTAGTTGGTAGGTGCCTGGGTCGGAGACCTTTAGAAAGGCTACGTCCGGGTGAATCCAGCACGCTATCGGCATGGATATCCGCTGATGGTGTCTTTAGAAGATTTCTCCAAACCTCTAGGAAAAAAAAAAAAAAAAAAAAAAAAAAGTCAAGACCGTTATACAAGATTCCACAATATTTTCCACAAATTATTCGATGCATCTGTACCTGAAATAACAATAAAGACAGGCATACAAAGGAAGAGACACATTGTAAATTGGCAAGGCCAAACAAACGAGGAAATTCGAGATATGGAAAACATATTAAAGGCTGTGGAAACAATTAAAGAAGTGACAAAAAGTATAGAAACAGAGAGGTTATACAAATACTAAAAATCAAAATACTAAAACTGAAGATACTCACTACATACACAATTCAGACAACAGAACAAAAGCAGTTTGGAGAGACGGGAAGGAATAAATCAACTTGTCAAGACATCAAAGAGTTATCACCAAACGATTTCAATAACTTCTTCTTCAATGTTGGACACATAACAGCCAATACAATAAATGGACCCAATATGCGACCATCGCGATTTCTTTTTAAAAATAATACACCTGTTGTCGGCTCCATGTTTATGAGACCCACAGACGAAGAGGAAATTAAAACGATTGTCGCGTCTCTAAAATATAAAAATACATCAGATGTAGATGGGCTCTCGGTTACGATACTAAAAAGCATATTAGAGTGCATAATAAAACCTCTCACGAACTTAATAAACGAGTGCATAGAAGAAGGTGCGTTTCCAAACGAACTAAAGGAAGCAAGTTTTAAAGCAGGAGAGAAAACCAAAGTAGAGAACTATAGACCAATAGCTATTCTCCCCGCCTTTTCGAAAATATTTGAAAGTGTAATTAAAGCACGAGTAGTGAATTACCTGGAAAAATTAAACATTCTCAGCACCTCACAACACGGATACCGAAAAAACAAATCGACAATCACGGCAATGATTGAAGTAATAGAAGAAGTGGCCATGGCCTTCGACAATGGACGATCAGTTCAACTGGCATGTTGCGACCTCAGCAAAGCCTTCGATTGTGTAGACCACCAGGTTCTTTTAGATAAACTGCACTTCTACGGAGTCAGAGGTAAAGTTCACCAATTAATACAAAGTTACTTAAATGGAAGATTTCAAACGGTTCGCTGGAACGAAAAAACTGCGGACAGGGTCCCAAATACAAAGGGCGTTCCCCAAGGATCCATGTTAGGACCGATCCTCTTCTTAATCTATATAAATGACCTGCCTAGAAATGTATCGGAAAGAAAAAATGTGTTTACTCGCAGACGACACAACTTTACTGTCCATCTCAGATACTAAAGAAGAAGCAACAAGAAAATCAAACCAGGCAATATCTGAAGCAAAATTAAATGACCAAAAAACACAAACTCTTCTATTATCTACCCATCCACAGACAGATAAATTTTACATAAAATTCTTGGGGATCAACCTCGATAGCAAAATACAGTGGGATAAACACGTTATGCTGTTACAAAAACAGCTAGCAAAGGCAATCTACACAATTAGAAGGATGAAGCAATGTGCAACTTATGAAGCAGCCAGAACAGCCTATTACTCCAATTTTCACTCTCGAGCCACATACGGTATTTTGCTGTGGGGGAACGCCAGTGAAGCTCAAAAAATTTTCTTGCAACAAAAAAAAGCCGTGGGAATACTATCCAGTGTACCGACTCATACCAGCTGCAGAAAACTTTTCAAACAAAATAAAATATTAACAATACCGTGCGTATACATATTAAACTGTTTGCTATACATGAAAATTTCTCAAAATCAATTCGTTTACAACAAAAACATCCACTCCTATAATACTAGAAACCAAGATGATTTCGTAATACCTTATCATCGTATAAAAAGGGCACAAATAAGTACTAATCATTTGTGTATTAAAATGTTTAATAAATTGCCAATCTTCGTTAGAAACTTCAATCAGCGTTGCTTCACAAGAAAGATAAAAGACTTCCTAATGAAAAATGTTTTCTACTCGGTAGAAGAATTTCTGGAGGTACGGTCAGATGATATTTGCTTGTAAGTCCTTGTCAAAATTTTAACATGTTTGTAGTGTACTTGTACTTGTATTAATTTAATTAATTCTTGCATTTTTAAAATACTTAATAACAAATGAATGTAAATATGTGAACACATACATATGTACATCTAAAAAATTATCATTCTATTGACAATTGTAACCTGTTACAAAATAAACTACTACTACTAATTTACAATGGTTACTCAGAAAAACTTTTTTTAAAAATTAACGCTTTGTAAAAGGCCTCTTCCTTAAGAGGCAAATTTAAATGCGAGTTCTTTTGCAACCGATGAAAAAAACTCTTTATTACAAAAAATATAATTTAATTATTCATTTGAAAATTATTTTACAATTACAAAAAAAATACTGACGGATTAAATAAGTTAACTTTGAAATAAGTCCAGAACGTGCGAGGTCGTTACCAGGAACCCCCGGATTTCCATCCTCCTAAAACAAGGGGTAGCAATTAATAATAATTTGTTGCGGTCGGGTCAGGCTTACCACCTCCCCCAGCTTGCCAACCGTTTCCACCTCCGCCATTTCCGAAACCCCCTCCTGACCCGCCCAATCCGTTCTTCCATCCTCCGCCAATTCCCCCTCCGTTTAATCCACCGAGGCCTCCTGCTCCACTCAGGTCACCTTTCCAGCCGCCACCGAGTCCGGCGCCGCTTAAATCGCCGAGTCCCGAATCACCGAGGCCTCCTCCGCCGCCGCCATTTTTCCAACCTCCGTTTCCGCCGTTGCCCAAATTCCATCCGCCTCCGTTTCCGCCGTTGCCTAAAATCCATCCGCCTCCTCCATTTTCGAGACCCCCTCCTCCACCACCTAGGTTCCAACCGTTACCACCGCCGGCGCCTCCACCAACCTTCCAGCCGCCCCCGCCGTTGCCCAAACCACCTCCGAGGCTTCCTCCGTAGTCACCACCGCCGCCGCCGCCACCGCCCCCCAGACTGAGCAGGCCGGCTAATTAAAATCATAAATATTAATTAAAACGGAATAATTAAAAATCGGAATTAAATGAGGAAAAGTTATTACCGTTAACGCTGGCGGCTATGGCTACGAGTAATATGCAAGAGAAGGCCTGAAATTAAAAAATGAAATAAATTAAAATTTTTTTATACCTATTTGTTGATATGTATTCATTTAATTAATTTTTTTATTTGTTCCCCACACTCTGATAAATAATAAAACAGTAATAGTAAAAAAATACAAGTGACATTTATTTATTTATTGAAAAAATAAGTTGCATATGTTGGAACTTGAAACTAAACAAAAATGTGAAATAGGAAGTAGAAGAAAAAATTTAAAAAAAAATATGGAAGAAACATTTATAACAAAAAATGGGGAAGGATTATTTTCAATAAGTGGAGAGGCTGTGAAACCGGAATTAATAGCTAATGATGAGGCATCTAGAAATGATGTAAATGAATGGATCAAGAACGACAAGGAGGCACGTTCCGATATAAATCTTTCAATTGGCCCGTCAGAATTAAAACAAATTAAAAATTGCGTCACTTCTCGTGAAGTTTGGCTGAAATTAAAAACGATTCATCAGTCCAAAGGACCAGCAAGAAAAGCTACTCTCCTCAAGCAGTGAATGTTACATGCTAATGTCAGAAAGCATATTCAGAAATTTTTTGATGTTGATCACTTGAGTGAGATGGATGAAGATCTTTTTTCGGTCATGTTATTATATAGCCTACCATCGAGTTTTGAAAATTTTCGATGAGCTATGGAATCTCGAGACGATTTACCTTTCCCAGAAGTTCTTCGAGTGAAGATTACTGAAGAAAATGACGGCCAGTTATAGCACAACATCATCAAATGCCTTGCTGATTAGTAAGCGAAACAATTCTCGTAATTTCAGGAAAACAAGTAATCCGAAAAACAAATACACGAAATATGATAAAAAGGACACTTCTAAAATCAGATGTTTCAGATGTAAGGAAATTGGGCATACTTCTTCCAATTGTCCTGAAAGGGAGAGACAATCGGTGAACGGCACAATTGGTGCTACTTTACGTGCTGAAGAAGAAGGATGCGTGAATTCAGAGAGAAAGATGAAAAAATGGTGTCTCGACAGCGGTGCAACATCTCATTTTTCCAGAAAACTTACCAATTGCAGATGGTTCATCGACGAGAACTTCAGCCGTAGGGACGGTAACATTCAAAGCATATGCTTTGGGAAATATGCAAGACATGACCTTGAAAAAGACATTACATGCACGAGAATTGCGTTCCGATTTAATGTCCGTTGGAAAAATCACTGACAATGGATATGATGTGTTGTTCAAAAAAGAATAGGGTGCAATGGTGTTGGATTGTGATGAAGATATTAAATTATTTGACAAACGAGAAGTACACTACGTGCACGAGTGTGAAGAGAGTTCACAATTGGCACAGAAGGCCAGTTCAGCTCTGGCAGCGGAATTATGGCATTTGAATATGACGGATTGACTAGCAGCTAAGCGCAATGGAAGCGTGCAAGGCCTTGAAAATGAGCGATAGAAGAAAAATTCGATTGTGAAATTTGTGTGTCGGGTGAGATGGTAAAGAAGATGGTAAGGAATCCTTTTCTGAAGAAATCTATGAAAAATACAAAAATTCTGGATCTGATTCACACTGACGTGTGCGGACCAATGCAGTTACAATCTATTGGAGGAGCCAGATACTTCGTTCAGTTTATAGATGACCATTCGAGATGGGGTGAAGTACGTTTCTTGAAATCCAAAGATGAGGTGCTTCAAGCGACTAAAGAATACATTTCATGGATTGAAAATCAGACTGAGAGAAGGGTCAAATGTCTACAGTCAGATAATGGCAGGGAAACAAAGCTTTCGACATTTTGGTATGTCTCTTTGTAAAAAAGTTAGTACTCACTCCTATGGATAAAAATTGCAAGATGCAAAAATCGGAAAATGATCCAACTGATGAGGAACTGCAAAAGCCTTACCGTGAACTCGTTGGATGTGAAACTTATTTGGCCGGATATAAGTTTTGCCCTTAGCCGATTAGGCCAGTTCAACAGCTGTTACACTGGCAGGCAGCCAAACGAGCACTTCGATACCTGAAGGGAAGCATTGATATTGGTCTGGAGTATCAACATAATAACGAACCAGTAACATGTTACGTTGATGCTGATTGGGGTAATTGACCGATTTTCCCAGACCGGGTATGCTTTTATATTTTGTGGCTGTCCCATATCGTGGAATTGTAGAAAACAGCAGACCATCGCTCTTCCGAGCACCGAAGCTGAGTACATGGCTATGACGGAAGGAGCCAGGTAGGGATGTTCGATATACGTTAAAAGAATCGATTTTTTAAAAGATCGATCTCGAATCTAAATATAGAAAACCGATTTTAAAAAAATCGAGATGTAAAAAAATCGATTTATTAAAAATCGATCCAACACAATTTTTATTTAAGAAACCAGAAACAGCACATGAAATATTATACAAATAAAAACTAATATGAAAACAGCATTGTATGAACAGTTGCTGTTTTTAGAGCATTGCACTAATTCGATACTAACAGAATATATTCTACGTTCCTACTTGGGTTATCTGGTCTAGTGTCAAATCTGTCAAGTGTCAATAATGATCCTCAAAATATGCCGTCAGATTTAATATTTTTTACACCGTGTCAAAGCTGCAAAAACACTTTCAATTTCATACGTGAAAAACCGATTCGATTCTTGAAAGAAAAAATCGGATTCGTTAAGAAATCGCTTGCAAACAGAATCGACTTAAAAAATCGATTTTTATGAGAAAAAGATCGACCTTCCGAAAGATCGATTCTGAATCGAACATCCCTACTTACAGGGACTACTCAGTGAATTAGAATTCAATGACCTAAGTAAGATTACACTTTACATTGATAATTTAGGAGCTCTTGCCGAGAACCCTGTATATCACGCACATTGACGTCAGGCATCATTTTATTCGCAATACTTTGCGTCGATTATCTTTCGACAGAGAACATGCCAGCTGATATGTTAACTAAGAGATTATCTAAATCTAAACATGAGAAATGTCTTGAGATGTCTGGTATGGTATAATTAGATGACCACTCATCGAGGGGAGGTGTTAGAGTAAACGCTGATTTGCAGCGATTCGTGGTTTTTAAAAATCGAGTGAGTTAGATTCATTCAGGCTGGCTTGCATAAAACGTTTAAGTCAGGTTTAAATTTAAGCCTAACTTAGAATGTGACGCACTTTATGACATACAGCATATGTGTGTCACATTCTAACTTAGGCTTAAATGTTTTGTGCAACCCAGCCTAAGTGTCTGTCATATTTTTTTGTGAATCGGTTCATGTTAAATGTTTTCTCGAATAAATAACGTTGCTGTACTGGAGCTTTGCTAATCAAAATTAAACAGAAGATGGAATGGGAAACACAAGAAAAAAATTTTAAAACTCTAGAAAAATTGTAAATAATTTCTTTTTAATTATCAGGAAAAAACATTAAAAAAAGATTCTAATCGAACAATATCTTGATTGTTGTTTATTAAACAAACATTTCTGTGTGCAAAAAAAATTAAAATATAGTTTCCGTAAATTCTAAACACACTGGAAACGTTTGAATAATTTTTTTTGCGTTAACACTAAATACAAATTTTTGCAGTGTAGCGATTAAAATACTCATTTCTTTGCGGAGTAAATAAAATCGAAATGCGAAACACAAATAACCATTTAGAAATGAAGAAAAAATATAAAAAAAATGTACAAAATTTTTTAAAAAAGTGAAAAAATAAGTAAGTAAAACAATTTCCTTGTATTTTAGCCGAGGAATTTTTTTTTTTAATTAAAAACACAGTTAAGATAGAACAGGGCAATAAAATATTTTTGCATTTTTCCTGCAAAATGACGCGAAATGTTGTAGATTTACGTTTGAGTGAAAATAACTCTTATGGCTGATTTCTGCACCATATTTAACCTAAGGTTAATTTATCTAACAGTTGGAATGTGACGTACAGTTGGTCCTTCACATACTATGTGTCACATTCTAACTGACGGATAAATTTAACCCCAAGATAAGGCGATGAAGAAATCTGGCTTTGTAGAAAGAAAAAAAATCGACAAATCTAAAAAATGTCGACATCTCGCGGTCATATAATTTTAGGTCAAAAATCGGCCGTGAGATGTCGCCACTTAAACTGTTTTTCTCCTTGTAAGTTTTTAAAATTTTTCGTTACAATTTTTCTAGATTTCTTTGACAGTTTTTTTCTCATTTCTCAGTTTAGGTCAAAACCAACTTACAACAAAGTTTTAAGCTTCTAAATGTAAGGAAAAGTTTTGAAAAAATCTAATAGAACAATATCTTGAGAAATCTAGAAAAATTGCAAAGAAAATTTTTGTAAAATTTTAAAAAAGAAACATTGATTTGAAGTTTGATTTCTGTACATACTTCTGCGTATTTTTTGACTTAATTACTTTGTAATCAAATAAACGTTATTACGTTAGAATGAAAATAACTCTTCTAAGTTAAAATTAAATAAAAGATGAAATGAGAAATTAAAGGAAAAAACTTAAAAAATTGCAAAAGAAAATCTAGACCAATGTAAACAAAAATTTTTAAAAATTATAATAAGGAATAAAAATCTTTAACTGTCGACATCTCGCAGTCACATAATTTTAGGTCAAAAATCGGCCGCGAGATGTCGCCACTTAAAATGTTTTTCTCCTTATAAGATTTGAAAATTTTTCGTTACAATTTTTCTAGATTTCTTTCACAATTGTTTTTTCTCATTTCTCAGATTAGGTCAAAACCAACTTACAACAAGCTTTTTAAACTTCTAAATGTAAGGAAAAGTTTCTAAAAGATCTAATGGAAGCAAAAAAAATTGAAAAATCTAGAAAAATTGCAAAGAAAAATTTTTCAGTTCAGGTGGCGACATCTCGCGGCCGATTTTTGACCTAACATGTGACGCGCAATGTTAGGTCACGACTGACTTGCAACAACATTTTAAGACTTGAGTAAATAAACTCAATGCGAAGATAAAACTTAAAAAAAAATCTAAACGAACAATATCCTGATTGGCGTTTATTAAATAAGTATTTCTATTAGTGCTGGCAAAAACCGGAAAAAATTGAAACCATATAACCGGTTATCCAAATAATGGTAAAAACCGACTATTCGAATATCCAAAAACCGATTATCCGGATAACCGGTTTTCGGTTTTCTTCAAAACCGCGAATATCCAAAACCGGTTAACCGATTATCCAAAAAACCGGTTTCGGTTGCCAGCACTAATTTCTATGTTTTAAAAAAATTAAAATTTAGTTACAGAAAATTTTAAATACGATAGAAGTTGCTCAAGTGTTTTTTTTTAATATGTAATTGAATCGAAGATTGTAAATTAACTTTTTATTTTATTGTTTGCATTAACGTGAAATGCATTTAAAGTACATAGTTGGTTATGAAATTAAGTTTGATATTTAAATCTCAAATTAGTACAATTTAAAACTTTTCCAATTATTTTTATATTGTCTTACAATTATCGCCCCCGAAAAATATTGTGTTTAGATTTTCGTTCCTGGCCAACAGGCTACAATTTTCATTAATTTTTTTTAAAGTATTTTCAACATTTTATTTATTAACAAAATCTTTTTCCGCATTTTAAAACAACCAAACAAGTTTTTACATAGATGATCATCTTTCATCATTACTAACACATAATAAAATCATTAAATATTTCTCCGTCGTAGTAACTCGAAATATCATCTGCAAAAGACAGAAATAAATCGAAATAAATTTTAAATAAAAAATTTAAAAAAAAATTAAATTAATAGTATGAACTCATAAAAAAATACAACAAGCCCATTAAAAATAATTGTCTCAAATTGCGGTACTAATCGAGCGCGTTCTATTTAATTAATTATTTAATTATGTAAATCCAGAGGCGGACTCTGAATGCACTCACTTAACCACTTAACCGTCACACATCAAGCAAAAAAAAATGGTGCGATTGAATTTTATTTTACCTTCATGTCGACGAACAAAAAAGTAGACTGACTTGTACGGTGCAACTGGAGCAACATTTATAGTTGGTAGAAACCCCGAGCCGCAGCCCCCCTTCTGGCTCATCACGGATAATTCGTCCCCTTTAAGCTACTTACGTTCACGAATTAATAATACTTTTACAAATTTAATGGACAGGTCGGATGCATTTGCCCGCATTTGGTTAGAAAGCAAAGTGGATGGATAACGATTATTGTTCCGATTGCGTTAGAAAAAAAAAATCGCTCGCGGATTCCTCGGGGGCATTTATATAAAGAAGGGGCCGTTTTATTACAAGAGCGAAATAAATAAAACCGTGTCGACAGTAATCATTCAATCAGGAATTTTGTGCAAGTGTTTCAAAAATAAAATAGGGTGTGGTGCGAAGCATTAAATATTAAAAATTAAATAATTTAAATTTTATGTCTTTTTTATAATCCAATGTTTTCAATTGTTTTCTAATTTTGTGTCACATTAGTTCAAAAAACAGTTGAGAGCGAAAAATAGAAAAAAAAATTGAATGCAACAATCGTTGTCTGTCAATCATCACTACTGAAAATAAAATCCAAACTTCTCGATAATAAAACGATTCACAGCGTGATATTTATAATTCGTTCGGAGACAGTTGAAAGTCGAAAGTCAAAAAACAGTCGAGGGACATAAGAAAAAAGTTCGAAACAATTGAAAGCCGAAACAGTTAAAAGTCGAAATAGTTTCTTTAGTGACACAATCAGAATCACGTTATTCGTGCGGATTCGTTAAATTCGTCTTGTAATTTTTTTTTAGAAATTGTCTTACTACGACCCCCCCCCCCCCAATCGCCGTTGAAACGTTTTGGCCAGAATAGAAAACGACTATCGAAAGTTGAAAAAAATTTTAGGACTTTTTGCAATAAAAAAGTTTCACTGCGTGGTTATCACGATTAGTTCAGAAAACAGTAGACAACAAAAAAAAAACAATTGAAAAACGCAATAAAACAGTTGACAATCGGGACAATCGTTATTCATCGATCACATCTATTTGTTCGTAGCAATCTTTTTAATTCTTCTATTTTTTTATTAACGAAAAAAAAAAACAACTTTAAGTCGGTCGCAATCACAATGAGCGGCGATAAATAAACAAACAACGAAAAAGAGTAAGTCGGTCGTAGCCGCAGTGAGCGACAAATAAGCAAATAACGAAGAGAAAAAGGTCTGATAAGTCGATGTCAGTCGCAACGAACGTCTAGTAAGTCGATCGCAGCCGCAGCAAGCATTAAATTAATATCAGAAAAAAATACGCTGACGAGTTTAGAAAGCTCCGAGCTTGTTTAGAAAACTAAATAAAGTAGATGGATCAAGTTCTGGAAACTTTTCTTTTTGTTATGTTGGCACTTCAACAACGTTCGGCATTTGTTCCTCGACGTTTTGGAAAAATTAAACAAGAAGGAAACAAACAAAAGACGTCTATGCATTCAATCTTGGCTTAAAATTAAAAAGAAAAGGAGGAAATTAAAAACAATTAGAAACACAAAACGGAAGACGTTGAACAAACTTGAAACGGTCGCGGAATTTGTTTTCAAACAAAATCGGTTATTGCGTGATTAATTTCAAATAACAAACACGTGTTCGGACTTTACGCATTAAAAATGCGACCGGAGGGCGCCGCATCCGAGGATAGAACACCCAGCGAGTCTTTAGAATTCTATAACGTCGGGCTACACTCAAATTGCGCTACAATCTCAATCAGTTAGATAGGTTTAGCCGACGAAAAAACGACGAAGAGGGATTTGAAAAAAAGAGTACATAGTACCACCCTCTTAAGGCGATTGGACGTAGCGAGAGAAGATCCTACCCATTCGACCTCAATTAATTAGTTTAGCTAGAGATAGGGTTTTCCATCACCTCCAAAAGGAGTCCCTGAAAAACTGGCGATTGCTATTGATTGCCTTGCAAAATGATCGCCGAGGGCGGCATTTTGTATCACAGACTTCCCCAAAACGTTTGATTAATTGATTAATTACTTCCATTAATTAAGTACACTGTAGACCCACTGTGTCACACTGTGCGATGGTCGATTGAGCAGAACGAGTCTTAGAGTACGATCGGAAGTGGCAAACACTAGTACCAAGACCAATCTAAGTTGAACGTAAATTAATTGTTAATCTAAATAAGGAGCAGAGCTCTCCAACAACTATTTGTGCATGCACGAAACCACCAGCTGTGTGATTTGAAGTCAGTTAGGTCGCTCCGATATTCGAAAGTGAAATCTGTTAAGCGAGTTCCACTGTACTTCCTGATAACCGTAATTTTGTTTCTTTGTATTGTTTTAACGCAAGGATTTTTTCGCTCATTATATCAGATCCCTCGGTGGCTGATAAAAGGAGTTTTTACCTTTTTCTTTTTCAATAAATAATTAATTAAATCTAACTTCCGTATTTTTATTCAAACGTAATTAGTTCCTTTGATCTCTCGAGTTATTCGCCGACGCACCAAAAAGAACTGAGTTACAACAACGTAAGTCCAGATTTGCAACCGTATTAGAAGTATTATTATTTTATTGCGAATTCCCCGCAAGGGTCGTTCAACCGTAACAAATAAGTAGGTTAACAGAATAGTCCTAGCGCCGGCCATAAATCTTAAGTGGCAAGCCTGCAGCCGTAAACAGATAGGGAGTGCATGCCCAATTGCAGTAATAAAGTTTTGGGTGACCCTTCTTGGGAATTCAGGTAAACTGCCGGTTCCGTTCGGTCCAGTTATTTAATTTGGCAATAAATTTAATTTGTTTTTGTTTGGACAGTTTTATTGGTTATTTAGTTGTCCGTAAAAATCAACAAACGTGGTGACACGTCGGCGTGTTACAAACTCGACTGCGTTAATTAAAGAAAAGAGTTTTAATTTGAAACAAAATGAAGACAAAAGACGATCGATAAAACAAAAAAAATTGACATTAAATAGTCTTTTTAAACCAGGATTAATTTTTAAAAAATTCTTAATTGCAATTGTTTTCATCGAATGCTCGATTTTTTTAGTTGTTCCTTGTACGTCTTTTGCAATCTAATTATTTACAAAAAAAAATTTTTTTCAATCAATTTAACCTTTTTCTAATTTCAGAAACGATTTTTTTTTAATTTTAAAGAAGCTCAGTCGCAGAAAACAAAAACCATTTAAATGTGATTACGTTTATATAAAAAAAACAAAATGTAGTTTGAGTAGTAGTTTATTGATTGCCAGTGGCGTGAACTATACACAAAATAAACAATATGAACAATATAAACAATACAAACAAGCGACAGTAAATAATCCCAAAGTACAATACATTACGATACAATAACATCACAGTCATAATTGAGAGATCTTATCAGTTAGAGTTAGTAGCCATAAATTCATCAATACTATAGAACACATTACTTAAAAAATAGTTTTTAATTTTACATCTAAAAAGTATCAAAAGATTCAAAGTATCCAAAATATACCATCTTTGTGTATGCTTCATCACATTGTTGCTTCACAGTTTTAATGGCGTAAAGAGATTTAGCCAATCGAGGCAGTAGGGACTCCACCATAGTTGGCAGGAATTTGTCTTGTCGACGTTTACTACCAGTCGGTTTATTTCAAACCAGTTTTTTATTTTTTGCAGGGCTGTGTCAACTTTCGTATTTAAAATTTGAAAATCCTGTAAGTACATGAACCCAAATGCATACACTGTGTCCACATTTCGATGCTCACCATTGGTATCTCGGTTATTAGAAAACATAGAGCAACGGTTAAATGGGGAATGTTTTGCAGAATTCAATGATCGCCACATATCTCATTTCAAATTTACCATAACTTTTTTAAATTTTAAGATAATTAAAGAAAACCAAAATTTGCCGATTTCAATGTTCCTCAATAACTCGATAACACCTAATGTGATCTCTTCTAAAGTTTTACAATGTTCAGACACTTTTTTAAGACAAAGCTTTTGATATAAACAGAAGCCCCGATTGTCATTTGTTTTCAAGTTATTAGTGCTAACTTTTGTTTTTCATATGGCAGCCATATTGGATTTTTGATTAGTTAGATAGTCTTTAAAAGAGCTTTTCAACGATGTATAACATACCCGAAAAATTTTTATTTGTAGGGAGATATTAACAAAAACATAAATTAATTTCTAATATGAAATTAGTAGGCTATGAAATTAAACAACAATAAGGAATGAAAGCTTAAAGATATGCTAAGTAATACTGTAAAATAACGAAATGTTACTGATCTTTAATTTCATACTAACAAATACAGACTACCCAATAAAATTAGTAAGCCATGGAATTAAACATCCGCGTGAAACAAAATGACAAGCTGTCAAATTACAATTAGTGCTGCAGAGATTAGTTAATTAAAATCTTGTGTATTCTTAATTCGTAATTATTGATAAGTAATTATTTTTAAATATTAACATTAATAAGTATTGATGTAATGGCACATAAATATTCAAATGATGAAAAAGTTGATATGTTGGAAGTGTATTTCAAAGCAAATAGAAACTCTGAAAATGCTTGTACGAGTTACGCTGAGTGTTTTCCGGAAAGACAACAACCTCACAGGACAATGTTTGGAAGGATAATTAGCAATTTACGGAACTTTGGAAGTTTCGAACAAAAATTAGATAAATAAGAAGTTAGTGATGCTGTTTTACGTCGAAATAATATTTTGCAAAATGTTACGAACAATCCAAGCACATCAGTTCGCCGAGTGGCTCGTGAAACTGGAATTCCAAAATCGACTGTTCACAAAACCTTGAAGAAAAGCAAATACCACCCTTACAAACCAACAATTGTACAAGGTTTAAACGATAATGACTATCACCGAAGATTACAGTTTAGTAGGTGGTACCTACGAAAATGTGAAGATGATGCTAATTTTCCTAGGAAAATAGTCTGGACAGATGAAACACGATTTACCAATTGCGGAGTGTTCAATAGGCATAACTATCATCATTGGTCTACTGAAAATCCACATTTGGTAAATCAAAGAAGATTTCAAGTTCGATTTGGTTTTAATGTCTGGTGCGGTTTAATTGGTATGCAGTTTGTTTATATTTTGTTTTGTTTTTGAGTTTAGTTTCATTTTAGATAATCACTTAATAGGTCCTTTCATCTTTGATTACAATTTGACTGGTAACAGATATGTGGAGCTACTAACAAACGAGATAATACCTGCTTTGAGAGAAATTATTAATCCTGAGAACATGCAAAACATTTGGTTCCAGCAGGATGGTTGCCCGGCCCATAACACTCGTGACGTACAACATTTTTTGAGAGAAAACTTTAATGAGAGAGTGCTTTCAAATAATGGACCAGTGCAATGGCCTGCGAGATCACCTGATCTTACCCCGCTTGACTTTTATTTATGGGGTACCACTAAAAACGAAGTATTTAATTTTGCACCGCCAGAAACTCGAGAAATTTTAGAAGAAAGAGTAGTGGATGTACTAAGATCATTAAACGGAAACACACTTCGTAGAGTTTGTAATTCTGTTAGAATAAGGTGTCAAAAGTGTGTGGATCAGAATGGTCGTCATATTGAACAGTTTATTTAAGTAAAGCTGAGCTTTTAGTACTCTTTCTTTACTTTTTACTTTTATGACTTTTCTTATCGTTTCCTATTTCGTTTTCAGTATTACTTAGCATATCTTTAAGCTTTCATTTCTTATTGTTGTTTAATTTCGGAGCCTACTAATTAGAAATTATTAGAAATTAATTTATATTTTTGTTAATATCTCCCTTACAAATAAAAAATTTTCGGGTATGTTATACATCGTTGAAAAGCTCTTTTTAAAGTGTATCTAACTAATCAAAAATCCAATATGGCTGCCATATGAAAAACAAAAGTTAGCAGTAGTAACTTGAAAACAAATGACAATCGGGGGCTTTTATTTATATCAAAAGCTTTGTCTTAAAAAAGTGTCTGAACATTGTAAAACTTTAGAAGAGATCACATTAGGTGTTATCGAGTTATTGAGGAACATTGAAATCGGCAAATTTTGGTTTTCTTTAATTATCTTAAAATTTAAAAAAGTTATGGTGAATTTGAAATGAGATCTGTCACGAGTATTGAATTCTGCAAAACATTCCCCATTTAACCGTTGCTCTATGTCTTTTAATAACCGAGATACCAATAGTGTGCATCGAAATGTGGACACAGTGTATATCATCAGCATACATAGTAACATTTTCAGAGACATTACAGGGAAAATCATTAATAAAGATATTAAATAATAGTGGTCCCAATATGGAACCCTGCGGAACTCCATGGAAGATGGCCGATCTATCAGAGAAATGACTGCTAGTAATTCCTAATTTATTTGTGTGTTTGACTTCTACAATTTGTTCACGATCACATAGATAAGATTGTAATAATCTCCGGGGTAATCCACGAACACCACAGTACTCCAGCTTATCGAGTAATAATTTATGATCTACCAAGTCAAAAGCTTTTGAGAGATCGCAACAGATCAGCCCTGCTGTTTGATTGTTCAAATTATCATATATATGACCTTCAATGTATGCTGAAGTGCCGTGGTTGTGGAGTGTTTAGAGGTCTGAAACCATGTTGATGCTGAGATAGATGTTTGTGTTTTTCAAAATAGTCTACGAGTCTATTAATTAAGATTCAGCCATTTAGTTTTGATTTAAACGAATTTTTCAAAAATTCAATCAAAAAAAGTTGCGAATGAAAATAAAAAAAGATAATAATCTGACATACTCACATCAGACCGTCTACTTGCTTGTATTTAGTTAACTCTTCTGACCTTGTTACGTTTTTTTATTTTATTGTACCTACATTTTTGCGAGCACGATGACTTACGAGAAGCATTTGAAATTTTTTGTGCGGCGCGAAATCCGCTTTCTCTGTTCATTGAAAGAGATGAAACGGAAAAAAGTCGACTTTCTTTTGGGGAATGTTCACGGGAAAAAAACGAGAGAAGAAATTATACGACGCGACGTGCTTCAGATTCGGTTCAATGGGTTTTCATTTCAAAAATGACAGATCAACAATAAATGCAGTGATAGTAAGGAGACAAAAAAATAATGCAACTGTAACTTGCGATCTAATCGAAGTCATCTAGCCACCTCGAAAATAGACACAGAAAGCAGTATCGCCAAATGACGAAAGGACTTCCATTATGGTGTACTTCAAGGCTGTATTCTGAAATCCTTTCTATTTTTTAATTAAATAGGAGCACTTATTTACATGTTATTTGAAAATTGCTACCTGTTACTTATGAACTGCTACCAACGCCTAACAAAAGTCGTGATAGGCAACCATACATGCGAGTTTAATCCGTCCATGTAGTATCACCACAAGAAAGTGGCTTAGAACCCCCATAATGCATCTACTAAGGGCGCCTTTAGTAATAATCGTTTTATTTCATTAATTTTTTTAATGTGATTTATAAATATCGTTGAGAATAAACAGCTTAATGAAACACGTCACTAAGTCGCAATATTTTCAGTTACACTTCGTTCGAATAAAAAGTACCTCATTTTCACTACGAAAATAATAAAGTTGTGAAGAACATTTATTTCGTTTCATTATTCTAAGATTTTTTTTTTTTGCTCAATTTGATTCAAGCATCTGTTGCCATCCAGGTACTACCCATCAATAACAAATTCAACTTTCCTTCTGTGGTCTTAAGAAAGTTAAGGTGAAGGTCAGCGCTCGAAGCCAAGCACGACGAAAAAAAAAACTGTTACACCAAAAATATTTCCGTTAATTAAAACGAGCGTCGAGGAATCTGTTATCTTCCTTACATTTTTTTTTTTCGTTCGTTAATATAAACGGAGAGGAATTTGTTGTCTTCGTCGTGTTCAAGAGTTAAAAAGAAATTATATAGAAACTACAGCAGCAACGTTCATTACCAAGATAAAAAAAAAAATCAATACCTGCATGGTGAAAACCGCATTCTTGGGTTAGGGAAATGAAATCGTAAGGGAATAAATAATGAAAAGAGCAGGGCCGGACTCTGGTCACAATAGTGTTGGGCGTTCGCCCAGTGAATAGACCACCTAACATGATTTTTTTATTGGGAAGAACCAAGTGTTGTCGAGAGCCCAGGCAAATCACAAATCCTACCCCCTCCCCCCCTGTATCACAGTAATTCCATTGACTGAATGTCGTAATATTTTTATAATCGACAATAAGAAGAAGAAGAAATAATGTTGGTCCCTCTACTAAACGTTTTTACAAAGTATATAGATAGTCTTCATGATATAGGGTTTCCCGTGCTTTGCCTATTTTTGCAGTACAGGTGCTATACCAGTAAAAAAATTAACAACAGGTTAACAGATTTTTTAACGATCGGCAGAAGCTTGTCATCCGAACTGTAGTAAGTAAGAGGCAGGTAAATTAAATCTAAAATTTGGTAACAATATAACGTCTTTTGCCGACGAATTTTCTTCATTCTTGTGTTCTAAAAACTACTGCTGGCATATTTTCTAATTCATTGTTTTGAAGAAAAAAAAATGTCTAATGGAAATACATTTTCATCTAATGAGTCGATTCTGCTCGTATCTGTAACACTGTAAGATCTGTAAACCTGTAACTCAATTATTAAAATATGGAATCTTGAAGTTTTGTGGAAGATATAATTTCTCCTAGCTCACTGGGAATACTCGTAAGTCTCTGTGGTATTATCTTAGAAAGTTACAAAAAATCGTATCATACTGAGAATTCAAAATTCTACTTTTCAATAATTGAGTTTCAGGCTTACAGATCTTACGGTTGCTATAGATATGAGCAGAATGGATCCATTAAATTGGTATGTTCGTAACGTCCAAATTTTTTTGCGAATTTTTTCCTTTTTTTGGTCAAAACATTTTTTTTTTTTTTGGTAAAATAATTAATGAAAACTGAAGAAAAAATTGGAAATCTTTTTTGTTTTTTGACATCATTGTTTATAATAATTTTTTTTTAAAGCACACTTGAAAACTACAAAACTACATAATTGAACATGCCCCCCGCCTTGAAAGGATTAAGTCCTTTCTAATAACTAAAAACTTTTAAACCAAACCAAACGAACTAACTACTGTTTTTGTCTTTTTCAAAACTTTCCTCAGGAGCGGGAAGTGGACATACTTTGTTTATGGCACGCTTTATTACACCAGAAGAAGTCTTCACAGATACCACTCTGATTTCATTGTCTCTCCCGGGGCATAATAAACAGATGCGTCCTAAGACCCATTTCAATGGAGACAAATTTTCATCCTTGACCAACACTAAGTCGCAGTTGTACTTGTGATAGAAACTCCTTTCTCCATCGATTCCAGAAATGTTGAAAAATTTGCTGGCAACGTTGATACCGGGTTAAACGATTTTCTTTGGTTTCCATAAAATCTTGATCTGATAAGGTTGTTATTGGACGACCAGTTAAAAAATGTCCAGGGATGAGAGTGCTAAGATCATTTGGATTACAGGACATCGAGGTTATTGGTCTTCATTTGAATCACCAAGTAAAATAGGATCAAGTTTGAATGGAATTTTCACTATAAACTTACCATCCACATTTTTTGTAGTAGAGTTCTGGACGATTGACTCGCATGAAATATCATCTTGCGACCAAGCAGGTTTAGATAAAATGTTTTCTCCTAAATCCCAAAAGCGATTCATTTGAAGGTCCTCATCATAAGCAAAATTACAAATTGTACTAGAAATATGGAGACGACTTGAATTTGCTGTGAGAGGACCTGTTACAACCCAACCAAACGTTGTTTTTTTGTAAAGATGGACCTACATCAGCTGACTTGATTTGACCGACACATAGAAGATTCCAGAAGTAATCAGCTCCTATTAAAATATCAACATTTTTTGGTTTATTGAATGAAGGATCAGCTAATCTAATATGATGTGGAATCTTTAAAAATGAAGTTTCAAAATGGAACTCTGGCATTGGTCCAGTCATCTTGGGAATAACCAAACATTTAAGAAGCAAGTTAAAATTGTTGTGTTGAGACTGAATTCTAACAGTGCATTTTTTTCTTAGCTCTGTGCAAGCTAAACCAATTCCCGTGATTTTAATTTTGATTGGTTGCGATTCTAGCATTAGAGAATCATACAATGAAGATGTTGTGTATGATGACTGAGAACCGCAATCGAGAACAGCGGTAGCTTGATGAGGGTTTTTTAATTTGTCACAGACAATTACTGAAATAGTACCCAGCAAACAAGTTAACCCAACTGAATGAGAATATAAGGTAGTATTTTGTTTTTCAGAACTTTTTGACTTTTCAATATTGTTATGTAACAGAGTATTGTGTTTCCCATTACAACTTTTGCATACATTTTTACTGTTGCATTTTGACAAAAAGTGCCCTGGCTTCAAACAATTTAAACTGTTGCCGTGTTTGAATATCCCGCCACTTCGCTTTAGCCCAAACAGCGGGCATTCGCCAGACCGTGTGTAGACCCCGGACACATGCGCATTACGATAAGACACAGTCCACTCATACCGTGTGTTAAGCATGTTAGTTGTTCTTTAATAAACAAAAATAGAACAAAATATGCAGTGTTTTTTATAACAAAAGCAATCAACATCATAAACACACTCGCGAATCTTTTAGTCTTTGAAATATATCTTTGACCGATAAAGATTGAAATTCAAAACAATTGTATATTAAATGATCACCTTTGCAAGTACAATATGAAACTATATTATTAGTAATTAAAGATTTCACAGGCCCTTTTTGTTTGTATGATCTTACATCTTGAACTTTTAATTCTAAACTTTCAAGAAAATTCGCTCTATTATGTAGAAACTTTTGAAATTCTGATAAAGTTGGTGGTTCTGAACCTACATGTTGTTCTTCCCATTTTCTTTGCGTATTTTTAACTAATTTTAAACTAGCCATGTAAATAATTAAAATATCCCATTTATCGCAAGGTTGTTCTAATGATTCTAATGCACAAAGATGTTTTTCAATACTATCTGAAAATGCTCGTAATTGTTTTGAAGATTCTTTGTAAATTGCTTCAACATTAAACAATGTTTTAACATGATTGTCAATTAATAACCTTCTGTTATCATATCTATCATTTAAAAGTCGCCAAGCTCTTTCATAATTGTTATCTGAAATTTCTAATGACTTTATGACTTGTTTCGTTTCTCCTTTGAGAGATTCACGCAAATAATGAAATTTGTGAATTGGTTTTAACTCAGAATGTTCATGAATTAATGAATCAAACTTATCTCGAAACTTTAACCATGAATCCTAATTGCCATGGAATTTTGGAATTTCTAACGTAGGCAATTTGACATTTGCTTTGTAAGATGACACATGATTAATATTAAAATTTCGAAAATAATTTCGAATTGCATTTCTGAACCTCCAATACCAGTATTAACACTATTTTGGCCTAGTGCGACTTTAAATGTGTTCATTAAGTGACTAGCCTTAGCAAAATTTGAATGAAATCGCGTTTCGAATTCTTGTCTGTAATGGTGGTGTGCATTTAGATCATCATCTTCAACAATTGATTTTGAAAGTCTTCAAAATCTGAATTAATTTTATTTGCAGCGTTGATTTTTTGCTGCAGCTCCAGCAAAATTATCTCCGAGTATTGATAATTACTTGTTTGGGAAGCCTTCATCAACCCGTCAACAAAACTTTCAAAATGCGTTAAGCGCTGTTTGTTTGAGCACTGTTTGCGACTCAAACTCTGTAGTGTTTTTGCAGTAGTCATCATGACGAAATCTATTTATTGCTCGTCAAACTTTGACAAGAATTGGTACGAAAACCAAACTGAATTAACACCAATAGACGCTACTTACGTTGAAATTGATAGAGTATTTCCACTTCTTGTGTTTGATGTCAGCGAGCGTGGTAGATCTTCCCTGTCCTTGCTGAACCTTGAGTTGCTGGACGCTGGAGACCTTTTCTTCCGATATCAATTGTACTGTTTACTCTTGCTGGAATCTTCCTCTTTTACGAACGAAATTCTGTATTTTGACTCTATTCGGCTCGAATTAGGACCATGAAGAAAAAATTGGAAATCTTTTATTTGTTTTTTGACATCATTGTTTATAATAATTTTTTTTTAAAGCACACTTGAAAACTACAAAACTACATAACTGAACAAAAACTCTGCCTTATTGGTTCCCTATCTTCTTACTTCCCTGCTTCCCATTTCTTTTGTTTATCTGCAGAAATATTTCTTTTCTTCTTTGCAGAAGTATTTTTTTTTCTTTTTTCTGTGCAGAAATATTTCTTTCTTTCTTTGTGCAGAAACATTACTTTCTTTCTTTGTGTAAATATTTTCGATTGCAATTAAAAATTATAACCTCGCTAAAAATAATTCATTTATACATCTATTTGAGAAGTCCTTTTGTATAGTGCGACGCGACCTTGCGTTGTAGTTGTTCGTAGATAGATGACACCGTGTATACAGCATGAGTCATAATTAGGTGTAAAAATTGTTATCAGAGCTTCTTTAGGTCAAAACGAAGCAATTAACCTAATATATCTTAGCACCAAAATGCTCCCTTAAAAAGATACAGGGTATTAAAGAAAACATGTTTCTTTATCATTCAGAAAGTAAACATTTGAATTTTTAAAATCTAGTACCCTTTGTGTTTAATATAATGTATTTTCAAAATAATCGAATAGTCACCTTCCAAGTTATAGTCACGAATGTAAACGGAAATGTTTTCTTTAATAGCCCGTATCTTTTTAAGGGAGCATTTTGGTACTAAAATGTATTAAGTTAAATTGCTTTGTTTTGGCCTAAATAAGCTTTGGTTAAAACGTTTACTCCTAATTATGACTCACCCTGTATAGGGTACGATATACAAATCAGGCCAAAAATTTCTATCAGACGTTCTTGAAAATTCTGCTTTAAATATTTTGCTTGCTAATCTAAGTTTTTCTGAATGCATAAATTTTTGTAATACTTCTCCTATGTTATGTGAGTCTATTCTTTTAACATTTTTTCTCTGTATGTCTATTCAAGAATCACCCTGTATACTGCTCCACAAATGAAGTGGGCCCACTAAAACATTTCGAATGAATTGGCTGGTGTTGTGACCTGACATGATTACAAAGTAACATGCATGGGGATACCTTGTTTATCCTTTGTACTCCTTTCTTTTGCAGGTCAACTAAGAGAACTCAGTTAATTTTATTTTTTTTATATTATTGAAGATCCCGGGCTAATCTTAAATTGTCTGTCCAGCCCCCTAAAAAACAACGTCAAAATGTAACACTAAGTTTTCTAATTTTTTTTTATAATCGACAGTGTCGCAGCCTATGCAAGCAAGAAATAATTTCAGGCTCACTATTGTTATTAAAATAATTTTCGTTACTGTAGTAGGGACCCATCGTTATACAGGGTCTCCCAGATTGAATTTGTTTTTGCTGTATACTGATAATAATTAACAGAATCGCATTCCACGTTTTGTTTCTAAGTTTTTGTTTTTTAATTTTTATTTATTTTTTATATTATTGCAGACTCTATAATACGGCAATTTCATCAAACGATGTCAAAATATAACAATAATTTTTTCAATTTTTTTAAGAAATCGACGATACAAGCAAGAAGTAATTTTAGGCTTACTATTTTCATTAAAATAAATTTTCTTATTATAGTAGAGGTCCATTATTACACAGAGTCGCACAGATCTCGGGCAGTGGTGGAGCTTATGCAAGCAAGAATTTTACCATACAGCCCCATCATTACATAGGGTCCCTCAGACTGTATCTGTTTTTGCTGTAAACTGAAAATATTGACAGCATAACATTACATGTTTTGTTTCCAAGTTTTTAAAATGTTTAATTTCTTTTTAATATTGCCAAGATCCCGGGCCAATTTCAAGTTGCCTGTACACCCCCCTATAATACGACACTTTCATCAAACAATGTCCAAATTTAACAATAATTCTTTGATTTTCTTTAATAATCGGCAGGAACGCAGATTATGCAAGAAACAACGTTGCCTCCCCCCTTAATTTATTAAAACAAATCTTCTTAACTTAGTAAAGGTCTTTCGTGATACAGGGCCCCCAGGTTTTGTCTATTTTCACAGAGAGATCCAGATGTTAACGCCATTGATAATGATCGATAGAATGACGTTTGCATTTTTTTTTTAATTTTAATTTTTTTTATCAAGAAGGAACCCGTGTGAAATTAAGGTAATCATTCCGCCCCTACATCAAAGTCAACAAACGTCAAAATTCTGCGATCATTTTTAAAAATTTATTTTTATGATCGACAGTGGCGTAGCTGATTTTAGAATGCGTTTCCAAAATTCACTTTCCCACCCCCGTTTACGATAAAATAAATCTTCTTATCATGAACGAAGCCCTTGATGATACAGGGTTCCCCAAACTTTACCTATTTTTCCCTGCGCCAATGATAACCGACAAAATGACATATTCTATTTTTAATAATTTTAATAAAAATTAAAGTTAACTCTTTAGTATAATTCAAGCCCCCGATGACACGGGGTTCCTCCTGCTTTACAGGTGCTACGCCGTTAACAATTAAGAGAATGACATTTCTTGTACATTATCGTTATATTTAACATTTTTACACAGACAAACGAGACACGTGAACTTACAAAATGAGTATTTATAGAATTTATACAATGGCTCTTCCGATTGGATGGATGACCGCCCTTTCGGGGCGTGGCCAATCACAGAAAGCGATTTTGTCGTTACTTCCAACTATTGGCGGAGCTTGTGGCACCGATTTGACCTGAAAGGCAATGGCGTAATAAAAAGACGAATTTTGGAGGGAGGGGGTTGTTTACTCACCACTGGTAGATGCGAAACTGCTTGCGCTTGCGCTGATGCCCCCCGAGTGTCCGCCACCCCCAAATCCTCCACCACCGCCCGATGAGTAACCTCCGCCTAGCCCTCCTCCGGTCCCTCCTCCATACCCGCCGCTTCCTCCATAACCACCGAATCCACCCCCGCTTATACCACTCAAACCACCGTAGCTGCCTCCACTGTGTCCACCACCGCTTCCTCCATAGCCACCATATCCTCCGCCGGTGTAGCCGCCGTATCCGCCGCTACTTCCACCGCCATATCCGCCGCTACCTCCACCCCCATATCCGCCGCTACCTCCACCGCCATATCCACCGGTTAATCCCCCATAACCTCCGCCGCCGCCGCCGCCAGTTGCGCTAGCTGTGGCTGAGACAATTCCAGTACTCAAAGAAGACCCTCCGTAACCTCCGCCCCCGGTGTATCCACCTCCTCCTCCGGTATATCCAGTACCTCCGGTGTATCCACCTCCTCCTCCGGTATATCCAGTACCTCCGGTGTATCCACCTCCTCCTCCGGAATATCCAGTACCTCCGGTGTATCCTCCGCCGAGACCTCCATATCCTCCTGTATAACCGCCGCCCAATCCAGACCCACCGGTGTACCCTCCTTGATATTCGGAAGCGTAGCCACCTCCACCGCTGTAACCACCTCCACCGCTGTAGCCCCCACCGCCTAAATATCGGGCGCCGCCCCCTCCGTAACCTCCTCGGTGTCCGGAGCTGGGGATGATGATCTTGATGATTTTGACTGTGCTTCCCCCACCTTTGCCGTGCCCGCCTCCGTATCCACCCCCATATCCACCTCCGTATCCACCATATCCGCCGTATCCTCCGGATCCACCGTATTCACCGCCGTAGCCGCCACTTTGACCGCTGCTGTAGAGACTCTTCCAGGAAGTGGTTGGTTGCCAGGTGTAGCCGCCTCCACCGCCGCTGCCACCCCAACCCCCGCCGAAACCGCCGAAGATTAATCCGCCGGTCCAATCACCTCCGCCGCCACCATAGTGGGCTGAAATAAAAATGATTTTGAAATGCAGTTGAAAATTTTTTAATTTTTTTATTTTCTTTTCTTTTTCTTTTGTAATTTTTAATTAGTTTAATAAAAAGTCAGAAGAAAATAAAAAAGTAATAAAAAATGAAAGAAAAACGGAATACCTAATAGCAATTTGAAACGAAGAGCAAAATGTCAAAACATTCTGAAAAATATAAAAATTTGAGAAAACGAGATTTCTCAAAAAAAGGACAAAAAATGCTTTTGTAAAACACAATAAAAACAAAAGTCAGATCAAGAGAACGTGATAACAACAGATTTAAACAGAAACAAAAGTTGAACAATTTGAGAACGCTGAAAAAATTGTTCTCGTTTCGCGTAGAAATCGATCGTTTTTTATTTTCGCAGTTTCAGAAACACGAATGAAAAAAATTTAATAAATAAATAAAATTCGAAGGAAAAAACATCGACTGTTTGTGTGTTTTTTTTTTTAGGAAGTGAGGAAATTGCTTAAAATCTAAACTAACAGAGTATTAAAATCAAAACTAAGTTATCCAACAAAATAATATGAATAAAAACAAAAGTCGATCGATATCAATAAAAAATTAAGGCAATTGATCGTAAATCATTATGAAAAAAAAATTAATAACAAACGTGGAGAAATTAAAATAAAAACAAAAGATCTGAGAAAGAAGAAAAATCTTAAACAAATAGAAAACTAGAAAAAATAAAACTATTAATTTTTTTAAAAATAATTAAATGACGCCACGTAACCTTCAATCAGTTTTGCTCACACTGTATAATTACAATTTTTTTTATTTATAAAAATTTTCTTGAATAATTACTTTAAAAAAATGTGTTTCTTAATATAACGCGAACTTCAATCTTTGTTGCTCACTCTGTGCCTTAACTCTTCATAAATTTTCGATTTTTTTAAAATTTCATTGTTTAAAAATTTTAAAATATTTTTGAAGCTTTTTAATAATTTTTTTCTTTTAATATTTCCATACGACCAATTTAATTTTTTTTTTAAATGAACAACATAACTGAGAGTTTAGTTTATTTCAAAAAAAGTTGAAGAAATATTTTTTGCAAATATGTACTTAATCAAGTTAATGTTTTGCTTTCAATTTTGCACAAATCCAAACAACTTAATTGATTAATTCCTTTTTTACAAATTCAATTTCAAAGAAACAAGCTGTTCCTCCACAAATCATATTTTTGAAATTATTTAATCTGTTGTTTTTCTTTTAATTTTTGCACAAATCCAGTCCATTTAAATTAATTTTTTTCACAATAAAAACCTATAATAATAAATAATATTAATGGAACGGTTAACGTCGTCCATTTAAAAAAATAAATAAATAAAAAATGTCTCCACAAATTATTTTTGAAATTATTTAATCAATTGTTTTTTTTTTTAATTTTTGTACAAATCCACCAATTCAAGTGTTTTTTTTTCAAATTCTTGCACGAATCCAGTCAATTTAAATTAATTTTATTTAAAAAAAGAAAAAATAGTATGTGGAACGGTTCACGCTGTCTGAATTAAAAAAAAATGTTCGTCCACCAATTATTTTGGAAATTATTTAATCAATGGTTTTTCTTTAAATTTTTGCACAAATCTAGCCAAATTAATTTTTTTCACAATAGAAGCCTTAACGTGAGGAACGGTTAACGTCGTCCAATTTAAAAAAAAACGTACCTCCACAAATAATTTTTGAAATTAATTGATCAATTGTTTTTTTTTAATTTGGTACAAATCAATCAATTCAAAAAAGAAAAAAAATCCTCCATAAATTATTTTTGAAATTATTTAGTCGTGGTGTTTTTTTTTTAAATTTTTGCACGAATCCAGTCAAATTAAATTAATTTTTTTTCCAGAAAGAAGAAACTTATTACATGCAACGGTTCAAGTTGTCTCAATTGAAAAAGCAAAAACAAAAATTATTTTCGAAATTATTTGATCAGTTGTGTTTTTTTTAATTTTTGCACGAATCCAATCAATGTATATTAAATTTTAGTTTACAAAGAAAACGTGTAATGTGTAAAGCCAAAACATTCATGTTTTGTAGACATTTTGGGGGATGGCAAAAAATGAAATAAATTTTTTAAAGTTTTTGGTGACTTTTAATTTTTAGTTTTTCTTGTGTTCGCAATTGCCCTGGTCCAGAAGTAAAAAGCAATTTGGGGTGTTAAAAACTAAGGGATTTTTCAATTTCATAAAACAAAAAAAATTTAATTTCATAAAAAAAAAAGTTTTAATATAACAAAAAACAAATACAAATGTCTCAACTGAGTAGATATACTGTGGACGTTCGAAGCCATTTCTCCATAAGATTTAACATGGGCCTCGAAACAATTTTTGCGCGAATGTGGATGAGGGAGGGTGAGATAAGAAGGGAGGGATCTGTAGTAAACCTTGCATGTCGCATCCATGGCCAGCAACATTAACATTCACTGACGTGTATGTATGGCCGTGTCAATTCGCCTAAAATTCAGTTCCGGAAAGCATGCCGTGGAGTACTCCCCTCAGCGCTCTCTATTAAAGATATTATAGAACTACTCATAGTAACGTAATGGCAACTGCAATTAGTTAAAAACCCACAAGAGGCGCTGAGTGGAGTACCGTCAAATTTTTAAAAGTCAAATTGAAACGGCCATACATACACGTCAGTGAATGTTAATGGAGTTGGCCATGGTCGCATCATCGGTGTTCGGTTGTTGTCTCGGCTATTATATACTGCTACCTGTCATAACTATAAACTGATTTTAACTACTCGGAGGCTGTGAACCTGTTTTTACCAGTTTTCGAAAACAGCTCGCAAACTGCTACCTGTTTTTACCAGTTTCCCAAAAAAGAAAGCTCGTAAACTGCTACCTGTCTAGTAGTTTCCGAGCAGTTAAAATCAGTTTATAGTTATGACAGGTAGCAGTATAGGGACCATGCACATGCGAAGCCAGCGCCACCAATGACCATATTCTGCATTAATGGTATGAAAATACGAATTGTTTCAAATTATTAGCGTACATTTGAAGTTGAATATTATAATGTATTTCAGTATCAGGAAGTGCAAGTATTATGTACTACAATCGTAAATTGTCATAAGAGTGATATTATTCCCATGCAATGAGTCTCAAGAAATATTTTCATATCACTAATTCACAAATCACCACGCCAGGCGGCGCTGAACACAGAGATGTGCATGGCGCCTATATAATACCCGAGACAACAACCGAGCACCGATGACGCGACATGCAAGGTTTACCACAGATTCCTCCCTTCTTACCTCACCCCCCTCATCCACATCCGCGCAAAAATTGCAAGTTTCGAGGCCCATGTTAAATCTTATAGAGAAATGGCTTCGAACGCCCATAGTATATCAACTCATCTGTCAAATTGTTTTTAGAATTACTTAGTCAATTGTTTCCCTTACAGATTTTGCACAAATGTAATCAATTTAAATTAAATTTCTTTTCACAAAAAAAATAATAATAATGAATGGCTTTATTGTGCAAATCTCATAAAAATATAAATACAGATTATCCAATCAAATTAAATGCAATACATTACGGGTAGGTTTACAGAAAGCAAATCAAATATTTAATTTCGAATTAAAGTAATCACAATTAAGTTGCCATAAGAATTACATTGCGAACTGTCAAATTAACAACGTCATTAAAATTTGATTGCAATTAAATTTTCTGTAAACTGGCCCTACATATATGTATATGAATCGAGTTAATTAATGAACCGAAGGAAAATTCTAAGTAAAGGTTACAATAAATATGATCAAAGTAAGCACAATCAGAAGGCGAAGTTTAGATTCAGCATTAGCTTCTCTGCTTTTAAACTTAACCTTGAGCGAGTAAGTAAATGAACATTGAAGAAGCCTAAATTAAAAAAAAAAAAATTAAACTTAACTAATCTATAGTAGTACCTATATAAAAGAGGAATAATTTGATATAATAATAATAATAAGGAATTCTTATCGCGGAGTTTTGAATTGTTTTCGTGATGTAGTGGTGATTTATTTGTTTACCTGTCAAAATAGGTTTTCAAAGTTGTTTTATCCATTGTGTACGGAATAATTAACTTCAGGTGCATTTAAATTAAATTAATTAAAAAAAAATCTGTGTCGAAAAATAAAATAAATTTATAGTTTTGATTATTTTTTGATGGTTTTTAATTTTTAATTTTTTTTGTCTTCGCAACTGCAATGGTCCGGCAGTAAAGAGCCACTTTGGGATGTTGTGCAAGTTAAGAATAAAAATGAGATTTATTAGTCTCTAGAAAACCATATAAAAACATGACATGAGACAAGTCAAAAAGAAAATAATTAATTAATTAATTAATACAGATTTCAAATTATAATTACTTATAGAATAAAACTGAATTAAAAGCGATACAGGAGGTTTTGTTTGCTCTAAGAATGACTATTAACATAATCTCGAACATAAACGCAACTAAACGTAAATAACAGTTACGTGATTCGTTATCCAACAATGTTTATAAATTCAATAATTCATCGATATAATAACAGGCTGAGGATATTAATAATTGTTTTAATTTACGTTTGAATTTACAATCAGATTCCGGTAAAGAGTTACTCCATAAACTTTGTTGTCCAATTCCAAAAAACAAAAACAAAATATGTACGTATTACCTGACAAATTATTTTTAAAATTATTTAATCGTTTCCCTTATAATTTTTCCACAAATTTAGTTAATTTAAATTAAATTTCTTTTCCCAAAAAAGGTTAAAAAATACTAAGAATTGATAACACGGAGTTTTCGTGTTGTAGTGATTTATTTGTTTACCTGTCAAAGTAGGTGTTCAAAGTTGTTTTGTATAATTTGTCGGAATAATTTACTTCAGGTGATTTGCACGCGTTTGTCAAGCAAATATTTTGGAACTTGTATTTCAGCTGATCACGTCAATTCCGGTTAAAGGTCAAGTTCACGCCCGACGCCGCGCCGCGCAATAACTATCGTAAAACTATAAAACACTAATGACTGTATTGATTTCGTTCATCTGCTGCTCTTTCTTAGCCAGGGACGTATCGTCGTTTTGGGGAAAATCCATCGATAGTTGGAAATCGTTTGATTTTTCTTTTAACGTCGACATTTTATGTTCGAGAATCAAGCGTCTTTCGTTTTTAAAATTGACACTTAAAAAAAGTAACCTCTTCTCATTTCAGACTCGATAGTTTTTTTTTTGTTTAAAGTCGAAAAGTTTTTTATTCGATTGATTGATTTTTGTTTTAAAATTGACTCTTTCTATTTCGCTCGTTGTTCGTTCTTAAAGTTGACACTTTCTTTAAAAAAAAAAGAGAAATAAACGTCAGAAACGATTGTCTTTTGTTTTAAACTTGCTCATTCGTGGCATGTCTTTTTTCCCGTTTTTTTCTCGCCGTCTTTTGTTTGATTAGTTGATTTTTATTTTCAAATCGGCGAATTTTTCGTTCCAGAATCGATCGTCTTTCATTTTTAACGTCGACGCTTTCTTTACACGAGAAAAGAAACGCCGGTAACGATTGTCTTTTGTTTTAAAGTCGATCGCTTTTAAAATTTAGAAAATTTTATTTGCACGTAATCACTTCGTCCTTCAACTTTTATTTTAATTAATTTTAATTTTGTTTTAAGGAGGACAGACGTCTTTCTTTCTACTATTTTGCGAAGGCAGTTAATTACACCTGTATTTTATTACAAAATTAAAAGTTTTTTGGTAATTGTTTATTTGTTTATTATTTTTTTTAAAGATTTTTAAAACTATTCCGTTTGATTAAATTTTTTCGAAGCAGTTTTATTTTTAAACGCGTCTCACACTTACGTCGTCGAACAAATCGGAATTCACTCGCTGAAATTATTATGCCAAGTACACATCAGGTTGTCCAACATTTAATGACACGTTAGATAATAATATGCTCATGAAGACGTCACGTCGGTTAATTACGTTTTTTTTTTATTATTGTTAGTCAGTGCTGACTCAAAGAGCTTGAAGAATTTAAAATTAAAAGTGACAAAAATATTTTTTATTTTGCAGTTGCACCCCCAAGTTTTTTTTCGAGACAGGTTTTCTTTGAAACAAAGAAAAAGTAAACATTAAAAAAATAATAATAAGTAGGTACGGTAGCGGACAATAAAATCCGGGCGAGAATTTGACAAGTCGTTCGTATTTAGACAAATTTGGTACATCAGGCTTATATTTCTGTCAAAATTTATATTAAATTAAAATGTTAGAGTGAGGTTTACGTTGTACAAATGGTCTGCCCGGATTTTATTGTCCGCTACTGTACATACATGGTGATGTTATGTAAGAGAGTGAGATGTGTTAATTAATTGATTAAATTATGATGAATCCACCTACCGTTTGCAGTGGCAATGACCAGCAACAGTCCAAGACAAACCTAAAAAACAAAATCACGTTAATTAAGCGTGCCGTTTGAATTAATCGAAAAATTAATTGGTACACACTACAGGAGCACTCGTCACGTATTCAAAACGTAACCAAAGAAGGAAAAAAAACAATAATTTTTTCTTGTACCTTCATATTTCAGCACCGAACACCGACTGCCTTGCTCACAATTCCGGATTCTTTTATACCAAATTCCAGTCCCGTGTCCTCCTCCCGAATCCAAAATAAATAATCCTTTTAACACTTTTTCGGTTCCCCTGTTTACGCATACAATTATACGCGCGCATTAGCGAATTTGCATGTGGGATCGTTATTATTTATGGGCCGGCGTTCGCAATTAGCTGGCGTATGACCGTTTCGGAAAACACCGGGCACAAAATTCGCTGATGTCACTCTTCAGTTCCGTTTCGGATCGTTTCGGGGCCCTTGGCACCTACCACACGGACGGACAATGGGGAAAAACTCGCAGTCGAAGATTAGCGCGAGTTAACACGTGACGACGTGTGTGAGAACCGAATTAGTATGCAAAGCAAATTCCTAAGGCTAATATTTTTATGCATGCCAAATCAGGACCGTATCACACCATAACCGACTCGGAAAAAGTCGCTTTTTTATTTCAAAGTTTTTCGTTCTAGGCCTCCAAAGTATTGACGTTTCTTTTTCTCGGCACTAGTTCCGTCATACAACAAAGTCTGTTGAATCGAATTCCTCATTACATTAATCGATTCTTTTACATCGACAGATGTAAGTCATGACGTACTCTAATGTTCGTATTCATAGTGGTTCCTTGAGGCTTCCTTCAATAAGAGACCCCTTAGAATTGTTGTAATGCAATTGCCTTTCTACAATCCTGTTCTAAGGGGTTCCTCATTCAAAGAAGCCTCGAGGAAGCACTGTGAATACGGACATAAGTGCATAAAGCAGTGGATATTCGAATGTAAGGTGGGTCAGGTTCCTTTCGCTCGAGTTACCACTGCAAGAGATCTCGGGATAATCTTCGACTCTGAACTTACCTTCTCACAACACGTGCTTTCACTGGTTATGGTTGAATCATCAAATAAAATGTTAAGTTTCATTATTAGAAATTGTAGATCCTTCACCAAAGAAAAGGCCTTAAAAATGCTTTACTTCTCTTTAATCCGATCCAGATTGGAATATTCAGTGATTGCTTGGATTCTAATATTTAAATGTTATTCTTCTATGTTAGAAAATATTCAAAAGGAAATTCTTGTATGTGGTTCAAGAGATATGGTGTATATCCTGAAATATCAAATTTCGAAGTCTCATCCCTCAGTCGCATGAGGAAATGTATTGTTGTTACACTTTTATATAAATTAGTGCATAATCAGGTAGATTGCCCGTTCTTATTAAACGAATTAAACTTTTTAGTACCAAGACTTGAAGCAAGGGAATCTTCTACTTTTTATCTTTCTGTAGCAAGGACCAACATGTTATCGGGATCTCCAGTTCATGTAATGTGTTCAGTCTATAATAACATCTGTCTAAGATGTGATCTTTTCCATGATAACCTTGACTCAATAATAGAGTTTCTAGATAACGACCGAATCTCAAAGTTTCATCCCTAAACTCTTTGTTTTTAATTAGGTTAATTCTTACATCATTTACTAATTGCCATATTTATCTTCTCGTTATTATTTTAATAAGTTAGGTTTAGTTAAGTTAGTTAAGCTTAATTAATCATGTATGCCTAGTTCCCTATATTTAGTTTAGTTGCCTTGTAATTGGATCTTTCTGTTAGGCAATTGTTACATTTAAATTTGGCGCTAAAATGTAGCGGCGATTTACCGTCTAGTAATTTCGTTTTCGCACCGTGGCAACCCTGATGCCCCTTCTCTACATCGCTATGGGGGAACACCTGCGTACTGTGATCGTTGAGTTCTCATAGGTCATGTGACTCTCAGGCCACCTGCCATTGGTTGTCGTCGGTAATTCCTACGCGTCGAAGCGGCCTGCTTCATTTTTCAGCCTGGTCGCTCTCTCTTGTTGTTCGAGCGCTGTGCCGTAAGGACGTGTTTTTTCGCCTGTGATAAAATTAACGGATTTCTTGCTCATTTGGAGAAGAAATCAATCGTAGCTATGCTGGAAAATCATTCGACACTGCCGAACAACGATTGGAGGTAGTTTTAATCTCCGTACCAAGCCTGAGGCTCCAGTTTTCTCAGGTAAAACATGACGACGCATATCGACCGACCAAAATGGCCGCTAACGCATATCATTTCTTCTATGTAGGCTTTTTCTACTTGGCTTTTCCGTTTGGGCACAAGTTACAGCGCAGGCTTAGGTAATCCCCGCAAGCTTATATGCGAGGGATTTCCCCGTTTATGGAATATTGGGCGATACGTTTCAAAGCCATCGTCTTTTATTTAATTCAGTGGTTCTGATTCTGAATTTTTTTTTCAGATTATTTTATTTACGCGTAACCACTTCATCCTTCAACTTTTATTTTAATTAATTAATTTTGTTTTAAAGAGAATGGATTTTTTTTGAGAAGGCAGTCGTTATTTTAATCACAGTTTATTACATATTAAAAGTTTTCTATCTATTACTGAGCTTGACAGTCATATGGAAATGAGGCATTTTCAGCCAATCAATAAAAAATATGCTTTCCTTTTATTCTATAAGTTTGTGGGTAGAAAATCCTATGAAATGAGAGGCTTATTTTTAATATTTTTTTGGAGGAATTCACACAAGTTATTTTTTGGTAAAACTTAAAATTTTCCTACCGGCCCGAAGTACATACGTAAATGACTTCCTCAGAGGATGATGATGAGCAGAAATTCACGTGCGTTTCGTCAAGTGTAAAATGACCGTTCATTTTCGACTGTGGGCCGAAAATTCTGCTAAACGTGAATCGGTTTTCCAAGTAAACAGTTAAGGGGGAGTGTCTGCGTCTGACAGAGTCATTGCTTTCGTTTGATCTACAGGTGGCCCAGTCATTTCTGACTTGCATTATTTCTACTTTTACACGATCACGTTCCACACGATCGAATCTTTCAGAACTCGACCAAAGAGAAAGAAAAATAGTTTTTTTTTCTAATTACAATCAAGACCAACAATTCATTTCTGATTTGCAACATTTTATTTTTGCACGACGACATTCTACAAAATCGAATCTTTCAGGACTCACTCGAAATTACTTGGACAGAAAACAAAACAAGAACGACGGTTTTCATCCTGCTTGAGTGAAAATGGAAAGACTGTTAGGAGTTAGCTTCGTTATTTCGTTAGTTTCTTTTTTTTCATGGTCTTTCATATTTTGTTGATTTCTTGCACTTCGGTTTTCTGTTTCTTTTTATTTAATGATTTTTATTGTTATTATTATTATTATTGCAAACGTCAGAATTGTCTCTTGTTTTAAAATTATTTCCGGAAAATATTTAACTTAAAACTGAAAGTCGAAACGTGAAAATCGACTACTTTTCATTTCAGAATCGACCGTGAAACGGTCGCGACAGTTGTTGTCAAAACAAAATCGATTACTGCATGTTTAAATTCAAATAACAAACACGTGGCCAGACGTTCGAACTGTACGCTGTAAAAATGCGTCCCTTTCAAGAGGATGGAACACCCAGCGAGTTTTTAGAATCCTATTACTTAGGGCAGCATGCAAATGGCACTGCAGTCGCACAGACATTTTGTATACATTTTGGTCGCGATAAATGACAGATACAGGTCTGTTATGGGAACGGGATCAAATTACGTTGCGAGTTGAAGTCCTCCGCTTTAGTCTGCTTCGTTTCAAATAAGCACCGGATACTTTATAAAATGTCAGCCTGGACACTTGTAAAGTAAAAATTATGAAGGGTTCAATTGCGACAGACCACCCGCGAGTTGTATCCGATAAGCTAATGGGGGTTGCTTAATGCATGCAGAACATCTTGAATAGGCGAGATTTTAGAACTAAAAGCAGCGATTATCATTGGTCGAGGGGATTTCAAAATCTATCTTACGAAGTCCGTGGGGTGTGTTTAATTTTTACTTGGAAAGGGCGAAGCGCGAAAAACAACAGACAGAATCCGAGCTCTGGCACGAACGGTCGAGTTGAATTTAGCGCTTGCAATCATTTACTCATTTTCTAGATAAATCATTTATTTCGGTACGGTTAAAATACAGTGTGGTAAGAAAGGGCAATTAAACAAAACGCGAACACGCGTCGCGTCGCGAGTGCTTTAAATTAGAGTGCGGAGTGGTTGTGCGCGAATCACGAGATATGCGGCGAGGTAATTTGCATTTATTTGTATCTCTTCGTCACACATTTGATGGAATCAATTCAGTAAGAATAATTTAATTTGTGTGTAAAAAGTCTGTAAAGTTCAGTATTACTATTGCAGTTAGATAAATTCTATTAAACTATTTCATCTTACATTTGAATCGAGTACTAAAACTCCACTAGTGACATTCACCTTTGTTTCATTAATTATTAGACCAGTTCTGTGATTTAACCAACCAGCATCAATTAACTATTCCTCAAATCTATCTGGAAATTCAATACAGTGTACTCGTAGAAAATAATTTCCCTTGGAGATATTCTCAGGCAACCAATTTCTCTCTGGTGTACTTAGACACCAAGGGCACCCAGGCATCAGCCTATTTCCCGTGAGAAAATGGCAGCGGGGATCCCGTCCGGCACTGTCTTCCCACTGTCCACCAGCTGTGATATTGCCACTAGGAGGCCAACGCCAATGAGGGGGACCGGTGGGCTCCCCCACCCCCTAGTACTCATGTCAGCAAGGTTTCCTTAGCTACGTTTGATGAGTAACCCCAGCATCCATTACCCATATACGCATACCCGCGTGTATGGGATAGGGCAGCTAGGCAGGTTAGTTTTAAGGGTAATCGGCGTGTGGTCTGCATCGGTTCTCGTCTTGGATACTAGGTTTCAACACAACGAGGTTCACAAAACCCCAACTGGGCGCGGTACCACCGAAATTTCCAAACCAAAGACCGCGAAAATACTCAAGGGATCAACGACGGTAAATCACACCCGTGAAACAAAATGTCGCTGAGCTCATTACCTCGCTACCAAAAATGCAAGAATCTTAATGCGCCGGCCCAAGATTAGAAACCACATGCTTCCGCATTCGACTAAAGGCGGAAACAACTGCACGGCGCGGAATTCAAATCCACCGAGCTGGTCAACAGATAGCACATGACGACAGAGGCCGTTTTAAAATGATAGACCAAAAGCGCGCTAAGGACGGCGAGATAACTGCGAGACAGTAGCCAAGGAAACACACGGTGAATGAGTGACAACCACCGTAACAATGTTAGATTTAGGAAGAACAGTGTTCGGCCTCCGTTCTTCACCTGTAAACCGTTAGCAGAGCTCCTGCTTGCTCGATGCAAGCGTCTAGTGTACCCCGTCCGACCCTCACCCATTACGAGCATCTCGTAGTTTCCGTCCTTCGAGTGAGTCTCAATCTTACCCGACACGAGGGTCTCATGTACTCCGTCCTTTGAGTGAGTATATCACTCTTACCCGACACGAGTGTCTCGTGTCCTTCCTCCTTTGAGTGAGTGTCTCACTCTTACCCGACACGAGTGTCTCGTACACTCCATCCTTAGAGTGAGTGTCTCACTCTTACCCGATACGGTGTCGCGTGTATTCTGTCCTAAGAGCGAGACACTCACTCTTACCAATCCGACACGAGTGTCTGGTGTACTCCGTCCCTGGACAGGTGTCCGTTTCCACCCTAACACAAGCGCCGTGCTTCATTTTGGCCCAACGTCTAGTTGTTTAATCTGTTTTCCGGACAAACTGTTCCCGTTGTGAATTTTCACCTCGAATACTCGAATACTGCAGGGTAAATATTTTGACAGAATTTTAAATAGCGTTTAGTTGAGTTATATCATGTTTTATTCTGTGAACCTGGACACCGGCTAGTTTACACCTGGACATCTTTCCGTACGTGGCTGAGCAAGCGAAGGACGTAACCGAACAAAGGCAACCCGTTACGAAGCAAAAGATGATCGATTTCACAAAACCCTATCATCAAATAAAGACACCTCAAACGATGGCTATCTACAACTCATCTCGGACACTAGTGTCCCGTGCTATCGGCCCGACACCTCAAGCGACTGAACCGCCGTCAACTTCTGCCAAAAGCAACATCCGGTTACCCGGTTTATTCTCAGGCAAGTTGGAAACACGCTAACGGTTGTTTTCGATTTGTACAGGGAAGTCGCCAATCTGAATCGCTGGTCTGAGGCAAGTTATATCTGCTGCCGAAACCAAGTGTGCCAGCACAATCTCAAAACCTCAAAACTTGTTCGAACATTTGAACCATGGTTCAGCTCTGAACATGGTTCTATTACCACGACAACATTTGTAAAGGCATATGTTGCCGTAATGGTAGAATCAAGTTCAGAGTTGAACGATGTTTGAGCAACTGGCCCTTATACACACACAGTACAGTGAAAACGAGTTGTATTTCCTCCTTTGTACCTCATGTTTCTGTTAGACATACTACCTCTGGAAAGTTTATTTTAACATTCACTGATAAAGGCTGTGCTGATAGTTTGATATAAATTGAATTTGGTTACTGATTCTTTTTAAAATATTTTGAAACTGAGTAAATGAAAAATTCTCAAACTGCACGAACAGATTCATCTTGAAGAGTACCTTACTTTAAAAAACCTAAATGGAATTTTGCTGTAAAATAATTAGGGAAGCTAATACTTAAACACTTCTAAATTAACATGAGATTTCCTATGTTGCGTTCATCAACGCAGCACCCTGTGTTATGTTAGATACAGAGTAACCACTTTACGTATAGATGAAGTTGGACAAGCGCATGATTATGATATGAGACATGAATACCTCTTAAGCTGGGTACACATTGGCCGCACCGCATCTGTGTGCGGCCAATGTGTACCCAGCTTTACGAAAAGAGTCCGGAATACGCTGGAATAAAATTGTTTAATAAACTGTCCACCAAAACAAGAAATTTACCCATGAAATCATTCAAGAGCGTCGTTGTAGTGCTATTACGCGATACAAGAATTTATACCAGACTATATATTGTTATAAATTAATAACCCATTGTTGTATCTACATAATCTAGCATAAGTACATTTTCTACTAACGATTCCATCCACTTACATACATTGTTTGGCTATGGTTAATAAAAATTATTATTATTACAAACGTTCACGAAGAAAAAATGCACAGAACGAAAGAAAGCCATAGAATAATATTGAAGGAAAATAGTAAAGAATTAATAAGATAACAACTTACAACGAAGAAAAACAATTGACAATCGCTCGTGAAATAAAAAATCGAACTGTTTTTGTTTTAAATTAATTTTTCGTGCTTTATTGATTTTTTGCGTTTTTCGTCAATTTTTCATCTTCAAAACCCTTTCTTGAGAATTTTTCGTATTACGTTTTGGTTTCCCTTCGTTTTTTTTTAAATTTAGTTTTTAACATTCCCCCCGGAGAATTAATTGCAATCCAGATCAAGTACATTAACTGCAAAATTTGTTAAAACATTTGAATTGAGTTCATGAATAAAGAAACCGAAAAGAATTTCGTGCCTCTGTTAATAGACGAAAAAGGAAAAGTTTTCTGTAGATTTGAACATTACTAAAAATAAACGAACGGCTTTGTTTTTGTTTTTACTTAAACTTTCCAAATGTCAAGGCCAATCTTATTTAAAATTATTACTAAATTCCCAGCGTTAGATGCGCCTGGCTGATATGATAAATGAAGACCATTTGCCGAATCCATGCTTTTAAATAAATAAGAAGAGGATTCGCTCATGTCACGAGATGATGTCCTTCAAACCACTCGCTAGATACATACAACAAAAGAAATTTATTTATTGATGTATCTAATAATACTGCAAGGAAATTTTTTGTTCACATAACCGACGACACGAGGTTTTGAATAATTCATTCGGAATATTTTTGCTAAAAATACGCTTAACATAATTAAAGGTAGGTCGAGAATTCGTTGATCAATGATTTACGTTTTTTTTTCTTTCTAATGTTGACAGTGAACCTGTGATTATTAAAAAAAATAGTCACCGTGCTCGACGTTTTTTTTTGTTTTTTTCTAAACTACAATGTAGTCAACTTTTGCTGACTTGAATGACCGTGTATGACTTGTCCAATTTATTAAATTTTTTACACGCTTACTATCAAATAGTTTCGCTGACTTGTATGTACGATGACTGCGAGGTTTTATTTACTTTACACGTTCACGTCTTGATTACGGGAATTTAATTCAATTATTACTTGATTGATCAACCGGCAGAATTGCCCAAGGGGAAAAAACTAGTTTCCACAAGGATCGCGTCCGCGTTGTTTTGTTAATTAATTACTTGCTCATTGCTCCTAATTGTTTGAATAAACGGACGATGATTTGTTTGCTTACTTTTTTAATCTTTTAACATTTAAGTTGTAGTGATAAATCTCTTTCAAGGCGGGTAAAACCCCTTTCAATCATGTGCAATAGAACGGAAAAAGAAGGAATCCCCGGTTCCAAGTTTTATTCAGTATTAGGAATAATTAAATTATTCCGGTGGTAACAATAAATTAGTTGTTAATTGTTGTCTCTTTACAATAACAAATAATTCAAAGACTTTTCGATTTTAAAACAAACAAAGAAAAAACTATCGATTCTGACGTCCTGACGTTTCTTTTTTTTTAAGAAAGCGTTCCTGTAACAAAAAGTGCCAATTTTAAAACAAAAAACAATCAATCGAATAAAAAACTTTTCGATTTAAAACAAAAAAATACAATCGAATCTGGGATAAGAAGACGTTTCTTTTTTTTTGAAAAAGTGTCAAAAAAAACAAAATCTTCTAATTCTCTTCTAATTTTCAAAAACAAAAGGTTTTCTAACAAAACACAGTCGACTATGAAACGAAAACTGACGATTTGGTTTTGTTTCCAATTTTAAATTAAATGTGAAAGACGGCGACTACCAGACAGACGTGCCACGATATTTAAAGATAAAGATGCATAGTAAAAAAAAAGACAAATCATGGTCAAAGTTGAAACGAAATCAGTTAAAATACAATTAAAAGGAGAAAATAAAAAAATACAATAAAAAAATTCATCCATGCTGTAAAACCAATAGTACTGTAACATATCTTTTATTATTACTTTGAATTTTTTGACTGGTATAAGTTGGTAGTTGAACAGACGATAGCCCCAATAGCGTGTTCCGTAGTTTTACGGACGGAGGGTGAATGTCTTCTTCGTTTCGTGTATCATGGTGATGTATTTCACATCTTCTGGTAGTATTCTCTAGCGACCTTATGTAGAGGATATTGTAGTATATATGTATAGACACTCGGCAAGGCTAATATTTGAAACTTTTGAAAAAGCGGTTTACAGTGGGCTCTTGAATTTGTTCTTTCTATTGTTCTGACTGCTCTTTTTTGTAGTATGAATATCCTTTTGACGAATGTCGACATTCCCCAATTGATTACTCCGTACTCTAATAGACTGTGGAACAGCGAGTGATACGCAACCAGTGCAGTACTGATATATGTTAGTTCTTGTATTCTTCTAATAAGGTACACGGTTGTCGAAAGTCTTCCAGCCAATTTATCGATATGTTGAAACCAACTTAACGAAGTGTCCAACACAACCCCCAGAAGCGTTGCCGTATTCTTAGTATCTAAGATTCTTCTCGAGTTAAACTTGATAGTTTGATTTTTCTCGACATTTAATAAAAAATTATTAACTTCGAACCACTCCCTTGCAATTTGTAATACAGTATCACCTGTCAAATTTTGACTTTCTTCAAATAAAAAGGTCGTATCATCAGCAAATTGTACAGTCTTTATCTCTCTTGGTATGTTCCTTGGTCATTCAAAATAATAATAATAATAAAGAAATAGCGAGAATATTCTATGGCTTTCAGGAATAAGAAATGATCGATTTTAAGACGAAAACAACGATTTTTTCATGTGCTCTCTAAAATTAAAGAAAAAACTCAAAATACTGTTTATTGCCATACAGTAGAGTCTCGATACAGCGAACTAATTGATGAACGGCTTTGTCACTCCACCGAGGTTGTTCACTGTTTAGAGTGCAGATCAAAACACATAGCAGTGATACTTACAGTGTGGTTATTACTTTATTTATTATTATTATGTTACTACTGTTAATTTTGTTTGCTTCTCCAGATGTAAGCGCGTTATCACGCTTTCGAGGAAGTCCCTATGTATGTACTGTTCGTGCAATTCACTCTAGCGAGGCACAATTTCACATTTTCACAGTTTGGGTAGATCTGATTATCTTTATTGCATTTATCTGCGGTATGTTTATCCCCGCATTTTAAACATCTAGTTAAATTTTTGCATGTGCTTGCTAACTACATGGTGAAAGCCTAGGTAGTTATAACAGCGTAGTACGTTAATGTGTTCATAGACGGTACTTACATAGAAATTTATAAAAACTGCTCCGAAGTCCATTATACTACGAAAAGGCTTTTCCATTTATTTATTTTTTTAAATACAGTAGAGTCTCGATATAGTGAACATACCATATACAGTAGTTTGCACCGCCTATAATTAAATTTTGGATTAACTAATCCTGAGTTATGCTTCATTAGTACTTAAATATGTATATAAATTAAACGGGTTCATCCTTAATTATTTGACCTGTGCAAAGAAAGTTATGGTTAAATTTTAACTAGAACTTAACCACAAGCAGTGCAAATGGCCGATAGTGAACTATCCACTGCAGTGAACACAAAGATATACATTAACCTCTAAACAGTGAACAAATTGTGCCTCGCTAGAGTGAATTGCACGAACAGTACGTACATAGGGACTTCCCCGAAAGCGTGATAACGCGCTTACGTCTGGAGAAGTAATAACATAATAATAATAAATAAAGTTATAACCACACTGTAAGTATCACTGTTATGTGTTTTTGTCTGCACTCTAAACAGTGAACAACCTCGGTGGAGTGACAAAGCCGTTCATCAATTAGTTCGCTGTATCGAGACTCTACTGTATGCAATAAACAGTATTTTGAGTTTTTTCTTAAATTTTAGAGGGCACATGAAAAAATCGTTTGTTTTCGTCTTAAAATCGATCATTTCTTATTCCTGAAAGCCATAGAATATTCTCGCTATTTCTTTATTATTATTATTATTATTTTTAATGATAATATATTTTTTGCCAGAGGTTCTCAAACAAAACTATCAACCAAGTTTCCAAAGTGTAAGGCAGTATTCAAACGTCGGTGCCAGAGGTTCTCAAACAAAAGCCATCGATCGGGTAAATATTAGGTACAGAGTATGAAGCAGTTTAGTATTTAATAGTCAGTTCCAGAGGTTCTCAAATAAAAGCCTAATTCAATTAAAGTTTCCGAAGTGGAAAGCAATAAATGCTCATTTTAATTTCTCTGGAGTTTTCAAGCAAACAGGAAGATTTTTTTTGGCCCCCAAATGAAAAACGCATTTACAAAAGGTCAGAAAACTTTAATTTACATAATATACAAAAAATCACATAATATGTACAGTATTCAAGCTGGATAAATTTGGACGGGGAGTTCATTTCTCTAGGCGGGGCGTTCACCACCATCCACCACCGGATTTCCATCCACCACCTAAGACAAACACAAACAAATCGTAACGCGAGCGATAGTTCGAGTGAACGAGTGTTTACCTCCAAGTTTCCAGCCGCCTCCGTAACCACCGCTGTAACCACCTCCGTAACCACCTCCGTATCCACCTCCGTATCCACCGCCGTATCCACCGCCGTAACCACCGCCGGGAACTATGACTTTAATTACTTTGACGGTGCTTCCCCCGCCATATCCTCCGTAGCCTCCTCCGAGGCCACCCCCATATCCTCCTAGACCGCCTCCGTATCCACCCAAGCCGCCACTGTATCCCCCCTTCCAACCACCGCCGTAACCGCCTCCTCCGTAACCGCCTCCGTATCCACCGCCGTAACCTCCACCGTAACCACCGCCGAGTCCACCACCGTAACCTCCAAGGTAACCGGCTGAAAAATAAAAGTAAATTAATTATTTTTTCATAAAAAGCGTACAGTTACAAACAAATTATACTTTCGGCCAATAAAAGGGGCTTCACTTTCGCCTCTGGATATACGAGTACTTAATTATTTTTTTTAAAGAAATCTCAATTTGACATTAAAACGTGACCTCTTTATAAGAGCAAATGCCAGGCGATCTCATCCGCATGCAAATCACTTCAATTAGGCACTTTACATTTATCTCGTCCACCGCACACTAGGAGCGGCCTTCGACTTGTCCACCGCAAGCGTTTACGTAACAACTTAACGGTGGGCGATTAAACACAAGAAGTCACCGATAAGTAATAAAGTTTTACGACTTTCCTTAGAAACGTTATCCAATAAGATTAAGTACCGGGGGCACGCACGTACGTGCGCCTTCTTTTTTTTTTTTTCGTACGACTTGACATCGTCTCTCTCTGCTTTCACTTGAAAAACGAAAGTGGCTCGCCCAAGTTGTGAATCAGCGAAGGATTCGGGTTCGATTCATTCTTTGCGGACGAGAGACAATTACGTAACGCGAGTGCGCGCCTGGCCTTGCTTTGAAACTCGTCGTTAACGAAGTGTTGTTATTGTTGTTGTTTTTTTTTCTTGCTATTGAGAGGATGTTGTTACAGTTAATTACCTCGTGATTAATATCTGCATTCAACTACAGGAACAAGAAGCAAAAGCGACTGTCTTGATTGCCTAAAAGCTCGGGGGTGTATGGGGCTTTTTAATTACATCGAAAAGCTCGACGTACATTTTTTGTATTTTTTTACTTTTTTTTGGGGGCATTTACGATCAAAATAATCACCTGGGTTGTATTTTTATTTGCATTCCTCATTTTAACGGTTCTTCCAAGAAGTAAGGTGGGTTCATTCATGAAGCAAAGAAAGGGCCCAACTGACGCGCTCGGATGTTCGTTGTAATGTTCGAAGGTTTTTTTTTTTAATGATTTTGATTTTAAAGATCCTGAAGGCGTTTGGTGAAATTTTTGATGTGCATGTTTGATTCTCATTTTCAATGTTTGACGAGCTTATCGATGTGACGGTCAAATCAAGCATTCTTGAAGTTTTAGAAACTGTGACCTTAGATGCGATTAGTAGGCTAAGAAATTTTTTTAAATTAAAGTTGTAAAAGGCAAATGAAATTGTGGCGAATTTGTGTGAGACAAAAATATTAAAAGTTTGGTTTTTATTTTATAATAAATACAGGGTGACTATCCGTGACGTAGTCTAAAAAATGTAGAAATGGTGCTTTAAATTACGTCAAACTGGAATGGGCCAAAAATTTTGCTAAAAATCATTTTGAATTTCTTTAAATTTTTTCAAAATTCATTACCTAAAGTTTCATGTTTGGCGACTTTTCCGAGTTGATTTTTTCTCGCTTTTAAAAGCTGAAAAGTCATGTTCGTTGACATGTTCGAAGAATTTATCTATGTGATGCTTAATTCATTAGCTTCCTCGAAAAAAGGCCGCAAAAACTGATATCAAGAGAGTCAGCAACGGATGAAGAAGAAAATTAAATAAAAGACTGAAATCAAAGGCCCTTTAAGAAAATCCTTGATCCTCATTACTGTGATTGCCCCAATTACTAATCACTATGTGTACTACACAAACATGTTGTTAAAGTTCATTTATATGTATTATTATTAACTCCAAAACCATGATCACTATAGTCGCCCCCAAACAGGACTACCATTACTATTGTAGTTTCTACTAATCATCGATTACAGTCTTCATTCCTAATCACTGTATTCGTCCTTGACAGTGATTACTGCAGTTGTCCCGATTACTGATTAACGACAATCAGTTATTACATTACTGTGTGTGTCTCACCAATTAATGACAATTGAGTTCGTCACTGTTCGGTTCCAATTATTATCCATCACTGTTTTCGTCTCCAATCACTAATCACTATAGACGACTATGTGTATGTAGTCTTCACTACATTGTGTTCGTTCCTAATCACTGTATTGTATTATTCGTCGCTAATCGTGGTTACTACAGTTGCCACAATCACTAATTACATTGTGTACTTCACTAAAAAAATTGTGATTTCTGAGGTCGATCGTCATTTGTTTCATTCATTGCGAATTTTATAATTTTTCCTTTTTAATTTTATTTTCTCTAATTTTTTCTGTTTTTTATTATTTTTTTTATTTGTGCAATTTTGAATAAAAATTGGACAATTGGAACTGGATTTTGCATTGACATGGAAACAACATATTGCATATTTAGCTTTTAATATTTCGGTTACGAAACACCATAAATTGGGTTATGTTGAGGACATTATATTTCGGAGTGGTACATATCTTACGGGATAATTTTTTGGGAAAATTGTGCAGATGCTGACAGAATTTTCACTCTTCAGAAAAAAATAGTCAGAATAATGGCCAATGTTCCTCCTGCAAGCAATTTTTCAAAGCGATGGAAATAATGACTTTACCTTCGTTGTACATATACAAATTAATTGCATATGCAATATCTCTGGACGAAGTTCAATTAAATAAGGATTTCCATGAATACCAGACTCGAACGCGGGATGACATAAGACTTCCTTTTAATTGTTTGACAACAGCACAGAAAGGTCCAGAGTGTATGGGATTGAAATGCTTACAGAAAATACGCTTTCTCTGGAAGGGCAATCTACCGAAAACACAAAATAGTTTCAAATTAAAGCTAAAAAAATTTCTAATCGAAGAAGTGATTTCTTTAAATTGTGATTTCCATGTACTGTTTATAAGTTTTTTACCTTGTAGATGTTTTGTGATCATTGTGTATATTTACAATTGCCTATTTGTTATCTGTTTATATGTTTTCTGTTTTTGACGAGTCAAATATCATGGCCGGTGATTCTTGTAATCATTTATTATATGCCTCGATTTAATGACAAATTGTTATTAGTATTATTATCACTTCATACCATTGTAACGACCGGACGAAATTAAAAATAAGTAATTAAAGAAAGTAGATCAAAGAAACCTAAACTTTCAATACAATTAATTTCATAAGGACTCCTCGAGACGCTTTTCTCCTCTAGATGCCATGACGACAGTGAGAAAGAAATTCACATACATTCAAAATTAATTCGAGGAGAGAAGAAACGGTATTATGTACATTTAAGACTTTGGTTAGTTTCTGATGTTTCTCTAGACAAATGAAATACTTTTTGGCTTATCGAACGTTGAATTTGAATTCATTTAATAATTTGGGACAATTCATTTTTAATTTCGAGGACGTTTTGTTTACGACTTACTTAAATTTATTAAAACCGAACAAAAAAAAAACACTCGCAGAAAGAATTTTAGCTTTCCTACCGAATATAAATAAAACTAAGGAGAAAATTAATTTATTTATCAAGAAACAGAACTGTAAAAATATCGCGACGAGATTTAAACACAAATCACAATATTATTTATATCTATACATATACCGGTTGTCCATTTGACAATGAGACTAAGGCTGAGTTTCTCATGCCCGGTTGCACCAACTTTTTAAGCAGAGCTTAAATTTAAGTGGTGTTTAGACTATAACATTATTTATAGATATAACAAAATGTTAGTCACATTCTAATTGATGCATAAGTTGAAGTTTAATTGTCAATCAGAATGTATTTGACATTATACTGACCATACGTAAATGTCACATTCTAAACATAACTTAAATTTAAGCTCTGCTTAAAAAGTTGGTGCAACTGGGCATCAGTCCTAGTTTAACTTTAAACTCCTGTTCATTCCGGTAGCAATTATAAAAACAATTGTTCCTATGGAAATAAACAGGAGTTTAAAGTTAAACTAGAACTGAGCAACCCAGCCATAGGGATTTAACACGGGAAAACAGAAATTATTTTATTTTATCTGCCCGAGTAAAGTCATATGAATCGGAAAGATTTTGATTTTGAAGGCATTTTGCTATTAAACTTATGATATTTTAAGCATTAATTATCTATATAGTTAATAGATTAAAGAAAAATTAATTATTTATACTTAATAGCATATTTTAGCAAGAATAATGATCAATCATTCTCGTGGTCCAGGTTTAGATTAGCTTACGAAATCAAATTCATCATTTATTATTTTTATTTATCAGGTATCTTTTCGTTTTGCCTGGTAATTCTAATGATGAAAAGTCTCAGTTTAAAAAATAGAATTTTAGTTATTCGTCTCTGACTTTTAAGGAAGGAAGTCAAATTCATGCAGCATTGATGGAAATGGTTCAAGGTATTCAAATTCCTGCTGTGTGTAGTTTAAAGTAGCTTACGAGCAGCACTATGAAAAGCTTGAGAGAATATAAATTAATATTTAACAACATGATTTCAAATCTAAAAAAATATTGAAAAAAAAAAGAAAAAATACTGTTCTCACGCGGATTTGATCTTGTAACCCTACAGTTACGAAACATGACCAAATAATTTGTACTACGAGAACCGAACTAAAATAGCATAAATTTATGGAGCGATTCTGCTCATATCTGTAGCAACCGTAAGATCTGTAAGCCTGTAATGGCTGATGTTTAACCTAAGGTTAATTCATCTAACAGTTGGAATGTGACGTACAATTGGCCGTACACATACTACGTGTCACATTCTAACTGACAGATAAATTTAACCTCAAGATAAGGCGATGAAGAAACTGGGCATAAGTCGGTTATTAAAAGATGGAATTTTGAAGTCTATAAGATAATACCAAAGAGACTTACGAGTAATCCTAGAGACCTAGGAGGAGTCATACCTTTCACAGAACTTCAAAAATACGTATTTCAATAACTGAGTTATAGGTTTACAGATCTTACGGTTGCTACAGATACGATCTTTCCGGCTATAACCTACAATTTCATAAAAAAATTTCAGGCAGATAATATAAAGCAATTTCTATTTTCCCATGTTAAATCCCTATGTCTCATTGTCAAAAGGACACCCGGTATATTTATGTCTATCTATCGTCTCTAAGAGGGGTAATACGACATCACCCGTAACAGTCAAATTCAATTATTTCCATCTCGCTCATAACTTCCGAATGAAAATGTATTTACCGCCCATACCTGTGTCAATTTGCAGGTACTAAGAGTAGTATGTTTCTTATGGTCCGTTTTCACGCTCAAGCAATTTGCGCAAATATGCTTGTGCACACCAGGAAGTCGTTGCATGAAAACGTATTTTTTTGCTTGCACAAGCTAAAAAGATTGACAAACTGCGTGCATTTGCGCAAGCAAATTTGTATGCGCAAATGCTAGCACAAATCCATTTGCGCAAATTGCTTGAGCATGAAAACGGACCATTAAGGTTTGCAGCTCGGAGTATATTCTTCGAATTGTTTGTCTACTCTAACCACAGGGACTAATTGTTGCAGTTTCAACTCGTTGCGCAAAATTACATGTTTTCATTCAACTTGATCGCTTCGTTTTACTTCAGACTCATACATTTAAATTTTATGATTGCAACATTTTGCAATTCCTTTTCTAATTTTGAGATAATAAATTTATGTACGCAGATTCCGGTTTTTTACACCATTACAATGTCCTTAAAAAAATGGCCCCACAATTCTTACCCGGGCCCCAGAATTTAGAAGACCGGCCCTGCTTTCTTTTTAACGTTTCTAGTCAAAGCAAGTTCGTGTATTTCAACATACAGCGCCATCTAATCACTTCTTACATTCTAAACAAATCCGAAATGTATGCAGTGCTTGATTCTTTTTATTTCAGATGAAATTTCATAATTTTTCTTCTGTTTTTTTTTTTAACATTGTTAGTCAAAAAACAAGTCGACCCACACAGTTTGTACATTTCAACAAACAGCGCCATCTAATGGCAATTTTTTAATTAAAAAATTTGTTTTTTTAGACTAGACGTTTTTAGACAACTTAAGTCAATTTCACACAGTTTTCTCACTTCAACGAACGAATTAGAAACAACGATTTTTCTTTTGTTTTTATATTTTGTTCGTCCAATTCTGCATTTCATTGTTGTTTGTCTAAAAACAAAAGAAGAAACCACAGTAACTCGACAAGAAAAGAAGTAGAACGCGCAACGTGGAAATACGAAGCAACCGAATTAAAATCGACGTTTTTTGTTTTTGTTTTTTGTTTTTGTTCGTCCAATTCTGCATTTCGTTGTCGTTTGCTTCAATTCTCTTTTGTTCGTCCTTGTCGGATTAATTCTACCACTGGCGGCTCTGATTGTGCGATGAAATTTGTTGCGTTAAATTAATTTTTTAATTTTTAAGCAACAGAATTATTTTGTTACAAAATTTTCTGAATTCCAGTTCGTGCTTTTTCTTGCGAATTGATTTCAAGAAAATGTTGAATCAAACAACTGAGGTTTCATGTATTTCTTTTCACTGAAAATACTTTTTGGTTTTTTTTTAATTTATCAAGCAAGGTTAGCAAGGGAAACTAAAAGCAAAAAAGAAAAATTATTGTGCTTTTAAAGTTGACGCACACTGTATACTATAAATAAAAATAATTCATAATAATTTCATAATTTTAAAGTATGTGATTCACTTTAATCAAAAAAATTTATTGTGAAATAATTTTTTTGTAAAAAAATAATAAGTAAACACTGTTGTCAAGAAAACTAAAAGCAAGAAAAAAAATAATAATAAATATTTTAATTCTGTACAAAAGTATTGCGGAAAAGATTCTGGTTTTCAAACTTCACTTTGAAGTGTTTTTAAAACGAAATTAATTTCACTTTCATTGAAGGTCATGTCGTCATTTTTTTTTCGATAATGTTGCATACCGGAAATTAAAGAAAAAAATCTTACCGTTGACTGCGGCAACCGCCAAAACTAAAAGACAAGCGAACACCTGAAACACAAGAAAGAAATTCGTCGCTATTTATTTTAATTTTTATTTTTTTAATAATTTTAATTTACGAAATCACTCGCTCACTTAAACCACGTTCCCCACATCAACAAGAAAATCGTGAATTATTATGATTTTTTTTTAAATAAAATAAAAAGCACTATACCTTCATGTTTAAACACAAAAAAGTTGACTGTTTGGGCGGTACGCAAGGCGCAACTTTTATACCATGTTCAAACCTTGGGCCCCTCTTTCGAGTATCCCCTTTTCTGTAAAGTAGTGCGTCGCCCCCTGTCCACTTAACGCACGGAATTATATCACCCGCAAACCCGAACGCGCGACCTCTGCATCACTTCTGTGTGTTCCTCAAAACTGCTCATTCCCGTGCGATTTCTCTTCTTGGTCAGGTTTCGGAGAACGAGTTGCCCTAAGGTGATATAACGGGATTTTTGCCTATTTTCGTCTTAGGAGTGTTTCAAAAAAAATCCCCCCAAAAAGGTAGAAAACAAAAAAAAACTGGAAATTACCGTGATTTTCATATTAATCGCATAAAACTCGCGTTGGGTAACGGAGGATCTATTTTTGGCCTGTTTGTGTGTGTGTCTCATCGCGATTGCATTATTTAAATTAACTTGAGAATCCACTAATAAAAATGTTAATTAGGACGAACGAATATTAAATTATTTAAAGAAAGAAGTATTACGGACGGAAGTAAAAAAAATAAATAAAAATTTACTTTTTGTGTTGGTTAATTCAATCGAAGGAAGTGCATTTCGTAAACGTGTCTTTGTTCGATTTGTAAAACGGATTTAAGTAAAAGGTGAAACAAGAAACAATGTGTTAATTCAACTAATAAAGGAGGTGACCCCCAGAAATGTCAAAAGTCGAAAGTAAAACAAAGAAAAAGTGTTTTTTTTTCTTTCTTTTTAGGAAATAGCCACGGGCCACACACATTTCTGTTAGTTTAATGATCCTTTAAGTTTTTATTTGAAGAAAGCTTAAAATATCTTTTCCGTCAAGGCGGGTCTTCTTTCACTAATAAACAACGAAAGTGCCGATAAAAGTGTTAATAAATAAAACTGTAAGAAATCGTTTTTATTTCTATCCACTTCCACGTACACCACGTCGAAAGAAAATTCAAATAAATTATATTTTTTTTACTAAATAAAGAGCGCAACCAATTGCATACAAGAATAAAGATAAATTGAAAGGAATAAATGCGTCAAAAGCGCTTGTAAAAGTGCAAAACAAAAATTAAATCGATGAAAAAAGCAAGAATTCCAATAATTTATTTTTATAAGTTAAAGTACAGTGTCCCTCTTACAACGTCCACCTTTTAATTACTGCGTGTAGGCAAACCAACTGGACTCACGCATCAACTTATCACATAGTCTGTAAGATAAAAGCGACGAAGCTAAACGAAATTTATTCTGACAAATGTCTGCCGAATTAATGTACAGGGTGTATCTCTTAAAACGTCCCCTTTAAGTACCTGACGCTGGCCGTTCTTATACATACATGACATCTACTTATCACGCAGTCGATAAAGATAAAAGCGATGAAGAGATAAAAACAAAGTGTTTTCTAAATTAATGCACGGCGGTGTCGCAACTTAAAACGTCCTCCTTAACCTCGAACTTGTAGTTTGTTGTTTTTCCCCCAACTCAGAAATAATTTCCCGTTAAAATGGGAATTTCCTGCGCATCTGGCAATACTGGAACCAAAAGTAAAGTATGCGAAAAAAAGCTCTGGCGGAGCGCGAGATAGTCAAATCGACTGCAGGAAACAAACAAAAACGAAAGAATATAATGTGAAATGTCAATAGTATATGAAAAATTAAATCGATTGTAAAAAAAAAATTCGAAGAACGACGAGAAAAGACGGGCAAGAAACAAAAGACGGATTGTTCTAAAAATCAAGACTGATCAGAAAACAAAAGGAAAAACCGTGATAATTCGACAGCAACGAGCTGAAACGAGTACAATACTACGAATACAAACAAAACAAACAAATGAAGATCGACGTTACTACGGGGGAGTTAAGAAAACCGAGTCGCCAACAGAGAACAAAAGAAGAAACTGAAAAATTAATGCGACAAGAAAAAACAACGAGATGCAAATTTTTCATTTGTTTTGAGTTCTGATTTTCAATCGCCCCCAACCGAATTCGTTCAATTCTGCGTCTGGTTTTTGTTTGTTTCAAAAACAAAAGAAGAAACCATAACAATTGAACAAAAAAAAAGACAACTGAGTCGAGTAATTTGAGAAAGAATACGGCGAACAAAAGAAAAACACAAGAAGATTGACGTTTCTACGGGGGAGTTAATAAAATCGAATCGTCAACGGAGAACAAAAGAAGAAACTGTGTGAAGTGTCAATTGTAACACGAAAAATTAATGCGACAAGAAAAAACGATGAAATGCAAATTTTTCTTTTGTTTTCAGTTTCTCTTTCGTTTACCGAAAGTCTTCTGATTCTCAATCGCCCGCAACCGAATTAGAATCGACGATTTTCTTTTGTCTTTTGTTCGTCCAGTTCTGCGTTTCGTTGTTGTCTGTGTCAGAAACAAAACAAGAAACCATTAGGGGAGACTGGGGTGACTGTGCGCATTTTGGCTTCAGACCCCCAGAAAGTAGAAAATAATAAAGATAATGCCACCATTTTTATTTACACAATGCTCCAGATATTTGCGGAACAAATTTCAAAGCGTAGACATCTTAAAGGAAAAAAAATACGGACAATAAAAAATAAAATTCAAGACGGTGCTCCTGCGGACAGATACCCATACGTACGGGGTAATTGTGCGCGGGTATGGGGTAACTTAGCGCAGTAGAATATTTCTCTTTTTATGCAAATTTTGTTATAAAAAAAACATGGTGCAACAAAAATACGATTCTTTGAAAATACTGTATTTCCATTTCGGTTATCGATAACCGATATTGAAAATATGATATCGCGCACCCCTAGTCCCAGCCGTTGCTTATTGTATGCACCCATCTAGAGCAGAGAGTATACCTAAACCATTGTTCAATTTTAAGTAGCAACTCCCCACATCTGTGGAGGTATGTGTCTTCTTCTGGATTTCTATTACTTTTGGATAAATATAAATTTTTCGCGCGCACACTTACCCCTTCACAATGCGCACAATTTCTCCGTACCTACGTTCTTTTATTTTTATTACAGAATTAAAATCGACGATTTTGTATTTGTTTGTCTAATTCTGCGTTTGCAAATTTCTTTCGTCTAATAAATTTTTTTCAAGGAAACGTCTTTGTAAAACTCTAAACTAAATAAAGAAGTTACGTCTGATTTTCGAAAATCGCAGTTTCTCGTTTTTCTCCGATTGTGAAGAAACCGTTCGAAATATTTCAAATTTCTTAACAGATTATTAATCACCATAGAATCTGGCAACTTTGCCTCCATTTAACCGATTCTCTGTCTCTTATAATAAGCGAGATCCCCATGCCTGGACCTCGACTTTCAATCACCCTGTGTAAAGTAAACCCCACCCTTGCTTTTTAATGCCAGTTACAGTGGATGAGGTCGAACCAGTGATTATAAACGGTTTAAAATCGAAGGACAGCAATGACATTTATGGTTTTAGTACAAAACTCTTATGTTATTTCAAAACCCTTAGCAGAGACAATCAAGGGTTGTGATAATTATTACAATTGCTAAAAAGTGGAAACTTTCATTAATTATGACTTGAATAGAGCTGCTTTCAACAAGGGACTATGCCTGATAGGCTTAGGGTCGCTAAGGTAATACCAGCATTCTATTCAAGAAAGGAAATCCATCTGGTATCAATAGAAAGGCCAGTAGGTATCTATTCTGCCTACATTTTCCAAAATACTGGAGGTTGCTTTATGCTCACGCTTGAACAACTTTCTAAATACACCAGGTTGTTAAACGGAAAGCCAATTTGGTTTTAGGAAAAATAAAAGCACCATTCATACCATACTGTCTGTGTTGAATTTCGTCTGGGATACCATGGAAGAACAAATGTGCAGCTTTAATGTCTATTTAACCAAGGCATTCGACTGTCTACAATGGTTTGGAGGTCGTGAAGCAACAGGACTCATATTTCCACAATCGCAAACAAATAGTTCACTTCAACAATCAATCAAGTTCCATTAAAAAATATTGGCAGCGGTAATAGCTCGTGGTTCAATCATTGGACCACTTTTCTTCAGCATGTTTATAAATAACTTACCAGGTTGCTTGTCCTCGTTCACTGTTTTACAAGAATTATGAAAGGATCAGATGGTCAACAATTAGAATCAGCTTCGAAAACGACACACCAACCTTAGGGCAGTGATTTAACGCAAACCGAATACAGACAAATAAAGACAAAACTCAAGTACGAAACGCAATACAGACATTACCACAAATCATGTCAAGCTTCTGGGAATCACTCCAGAGTCTAGACAGCCGCTTAACATGGAATCGTCACATTCTCGAACTCTCGAAGAAACGGGAAAAGATAGCAGAAGTTTGCAGAAAAAGATTCCTCTTTAGTAGTCTACCACGTACTGTTTAACTTACGTATAATTATAGCATTCAGATTTTGGGTGAAACTGTCCACTCAGAGTATAGGTATTGTAATGATTCATCGACACCAGCGTCACTGCCGCCTAGTCGACGCGCCTTAGGCGAAGCCCAGAGAATTCTGACGGCGGAATAAACTAGAATAGACAGTGGGCCGCCTCCAGAATGTTCGAGATAAACAACCCCGGCTTATAAAATACGCGGCCGGTAAACGGAGATTCATTCAATGTTAGATAGTTCAATTAGAATGCAACGTGAGACAGTTCGAAATTAAAAGTGGCCTGTTAAACTTTCGCTCGGCTGTTGAAATAAATTATAAGTCTGTAAATAAATTATTGTTAAATGTTAGTGTTAAATTAGTTTGCTTGTAAATTATTAACTATTTCGAGTTTTGTTTTAAAATAAAAATTAATGAACATTTAAAATCGTCACAGTATTCTTTCAGAAAAAAAGGATTACGAATATTATATTAATATATTCTGAACCATTACAGATAGCAGAAGCTTTTGCGAAACAAGTCTAAGACGAGCTTATGGGCACAACTATTCGACGAACTGCACGTTGGACAGTATTAATCCCAGGTCATTTGCCTTTGAACCAACGGATGCATCAGAAATTAAGAAAATCATTGGTAACCTTAAGAACACAAACAGTGTTGGGATAGATAACATCCCAGTCAAAATTCTAAAAGCAACCAAAGATATTATTGCCGAACCATTGTCACATATTATTAACAATTCAGTTATATCAGGTACATTTCCTTCTTCATTGAAGACTGCAGTGATTACCCCAATCTACAAAAAAAAATGATGCGCTAGACATAAATAACTACCGCCCTGTATCGGTTCTGAATACCATTTCCAAAGTTTTCGAGACAGTAATCTCAGATAGACTGAGAAAGTTTGCGGACGTTTGCGGTCTATTGACAGATTCTCAATTCGGATTTCGCGCGGGCAGATCGACAGAAGGGGCTGCAGATGACTTTCTACAGTCCATTTATGGACACATCGACAATGGTCGTCATGTAGCTGGCCTCTTTTTCGATCTTTCCCGCGCATTTGATTGTTTAGATATAACGATTGTATGTAGTAAGCTTAATGCACTAGGTATTAGAGGTATAATTTTAGATTGGATAGAATCCTTCCTATCATCTCGGAAATTGTACGTAAAAGTAAAAAGTACATTTTCTTCTGAATATGACATCAATCTTGGAGTTCCTCAGGGGTCTGTCTTGGGACCTCTGATCTTTCTCTTATTTATTAACGATATAACGAAACATGTAATAACTGATAAAATAACCTTGTTTGCCGATGATACGTCTATGGTGGTCTCAGCTGAGACTCCTGAGAGACTCCAAGAAAAAGTTTCGGAATTAAGCACACAATTCAGTTTGTGGTGTCATAAAAACAAGCTTATCCTTAATTCTCAAAAAACGGTCATCATAATTTTTTTTAACAGAAAAGATATAGGAACAAAATATTATACAGTTACTGGAACGGTAATACAATCTAAGCAATCCACACTGTTTCTTGGAATGTACATTGATGAGAGATTGACTTGGGATAAGCACATAGACTATGTATGTAAACGTATCAATAGGTCATACTTCGCCTTACGTCACTTAAAAAATATGTTACCAAAAGAAAAATTACTTACAGTTTACTATGCAATGGTGCATAGCATCTTATCTTACAATGTAATAATTTGGGGTCACGCCTGTGACAGTCATAAAGTGTTTGTTGCTCAAAAGAGAATAATTCGTTTGATATTTAGTTTAAACTTCAGAGAATCTTGCAAACCAACATTCATAAAAGAGGGTCTTCTAACTTTCCCTTCACTGTTTATATTCAAATGCCTACTTTTCATATGGCAAAAAAAGAAAAGTTACTCAAGCACTCTGACTGTCATGGGTATGACACCCGCACTAAGGACTTATTATGCATCACAAAACACAGTACGAGTAAATTCGGAAACACGATTAATGTTCTAGGCATTAAGCTTTTTAACAAATTGCCTAGTACAATAATATCAGAGAAACTTGAGATATTTAAAAAAAAGATCAAAAATTTACTCTGTAAAAAATGCTATTACTCCATTAATGAATTTCTAGAGGATAGATTAGATAGCGAGTTTTAACTGTATGTTCATGGGCGATATTTGACTTATTGTTAAATTATCATAGATTTGACTTGTACATCCATGTAAAAATGGCTATGTATGTAATAAAGTTGAGTTTGAGTTTAATAGAGGATGTTCCGTATAATACTCATGCCAAACCGATTTTTTGTAATCTGAAGATAATGATAATGACACATGCATATCTTTCTATACAATTAAGCAGGGCCAGAAATGAGGCCATAGACTTCAGATAATAATCTGCCATAGTTACCGGCAGGACTAAAAACAGTGCCGTGCAGTGGATGTAGGGGAAATTAAATACCAAAAGCGGGAAATTTGAAAACGCTATGTACTCTTTATTTTTAATATCTATATTTAATTGTATTTAATACATTAAAAATAAACATTACCATGATATTACTTACTACAACAATGTTTATTTTTAACGTATGATTAAATGGAATAAACACTTTCAAACATGCAATTCCTTACTTCATTTGAATTAAATAATTGCACAAATTGGCAATGTTTACAGTACTCAAACTGTGGTATTAATGTACGTATTTGGGGCATCAAGTAATTCAATTTTTTTTTACAAATGACACTTGTTACATGGAACAGCTGCTTACCATAATCGTAAGTAATTGATCCCAACAAATGAAATACATAGGTACTTTAATGTTTATACAATTTTCTGCGTAATAAATACATTTTTCTAGCTTGCACCATACATGTTCATGCAGATCTTATTGATTACACAATATTATAATTTGCTATCTCCTGTACTTGGTAAATACAAAGTTGGCACTTGCATCCTTATGGAGTCCTCTTCTTGTCTCAGGTACAAAATACTTTCCATCAAAATGCTTATCACAAACTAAATAACTGGGATAAATAGTAGCAAGATTTTTTGGAAGGCAGTGTCGCTTGCTTATCCGATCTGTACAACCAGGAACATTGTTTACTTCCTTATATTTTGCTTCCTCCATTTCAGAGCAACTATTTAATGGATAAATAAAAAAAAAGATAACTTAAAATACTCCTATTAGGTTTATAATACACATACCTTAAAAAGCAATATCAAATATGATAAAAGTCTGATGATGCAGGATTAACCAACCATAAAAGAATGATGACAAAATTAATGTGGAAAGGAAGCGGATTAATCAATGGAACCATAGACGTGTGTGCTTGTAATTCACAGAATGGGACGCTGGGAACAGGGAGGGCAACTTGAGAACTTAACAATAACGAAATCCCCAGACATTTATACAAACCGCCCCCTGACGGACGTAGGGGAAGTTTACTATCGTCTTGTCATTTCGTCGTATAACTCAAATCTACACGATCGGCATATAAATAAAAAATGATGAACTTTATACAACTAGATGTGACTACAACGCTCTTCCACGATCTTAGACGAAGTTAGCACCACGAACCGTTCGCACAAAGATAAAACATTATCTTGTGGAAAATTCTTTTTATAGAGTAGATGAGTTCCTGACATATTGCTATGTTATTTTGGTTTTGAAATTTGAAAACTGTTGTAACAATATTATTTGTATTTATAATTTCGATGTATTAATTGAATTTAGTTTGTGATTCATCATACATCAATTAAGACCAGCACCAGTGTTCCCAATCATAGTAAATGTTGTAGTGTGTAAATCATTAAAAATAATAATAGTCAGTTTTATTTCCTTTTAGACGATTTGAGGCGTATAGGATTAAAACCTGCAATCTCCATTGTTTTTGGCAAATTGCAACAAACTACTACATACTTTATTTCTATCTGCCGTACAAGTATGTCAAAATGATCGGTGGATAGCATTCAAGAAAAACATAATGTATTCCATGTGTGAATAGTACTCTTATTGTAAGTAATTAACATAAATATTATGGAGATTGCATTATTTGATCCTGACCATTGGATTTTGCTGCTTTTAATCCCAACAACGTCGGAGATTACAGGTTTTGCCACGACTTTTTCCATGACAATTACCAGGTGTTTACGGATACAAAGACAAATAATTATTACAATTAGTGCGCTTTAATGCAAATAATTGTTTTCTGAAAAATACTTTTTTTAAATAATATTTTCTACATAATAATTATGTATGTAAGCAAAACATTTCTCAGGCACTTTCATAAAAACATACTAATTAGTATTAATATTAAAAACTGATGCCTATTATTAAGAAGGTTGCAGTAGATTGGATAAGGTTAGGCTGATTCGAGATCTTATTGGCCGCTTGGAGATTGCATTCTTTGATATGGAACTGATATTGGAGTTGCAGGTCTTGAACCAAACACTCACTTTTGACAGGACATTTCTCGAAGATTTAGCAGGATTTGACACTAATTGGATATATGTATGTAAAGAAAGGGATATTTCTTGTTAATCTAACCTAGCTTTTAACCCAATTTTACCAAAAATTGGAGATTGCAGGTTTTGATCCTATACGCTTCATTTTACAATTGTATGGAAGTCGTCATAGAATCTTAAATCTAATAAACTGAAAATACTATAATAGTACCTAATAATAGTGCCTAATAATAGTGAGTACACTAAACGACATGGAGATGTATTTTAAATTAATGAAATTCGACATATTTATCCTAAGAGCCAAAATGAATGAAATAGTTGGTAGCACTGATTTTAGTGGTAAAGCCCGAAGACACAAAAAGTGCTTTCCAGGTTGGAACTTCGAGTTACTGTCGTTCTGGCCCCCAAAATTTCCGAAATACTAAAATTTGGAATGATTTCATTCGCCTCGAATTTCGATGAAGATTCAAAGATTACCGCCGTCCCCATAAGTAGTAAACCCGAAACGGGAGACAAGCGGAATTGTTTTCGGTCCCCAAAAGCTCGAACAAAAAATTAATTGAAATTTTAGCCGGCGCCCTCACCCCCTCGAAATCCCACGAATTTTAAATTCGGCCTTTCGGATTAACCTAAAGCAGTAGAAGGTTGCAAGATTGGTGGAGCTTCCCCCAAGTAAACAAGTCAAAATTTCTAAACTACTAAAATTTGGAATGATTTCGTTCGTCTCGAATTTCGATGAAGATTGTCGCCGTCCCCATAAAAAGTAAACCCGAAAGAAGCGCAATTGTTTTCGGCCCCCAAAAGTTCCTACAAAAGAATAATTGGAATTGTAGCAGGCGACGTTGTCCTCACCCCCTTGAAATCTCATGAATCTTAAATTCGACCTATTTCAGATGAACTTGGCGTGATGGAAAGTTGCAAAATTTGTGAAGCTTCCCCCAAGTAAACAAGTTTACCCCCAAAATTTCCGAAATACTGAAGTTTGGATTGATTTCGTTCGCTTCGAATTTCGATGAAGATTGTCTTCATTAGTCCTCATAATAGTTTTCTGCCCCCAAAACAAAAAAAATTGGAATTGTAACAAGCGACGTTGCCAAACGTGGCAGAAAATCGTAGATTTTGCAGATTTTTCTATTCATTCTGTAAGCATTCGTGATTTTTTAGATAAACTACAAAAAAAGCAGTTTTTTTTCCTCTCCACGACGTAAATAAAAACACCTGCGAACATCTTCATTGAATTAATTACGTCAAGTAATCATCGGATGCTTCAAAGGCAACGAACAAAGATTCTTTGGTATGTGGAATTAATGAACAATTAATAATACGTTTTATGGCCCGTCTGACCTTGATTTTTTTGGGGGCCAATTCTGAATTTATTATTGTGATTATTATTAATAATGACAGACGAGAATTATGGGCGAGCGAAGAGCGATTTGATCCTTGATCTTTGATCGCGCCCACTTCGTGGTTGATCTGATTTCGGAGGAAACGATTTTCAACGGCCGTTTCGAAAGGATAATTGCCAGATAATTTGCCAGAAGACGAGGGTCTTCGAGCTCTGAAGATTCGGAATGACGTAAAAGGCCTTGACTTTATGATTAATTAAATTTTTTCTAAAATAATTGAATTCGAATTGGCTCGCGCTAAAAGCTGTCGATGATGAGTCATCAGCACGATAAAAAAATTAAGCTTTACATAGTTTTGTTTTATTCAAAATTCGCGGTAACACATGTGTAAGTGTAAGTTTGGGGGGAAAAATATAGAATGGAAGACTTGAGGTAAGTATAAGAGAGCTAAAGATCATCGAGGACCCGGAAGGAGTCGATGGCAGATGATGGAAAGTATTTCATGAGTTGCAAATAAGTTGAAATGTTCTATGTCAACCTTTCATGATGGATGTTACTGTATGTACATATGTATATACAATTGACAAATCGTGCAAACTGGACTTAATTAATTAGCAGTTTCCAAAGACGACTTTGCTTAATCAAGCGTTGCGACAACCACTTTTTTTTTTAGTCATTTCGAAAATACGTGCACATTTTTTGTAACCAGGACGCGCGTTGTCTAACGTCTCTGATGATGATGAAACCGCGAATTAAAGATGAAAGTTACCGAGCAATTGCTGCGTCGTAATCATCCGGCATGACTTCGCCGGAAATTTAGGACAAGTTCTAGATCAAGTTTAGTTACACGAAAATATGTAATAATTCGAGAAAAGATATTATTTTCTAATTGACAAGTAAGTTGGCGACTCGTAGGTCTTTGCTTTCTCTTTCTCTTTCCTTTTTTTCTTATAAAATAAGTTTAAAACTTGTCGCAGGAGTTTTACGTAACGTACCTGGGCTGTGTGGGTTATTGGGCTCTTATTTTTTGTAACCGCAAGTAAATTTATTCAAACATAATGATCATAAAAAAATCGTGCGCTGCTTGCTTTTCTATATCCATGCGAGTTGCCTTGTCACGTATGAAGTGTCTTTGCCTGAGGGGGGCTTGGATTCGCAGATGGAATAAAGTCAGGAAACTTCGTCGACATTGCTGTACACAAAAATGTTCATACTTTCCTAAAATTGTTTGCATTGCACGAACTAACGCTGCTGCAGAACTTGCTAATCCAAACGGTACTACTTTGAACTGATACACATATCCATTTACCTTAAATCCTGTGTATTTTCTTGAGTCTTGCTGCAATGGTATCAACCAAAAAGAATTTTTTAAATCTAACTTGAAACTTTGTTTGCGGTGCTTTGTATTGTGGCTTCGTTCTTTCATTCAATTTCCTGGCGTCAAGGCACGTTCACTTTCAATTATATCTTCTTTTAACATCCTTTGAATTTCATTATTCACTTTGTCTATATAACTTTCCGGAATCGGATAACACCTGCAATTAAAATATTCCTTTTCATTCACTTCTAATTTATGTTCATACCCTTTTATCTTTCTCGGCTCTTGGTCTACTAATTTTATATTTTCTTTTAGTATTTTAAGAAGATCCCTTTTGCAATCTTCTGCGCATTTTATACATGCGTCTTTTAAATCATTTTCACTCTCCTCTTCTATATTTTCGTTGACTTGGCAACTATTTATTATTTTTTCTTCTTGTATTTCTTCTTCCTTTAGCGGAACTATTCCTTCTTCTATTTCTAACTGCATTTTCTTAACATTTACCCGAGCCTTTAGTTTTTTGAGTATGTCCATGCCTATATTTCGCAATCCTGTTTCTTCAATAATGAAATTTTTGTGCTCACCATTTTGTCACTAACTGCCAATTTTTTTGTCGTTGCAGACAGGACCGTAACACGTTTGATTGGTATTACATTTGCACTGTTTTCCAATAGATTCTTGACCACAAAACTCTTGTCCAATAAGGATATTTCCGCTCCAATGTCGACTAAACCTAACACATTACAATTGTTTATTTTTAATTCAATAAAAGGTAAATTAACATCTATTATTTGTCACCCAAGTTTAAATTAAATCTACTTGTCTCTACTTACCACGGTTCCAGGTGACAAGTCTGCCGATACTTAGATCAGCTGTGCCCCTGCTAGCTACAGTGGAAATGGGGGCAGGTTATCTTACGGTGGTAAACTTATAAAGGGCGCCAGAAGACTACTACTAACAACTAATCGTAATTCGACTGGTCGACGTCTCCAATCGACCAGGTCGGGCAGAAAATGAAACTCTAGTGAAATGAAAGTAGAAATTAAAATCGTAATTAAAGTTAACACAATTTATTACACAAATAAAATAAAAAGGAAACACTTTACACTGTTACGAAAAGGTGCTTATTCTCTAGTGCAACGTTTAATCAAATTAAATCCGCATGAAGAGGCCTTAATTCGCTCTTAAAACTGCATGCGCAATAAAAGTCAAAGGGGTTACCTCGCGACCGATATGACATGTACCGTCTTTGCTGTGAAGTTGGCTGTCACTACGCCATCTAGTGGTCCTGCCCGAGTCGATCCTTCAAAATGGCGTACCCACACTACTTGGGAACGGCAGACGTACAACAAGAATTTGTTGGGGCACCAACACTCGATAAACGGGGAAATCCCTCGCGTATAAGCTTGCGGGGATTACCTAAGCCTGCGCTGTAACTTGTACCCAAACGGAAAAGCCAAGTAGAAAAAGCCTACATAGAAGAAATGATATGCGTTAGCGGCCATTTTGGTCGGTCGATATGCGTCGTCATATTTTACCTGAGAAAACTGGAGCCTCAGGCTTGGTACGGAGATTAAAACTACCTCCAATCGTTGTTCGGCAGTGTCGAATGATTTTCCAGCAAAGCTGCGATTGATTTCTTCTCCAAATGAGCAAGAAATCCGTTAATTTTATCACACGCGAAAAAAACACGTCCTTACGGCACAATGCTCGAACAACAAGAGAGAGCGACCAGGCTGCAAAATGAAGCAGACCGCTCCGACGCGTAGGAATTACCGACGACAACCAATGGCAGGTGGCCTGAGAGTCACATGGGGCCTTCATGACCTATGAGAACTCAACGATCACAGTACGCAGGTGTTCCCCCATAGCGATGTAAAGAAGGGGCATCAGGGTTGCCACGGTGCGAAAACGAAATTACTAGGCGGTAAATCGCCGCTACATTTTAGTGCCAAATTTAAATGTAACATATTTCTTCTTTAAGGTTTTCACGAATTAAATTATTATTTATTTTTTTAAATTTATTTAATGCGGCACTCTTCTTGGTTGACTCATTTAAAAATCCTGATTATGTACTTGAGCTTCTGATTGAAATTTGTTGCTCTTGTGGTTCCTGTCTGACGATATTTATTTTCACCTTGTTTCTCACTTGGTTTCGTAAATCTTACATTATTATTTTCATATCTGTTGTATGGTCTTTTCTCTTCGTTTTTTCTCATGTTGCAAGTCAATTGCTTGTTTTGAGATGCCTTATTGTTGTTGTTGAAGTTTGTTCTTTGTGTTCTTGTTTTTTCTTCACAATTATCTACTCTCTTCAACAAATTTATTAAATCCTTCATGGATGTCATTCCTTGCAATGCAGCTGCGTGCCACATGCAGCTGTACCACTATATCTTCCTCGTTCATCGATGGAGTTAAATATTTCAGCACGCTGTATTTTTTTATTGCATACCTTTCTCTCGTCATTCTTGTACCTGATCTATACTTTCCAAACAATAAATCATCTCTGACTTTCTGCTGTTCGTTATTATCCCAAAATTGTTTAAGAAATAATTCTTCGAACTCCGCCATGTTTTCATATTGACCATATATCGTACTGTGCCACGTTTCTGCATCTTCTTTCAAGCAATTTCTTACGATATGTAATCTCTTTCTGTCATCCGTAATTTCTTCTGTTGCATCTTTCACATTTCTTAAAAATGAAACTGGATTTATCCTTCCATCCCCGTAGAATTTCGGAAGAACCTCTTTATTGAAAAAGAAATTTGGTAATGTTACTTATTTCTCTTTTAAAACTCTTTCCATGTCGTCATATTTTCTCTCAAACTCACATTGAATTCTACCTTCAATAGCCCAGTGTACCACATCCACTAAATCTTCGAAATCTTTTTCCTGTACGTGTCGTCTGTTTCTAATTTCCATTATTTCTTCATCTATAACTTGGAATTTGTTCCCTCTGTGGTTCTGTCGTTCTCTTATTCCTTCTTCCAGTTTTGACAATTTATCATTCACTTTTTCATTAGTGCTTAAAAACACTTGCTCTAGTTTTTCTAATCTTCCTTCATTATTTTCATTAACTCACCCTGTACATCTGTTTTTGTTTCTTCTTTTTCTTGGCTTCTCGTTATTCTCTCCGCACTCCTTAAACGTCTTCCCTGTTCTTCTTCTGCCATTGTTATTATTTATTTTATTATTAATGTTTTTATTTTTATTTATTTTTGTTTTTTTTAATCCCCTTTTGCATACAAATAATTTCTACTTTGTGGAATCTTATTTAAATTCTGAAATTACAAACTTGAAATACACTGCTTGCAGTTTCGAGCCCCACGTTGTTGGCAGCCATTTTTGTTGTGTTGTGTTTCGGGCCCCACTTTGGGCGCCAAATTTTGTTGTGTATCTGTTTTGGTATCAGTGGTGGAATTTGTTCAAGTTCGTCGTTATCGGAGTCGCCTCCGAACAACTCCTTAAACTTATGGATCACCCAGGACTCTGTGCAGGGTGAATACAACCTGATCTGGGGTGTCATAGCCCGTGGTGGAGTCGAAATAGGACTATCCATTTCTGTAAGGTACTGTATTGGTTTAAAGCATGTATGAACTCTCATATTTTCTCTGTGTAGAAATAATTAGACACAAGAACGTCCTCTGTCGTGGCCTGGAGCCTCGCTTAAAGTAAATTGGACATAAAAACATGCGGTATTACGAACATAACACAACAATATGTATGTACCGAGTTTTTTTTTAAATATTTTGCACTCCATCTAGAGGCCTTATTTTAGAATACATAATCCAAAATCGAAAAATTCTTGGAAATTTCATGTCAATTCTTTTGTTTTGTTTTGAATTGTACATCATTTTTTTTGTACCCTGTCTTGAGGTTTTATTTTCGGAGTTTTAAATGCAAAAGTGTAGGGTTTTGGACGTAATATCTTTTAGAGTTATCACAAAGTACAAAAGCGCATCGGGAACTAGACATAAAAAATCTAATTCTTCTTTCTCTTGAAGGAACACCCTATATATACTTTTTTACGCATAAAACCAAACTTTTGTACTTACAGTTTTTCTCTAGCCCCTAAACTAAAACGAAGTGCGCAAGTGCGCAAGTACGAAGTGCCTTGAAATATATAAAAATCCCTTAATTTTTGAATTATGGATTTTTCGTCTTAATTTTCAATAATTAATAAGTAAGGTTATATTCCGCACTGCTGGAAGGTTGTCTAGGCCTGGGGTTCACTATTCTAGGGACACCCTGTACATATACACACGCCTAAGAACAAACGAAACGATTTGGACTTTTCCAAAAATCTCTTAATTTTGGAATATGGATTTTTCGTCTTAATTTTGGCGAGTTCATTAATTAATAAATTTTAAGTAAAGGTACATGCTGTAGTTGTACTGCTGGAAGGAACAGAAAATATCGGGTTCACTACTATTCTCGGGACAGCCTATACAAATACAAGGTGGTCCAAAAGTAGTGGGACACAGAGCAAAAGTTACATCAAGATATTGCGATTTAGCTAAACTCACCTAGTCCAGTGGAAGTTAGGTAGAGGCCACCATTTCTTGTTTATCTTATTTTTCCCGTTTTGTTTTTTTTTGCGCATACCGTTTTTTTGTTTGTTTTATTTTAATGTGTATAATTATGTTACAGCATCCGCTCATGTCAGGGAGGCCGGCTATGGTGGCAGCATGATTCTAATAAAGCAGCATCACGATTTTGTTGAATATAAAAATATTTGTAACCTATCTCAGAACAATATCTGCGAAATATCCGCGGTGAGTATCAAACACATTGGTTTAACAATAGTAAACATATACAGACCTCCTAATGGCTCAAACCTTGACCAGTTTATGTGCATTATGGATCATTTATTCCGTTTATTAACCACCACAACCCAGGTAATTATCACGGGTGACTTCAATATTAAGTTTAATGTCAGGTGCAAGGAAACCACTTCTTCTGTTGACCTTCTAAAGTCTTACGGTTACACTTGTACCATCTCTGACTCTACTAGTAAAAGAAATTGTCTTAACAACATCATTGTTGACACTCAAGTGCATCTCCATATACCTTATAGATCTCATGTGATCAAGCACGATATGTCAGACCATTCTGGGCAAATTATCAATCTATTCTTACCTAAAGTTAATGCTAAAAATCCAAAACGTTATTATAGACCTACCTCTCAGATGGGTCTTATAAAATTTTTTCAACTGCTAGAGCAAGAGAACTGGCATTTTGTTACTGATAAAACGGTAAATGAGGCAGCTCATATATTCACAAGAGTGATAGAAACTGCCACATATAAAGCCTTCCACCCAAAAATATTAAATGAACGTAATCGGTGTAACATATCTTGGTTTAATAGTCATCTAAGCAAACAAAGAAAAAAAAACATCCGATCGATCTTACTCCAGCGGTAGCGCCGTCTGTAGCAACTCTGAATTTGCAAGATATCACTTACGATGAAGTGCGGGATGCAATTAATAAAATGAAAGACACTTGTAGCATGGACGCTTATGGTATAAACAGTAAAATGATCAAACGCGTTAAAAATATAATTGTAATACCTTGAACCAAATTGTTGAATCGTGCTTTAAAAGAAAACTTATTCCCATTTCCATGATCCCTGTCTTGGGCAAAATTCTCGAAATAATTTTAAATAACAGATTACTTAAGCATTTCGAAATTAATAACTTACTTTCCAGCACCCAATTTGGCTTCAGACCAGGCAAATCTACTGAAGCAGCCTTAATTGACTTCATTTCCTATATAAATGAAAATATAGAGAACGGCCACTAATACATTAATACTCTTCTCTGTGATCTGACCCGTGCATTCGATTGCGTAAATCATGAAATTCTCTTAGAGAAACTGAAGGTCTATAATCTTTCAACAGAATTCGTCAAGCTTTTTCAATCATACTTTGTGGATAGATATCAATATGTTGATATTGACGACTCTAAGTCTGAACTTTCCAAAGTTAGTCACGGTGTTCCGCAGGGTTCAGTGCTGGGTCCGTTACTCTTCCTGATTTACATTAATGACCTGCCGCATCACTTTCCGAATGCTAAATTAACTCTACATGCCGACGATACCACAGTTTCCCTTTGCAGCCCCAACCTTAATGATGTAATCGTGTCGACTGATACTGATACACAATCTTGCCAAAATTGGTTCTCATCAAATAAGTTATGTTTAAACGAAGCAAAAACGCAACATTTAATTTTTTCTACACGACCGATAGCTGATTTCGACAACCCTAATAGCTGATTTCTTCACCGCCTTATCTTAAGGTTACATTTATCTGTCAGTTAGAATGTTACATACAGATAGCTTTATACGTACGATGTGTCACATTCTAACTAAGAGATAAATTTAACCTTAAGATAAGGTGGTGAAGAAATCGGACATTAGTCGGGTTAAGCTTTTAGGAGTTCATTTAGATTCGTCTCTTACTTGGCACGAACATTGTGACCACTTAGGAAATAGACTGTCTTCTCTTATTTATCTCTATCGAAATTTAATGAATAAAGTTTCTCGTGACAACTTGCTTTGTACGTATCATGGCCTACTTGAGGCATATATTTCTTACGGTCTACTCATGTGGGGACATTCTTCTTCAGCCAAAAGAATCTTTGGTCTCCAGAGAAACGTGGTTAGAATTCTTGCCGGCAAACCTTTTAGAGAGTACTCTAGGCCTTTATTTTGTTCTTTATTTAAATTTATTAACCCTTCCGGCACTTTACATACTGAAATGTTTGGAGTACGTCAAGAAAAATGCTGAAGTAACTGAAATACACAATTATAGCACCAGGTCCGCTAATAATTTATACACTCCCTACCACCGTATTAATCGCACTAAAAATGGTCCAAACTTTTTCGCTATTAAATGCTTTAATGTACTGCCCGAAGTGGTAAAAAGAACTCCCTTAAAAAAAAACTTAAACCAATCCTAAAAATTTTTTTTATTGATCATGCTTCTTTTAGCATAGAAGAATATTTAAATTTAAATTTTAACAGTTTATCAGACATTGTCATGCTGCCTCCTCCATAGTCCGGACTTCTCTGCACTGCGTGTATGTTATGTTCGGGTACCCTATTGTAATTTTGTTGGTTATACCCAGGGTTAGGTGGATGAGATTCCGTTTGCAACAGTCCGCCTGGGTCGCCGCTTATACTGTGCATGTTTATGTACGATCATTGCACTGGCTCATTTCTCCGTAAGCGTCGGACGAAATTTTAATTTCATCGCGTAAGATATTGTTCAATTTAAACAAAATTTCGTATTATAGAATTAAAAATTAAATAAATTAAATTAAACACTAAACATTCTTTGCTATTGCAAATTATACATGCGATTATTTGCTATTCCCGTATCGAGTGCACCTAGATGTGACGCTCTTGCCAGCGCGAGCGGAATCCGATCCGCCTAACCGTGGTTATAACTCAATCGTTTTTTCTTTTTTGATGTTGTAATCATTGCCCTTTATGTATTTTATATATATGTATGTTTTATTGACTTGTGTAACCATATGTATGGATTAACACCAAATATATTATTATTTTTATTAGCAAGAAGTCAAAAAAAGTCAACAAAAAATTGCACGAAACGCCTATGCTATCCAATAATAATTCACGTAAATCAACCGCGTGACCTTGATTCACGAAGCAATAGCGTCCAGAATCGCCTCTCTTCCAAAATAATTCATTTCGAAAGTCGACAACCTACGGAAACATTAATTTTGTTAAAACGGCGCGAAAAGACACCGGAGCCCGAGGATATAATAGCGCCCTCTTGTGGACAACTAGGCGCTACTGAATCGTTTAAATCACCCCGCAAAATCTACCCAAAAAACCGTCGGGGCAAGGGGAAGGAAAATTTTAGCCTAGAAAAGTCGTCATAGGCCCGGCTTTAAGAATCCCGATTAAGCATAATAATCCGGGCTGAGACGACTTCTTAATAATTTTTTTTTTATCTGTGGTGGTTGTCCAACGGGGTCCTAAGTCAAAGACTTGACAGGACCTCAGGAGCGGGAGTGTATTTGAGTGTGTGTAAAGTGTTCCATGGCTTTGTTGTGTCGAATTTTATCCCCAACACTGAAGGGTGCCTGAAGTCGATACCGACCACCCCCGAGAAAAATCCCGAGTGCGGTTCGAACCGACGACCATGCGATTGCAAGGCCCGTCCCTTAAAAAATAATAATAACAATAATTCGACAAAAATATACAAAAGAGGATCAAAAAGAAAACAACACTAATATTTTAATGATAACATTAATGAAAAACGAAGAAATATCGGCGATCTTCCTCTGGCAAGAAATGTTAGAAAATTAAAAAAAGACCGTCGGGGTAGCCCCGAAAAGTCGTCTTAGGTCCGAGTATCATCGACTTTAAGAATCCCGATTAAGCATAATAATCTGGGGTAAGATGACTTTTCAAGGCTAAAATTTTCCTTCCACTTGCCCCAACGGTCTTTTAGTTAGATTTTGCAGGTAGAGGGCACTACGTACTTTTTTCTGAGTAGACTTTTGACAAATAATTGTGTTATTTTGGACCACACTCTACAGGATTAAAAACAAACGAAATAACTCCGAAATCTTTTAATATTGGAATAAGCATTTTTAATCTGAATATCCACGAGCTCGTTATCTAACGAATAGTTAAATTACATCCGGTATTGCTGGAAGAGACAGGAAACGTTGATTATACCTCTTATAAGGTCGAGAAATTTCTTGTCACGTAATTTATCGGATCCGAAATTGCAAATTTCATAATAAATTTAATGATCATCTGCGCCAGATGTTATTGGTCAACAATGGACACGTGAAAATTGCAGCAAGACGTGATGTAAACAGAGTGAAAGGCGTACGCCGCGCCGCCGTCGGAGAAGACATTGTTCTTCATCATCGCAACTGGACCGACTTTTTTTTCGCGCGATCATTTAAGAAATCGGACCGGATGCGCATTCCCAAATGTCAGGGGGCGGACCAGTTTAAAATTCGCGAATTCCTAGCGGAAAAAGACGTAAAAAATTAAGGCCACCTAAACCTAATCGGGTGAGCGTAAAAGCAGAAACCGGTCGGTCATCGTCCGGCCGATTGCGTAACGCCACCTCTTTTTTTTTTTCACATGCATTTGAAAGTGTAAATATGGATTTTGCCCGAACTGTCAAAGGCTAAGTTAATTAAGATTATGGCCGAGATGGTAAAATCTGGTGAAAACCGCAGAGTTTATTTTAGCGGCGGGCGATTGCGCAAGCGACTTTTACTTATTTTTACTTCGACGTTTCCCCCTTTCCGGGAACTTCGAAACAGATACACTTCACTCTCTAATCTTACATCTTGATAAAATAAATACGTGTAATTAAAAAATATACAAGGTGGATTTAAAAGTTGTAGTTAGTAATAATTCCTTATACAGGGTGCCCCTACACGGGCTCAAAATAAGACGAACCAACCCAACTTATCTACATCCAAAACTGCTTCGTTAAGACAATATTCCGGTTCAAAGTTCTTGAAAAAGAAATAATTAAATTTTCTTGTAACAAAGGAACGCTTGAATCATTTTATGAGTTTCGCTTTCTGTTGTCACATTGAAGTCTACACGATGAAACTCGCTCGTTCGCCTCAAGTTACGAAGTGTTCACATCTTGAGACATTGCTGTTAATAATCGCGCAATTAAACAGCAATAAACATGAATCTCATACAACATAATCACCGTCGTCAGGCAAAAAAAGGCGTAATTTATTCGATACGCCGCAATCAAAGCCGAAGAAGGCGAGCCGCAACTTCAAACACATAAATTACAGACTCGTATACGTAGTAAGTACTTGGAGTAAAATGTAGAAAGTGAGTCCAGGAACTTAATGCAGGCAGCCCTGGGCCCCCTCGAATTTTCCGAACCGATTGCGATTGTTCGTCTCCCCTTCTGATGATGCGGTGAAAGTAAATTAATTACACCGGATGGATCCGGCAAACGTTATAATACATTTGATTCGTTCGGTTTACGAAATATCCATAAATTTGCATTTAAACGTTTGAGTTTTTTTAATTTTTATGGTGGATATTAGAGTAGTGATGCTCCAAATATTTGAATAGAGCGCTAATTAAAAAAAAAAAAGTTGATGAGTCGTTTCTTGAAATGACGCTCGTTAATTAAAAATCTTAAGTCGGAGATTTCAATGCCAAATGAGGACACAGTCGCGAACAGAATGCATTCGCAGTTTAATCTAATCTATCCGACTGTATAATTAATTCATTAAATGTCAATGGGTTGCAAATGAGAAAGAGAGGCTCAGTGACATCCAGATAATTAAATGATCCGATCAGCGACGTCGCAACGGTTCGTGTAAGGCCGTCAATGTGCCCAGCGCTTAAAAGTTTAATGTTTTCTTTAGCTTTTAATTTACAAATTAATTCGTTAAAAGGCGACGAGTTTACGGTCACTTTTTCAGTAGTTAGCAGCACTTTGCTTCTCGCAATCAGTTAATTTTAATTAACTTTAATTTAAGAAAACAATTTTTTTGGCAATGGCAGCTTTTACTATCAAAAAAAAAATTCAAAAGGATGTTTTTAGTTTTTTCCTGGGTTAACCCAGATATGCCTATTGTCCTTTTAAAAGGACACTTTACGGGGTTTTGCTTATTAATTTCTTAGAATGTTTTGAACGGCAGTTTCGAGATGACGTTTTTATCGTATGTTTTATCGTATCGATGGTTTTGAACTGTATTCAATAATTTTTGGAAGAAATCTTTTTATTTTCGTGCAATAAAATTGTTAAGTACGGCATTTCTCAGACATGTCAGTTCCCGTGGACCTCAGTTTGATTGTATAAGTGTTATTTTGGATATATACTTTTTTTTATTGTCAAATATTGTAATTAAATTTACTAAAGCGTATTAATAACGTATAATTATCGCAATCATCAGAAAAATTTATAAAATCATTTTTATACGTGTTAAAACATGACTGTCCTTTTAAAAGGACGGTGGGCATATACAGGGTGAATCCCCATTTTCGATAACTCATGTATAGAAAGAGATAGGAATTCTTTCCTTTCACAGAAAGTTTCTACGTATTAAGAACTGTAATCTACAATTATTTTGATAGATACAGTATGTTCCGTAAAATAATTGTAGCATGCAGCAGAATTTTTTGAAATATAACATCCTATTCAAATCATATCTTATTTTTTTATACAAAGACGTAACTTTTGGTAAAAAAATGACCCTTTTGTGTCATCTTTTATTACTTGGTTCCTGTTAATATTTAGTTCCCTAAATCAAGTTAACAAAAAAAACAATGTCATATATTTTTTTGAAAATAAACAGATTTATAACACTCGTACTTTGAATCAGTGATACAATTTCAACATAATTTATGGTCCTTCGAACATCGGATACGATTGAAACTCCATTTAATTGATTAGAAGTGGATGGGACAAGATTGGTTACAATTATTTCAAGTGCAAGAAGTCAAAGTTGTAATTAGAATAAAACAAGAATTTGCCAGCAATACAACTTAGAAGTGGATGGGAGAAGATGGGTTACAATTACTACTTCAAGGCGAGTACATTGCAGTTAGAATGAATCAAGAATTTGCAATCAATATTACTGTCAAGTAAGCAAAGGTCAATTACAATTAGCATATTATGTCCAACGAACAATTAAAGATTTGCATAAGAAAGCGCGGCTCTATTAAGCGAAGATTGACTAATTTAGACAATTTCGTCAAGAAAATTGAAACTAATGAGTCAGAAAACGTAGAAATTCTAGATGAACAATTACGTCAATTGCAACTTCGAATGTCACGAGACTGCCTATTGACCGAATTTAACACAATTCAAACAGAAATTGAATATTCATGCGATGAAGATGTTGTAGATATAGAATACAATGAACGCGAACAATTTGAAATTTCATATTATTCCATTAGTTCACGTATAGAACGCTTGCTAAAACAGAACAATTCACTAGTAAATGATACTAATAATGAATTGCCAACAATCTCAGTACCTAATGAGCAGGTAAATACATTAACTCCTAATAAATTCTGTTAAATTACCAACAATTCAGTTACCGAAATTTAAAGGATCATTTACTAATTGGATAGAACTTAAAGACATTTATGAATCTCTTATAACAATGATTCAATTAACGAGATTCAAAAATTTCATTATCTAAGGGCATCACTAGAAGGCAACGCATTACAAGTAATTCATTCTATAGAATTTTCTTCATTTAAGTATAACATTGCTTGGGAGCTTTTATGTGATAGATACAATAACAATCAATTACTCATACATAATCACATAAAGGCAATTTTCGGTTTACCCAACATTATAAAACCTAATTCAACAATCTTTCGTCAATTAATAGATGATGTTTCAAAACATCTGAGATCCTTGAATATGTTAAATTTGCCTACTGATTCTTGCGACATTCTCATAATACATATCATTCAAAATAGATTACACAGAGATACTCTCAAACAGTGGGAAGAATACAAGAAGGGTACTGAATTACCTACATTAACAGAATTAAAAGCTTTTTTAAAAGCTAGAGCTGACTTGTTAGAAATACTAGAACTCAGAGACAAGGTTAAATACACAAAACTACAAAAACAATTATCATTAGTTACCAAAAGTCAAGGTCAACGTTGTAATTTTTATAAGGGAGAACATTTAATTTATCATTGCACAGAATTTCTCAAACTTTCTACAGTGAGTGCAAACTTACCACAGAAGATAATTTTATAATCTAAAGTAATTATCGATTATGACTTATCACTCCAAGTGATCCTACATTTTCTGTTTTGTATTTAATTTAGAACGAAGATAATCACACTAATTTATCATATGATATCTTGTCGTTGACTATTTGATTTCGACTCTGTGTAAACTTATCCCAGAAGATAATTTCATAATCTAAAGTAATGATTGATTACGACTTATCACTTCAAGTGATCATACCTTTTGTGAAATTATTGATTACAACCTATCACTTCATTAAAAATAAAAAGAAAAGATTCTACCTATTTTATTAGAGATGGTTCATCACTTCATCATTCTACCTTTATTGTCTTACATTTGACGCCACTTTCTTGAGTAGTTAGAATCATTTTATGCAAACTGATGGTTCCTATTGAAGTTTTTTAATTTGGCGCCTCTTACGCTATGTGCAGAGACTTTAACGAGTACTGGGCCCAGGCATGAGCTCAAACACCAACCGCTTCCCTTAGTTACGCCACTGTTCATGAACATACTTAAAACAGATTCGGGAATGTATGGGACATGATTCTCGGCGCACCGGACTAACCAGTGAGTGACTTTCCCGTTTGTTTTTCACGTGGCCTTCGTTCCAGGGCAAAGGTTAGGTGCTACGCGGAACTTTTCTTGCGCGTTTTGTACACACTCGCAGTCGAAAATTTCTTTGTGAATGTATAAAAATAATTTCACCAAAAGTAAAATAAGTAATGAGTAGGTAATAAATAGTTCATCAATGACGGATATTAATACGTGCACGATATGCAATGCTGAATTAAAAATGCATACACTGTGAAAAGAAGTTTCATCCAAGCTGCTGCACCAACATTGAGGGATTGGTCATAATAGCCTCTGCTTATCTAAATAATTGCACAGCAAAAGATTACAAATGCATAAATTGCGTTGAAGCAAGGCATAAATTCAATCTCAACATCTCAGTAGATCATAAAGTTTGGGATCCGACGTGTCAAAGTCTCAAAAGTATAACAGATATCCAAAGAAGGAAGGTGGATTATAGCGAAATATAGCAATTACAGTGCACGGTAGAACACCCTAATCTCCCTCGCAGTTTGATACATCAAAACGTTTGTTCATTAATAAATAAGGTGGCTGCTTTGGAATCTCTGCTTAAAGAATATGAACACTGTAAAGCTCTCTGTCTTACTGAACATTGGCTTAGGGTTGATCCAATGCGACAGAATATCGCCAACGCACTAAGTCTAAAGTTACTCAAGAATGTTGTACCCGAGTGTACGACTTATTTATTAATTCAACTCGATACTTCCAGATCTAACCCGCCTCATTTCTACTACAACAATTTACATGAAAGGCGCAAGATGTGCCGAAAATTCGCTCTTCAACAATGCAGCGTCACGTAACTGGCGCAATCAAGAATGTGTTTTGTTTGCGCCTCCCTGCGCGTATTCTGAAGATATCTGAAGCAGTCACCTCTCCTTCAGCCGGACACGGTGCTCAATTGAAAGCGAAAATAAAATCAGGCATCCTCGACGAAGATTTAAAATTTATGAACATTTCAGATTATAAATTAATTTCGTTATAAGTAGGTATGTGACTTATTGAAGTCCGCTCGAGCATTTGGTGACTTCAATGCTAGGTAAGAACGCCAACACAACAAGACATTTAACAACGTTCGAGTAAAGTCGGGTCTTTCGCAGGTGACTTCAATGCCAGGTGAGAACACAAGACCTTCAACAATTTTTTTTTTTGTAACAAGTTCGATTTTTCCCCGGTGATTTCAATGCTACAGGTAAGACCACCGACACAATAAGCGCTCGTGTTTTAATCGGACCTTTAACGACTCTTATTATTGATTCTAACCGCGTAATCCGACGAACAGGATATCGAGTCTAAACACAAAAAGTCTTTGTGTGTGCTCTTCGGCGATTCATTTCCCAATTAAAGCGATGATTTAATTTCGAAATTCCCGTCGGTGTAAGACAGCGCGAATAGTTTCGTATCCTTGAGTCGGTTTATTGCTCCGAGTATCGTCGCGCGAAAATCTACGGGGTTTATTCAATTATTTAAAGCCGACTAGATCGATTAAGATGGAAGTAACACAAGGATTATTTTTTTATTATAATTTTGCTTTTGCTTAATTAACGGTAACCTTACATGTAAAAATGCGTGAAAACAAACGCAATTAAACCTTCCCATGCATCGCACAATTAAAAAACGCAAACCAAGCGAAACCTCCCCTCTCCCCCAAGTAGGTAGTCCTTTTTTTTCTCTAATTTATTATCAAGAGTGAGTAATAACTCGCTGGGTTTATTGTTATTATGTACGAGGTTCGTTTGAATAATTTCGCTCTTGCGCAAGTCGATTGCAAAGAAAAAACGTCCGTCACACATTTGCTCATCTGGCCGGGGCAAATGTTACCGGAGTTTCTTGACTTTTACGTGCGGCAATAAATAAGACGTTAATTTCAATGCTGGGCTGTATTCTATGCGAAACTGTTCTATAAATTCTAATGAGGCGTTGTTACTTCAGCGAAAGATTTCTACGTCTATGTGCTTTCGTTATCGTAAGTGCAGGTACACTGGCGACCAAAAGAATTCGACCACCTACGCTTTGCTGCCTGCCTGCAGTCTTCTTTTATCAAGAAAAACCAATCAACGCGCTCGATTTAGAGAAGCTCCTCCCCCTCAACCAATCATTGAGCGCATGGTCAGTTTCCGTTGTCTCGTGTACAGCAAGGAATACGCATGAATTAAAAAACAAAAAAAAAACAGTGAATTACAGCAACTATATCGAGTTACTATATCAACCATTTCTGTCTTACGTTTGTGATTGGTGGTCGCCCGCGGAAGTGGGTTTCAATCAATTTAAATAAGACACACCCAAATGTTTAGTAATTGAAAATGTTCCTCGCTTGAAAAGAATAATTTATAAGAATTAAGTTTGGGGTTAAAAAAGGCTCTACAGTTCTTTTTCCCTTGACGTAACAGTCGTCCATTGGTCGTCGATTTTGAATGGTCTCTACTTTGGCAGAGCAGCTCCTTCCCCAGCCAATTGGTCAGTTTTTAATAGTCGGCGAACTACGTCATTCCTTCCTACAGTTGTGATTGGTGGTTGTTCGCGGAATTAGCCCCGCCTCTCAACCAGTTTAAAAACGATGGGCCCAAGTGTTTATTAATCGAAAATATTAGTCCGTTTTCGTTCTTTTCTTGCAAACAATAATTTATGAACATTTCGCATGGTGTTAAAAAGTGAGAGTGAACTAAAGGGCATGACGCATACACCCCTGCTTAAGATCAACGACATTGTCAATACTTCTTAAGTTACAAGAACTAAGGATAACTTCTTCAGCACAAGAAACAACCTCTCTGGAAGGAGGTTGACCTTGAACGATGGTCAATGGTGTTCCACTTGCTATACTACTCATTTTCTTTCTCCATGGTTTTCTTTTCTAAATCGAATAAAAACCATCTAATACCCATACTGATGGCGGGTTTTTGTTAGGTCATAGAAGCCCCGCCCTCCTGCCAGTTAAATATATTTTTAAAAAATTAAAGCAACTTGCTTGACGTAATGATGGTCGTTCATTGGTCCGCGATCTTTAATGGTGTCTGTTTTGGCAGAGAAGCCCCGCCCCTAGTCTATTGGTCAGTTTTTAATAGTTCATGTGTTCCTGCAGTTGTGATTGGTGGTTGATCGCGGAAGTGTGCTAAGTAGCCCTACCTCTCGACCAATGTTTGCTAATTGAAAATGCGTTCTTCGTTCGCAAACAGTAATTTATAATAATTTCGTTTAATGTAAACCAAGTAACACCCATACTGGTCGTTTATTGATCACCGGATGGAAAAGCCGCGCCCTCCGGCCAATTGCATTTAAAAAGAATGAAGGCGACCCTGAAAGAAGACACAATTTCGTTTCACTTAAAACGCTGGCTCCATTCGCTTATTGATCGTCAGATTTTAACAGTCGGCGTACTACGTCATTCGTTCCTGCGACTGTGATTGGTAGTTGCACGTGGAAGTAGACGAGCAGCCCCGCCTTCCAACCAATTTGTATACTATATACCCATTTTAATTTTATGAACGAATAAGATCCCCACGTTCCAGAAAAACATCTCAACCAAGCAACAACACGTTTGACTTGGTGTCACGATTTTCATTTATGTATTTATTGATCGTTGGCTTTTATTGCTTTCTCTTTTTCTAAATCAATTTAATTTAGAAACAAATTAAGGCATTCCTAAAAAAACAAAATAATTTTAGCCCAATCAAGCAACACGCTTGACTTAGTGTCACGATTTTCATTCATTTATTGGTCATCAGTTTTATTATTTTTGTTAGCGAGTAAGTCCCGCCCCTTTCCAATTAACTTAACAACAAATTAAGGCGTCTCACAAAAAAAAACAAAAGAATTTTATCTTGATCGTTATCATTTATTGGTCGTTGCTTCTTATTGGTTTTTCTAGATAAGAAGCCCCGCCCTTAAATCAGTTTAATTTAAAAACAAATTAAGGCATTCGGGAAAAAACAATACGATTTTATTTCGTTGAGTATTCCGGTGATGTTCCACTTATTGATCGTCAGGTGTTTGGCGCCATTCGTTACCGTAGCTGTGATTGGTGGTTGTTCGGGGAAGTGAGTGAAATAGCCCCGCCTCTCAACCAACCTACATTTGTTTCGTCCCTCCCCTCTAAGAGTTATGTAAGGAATTAAAATCTCTACTTCTTGGTTGGGTCATTTTATTTAATTTATGATTGGTGATTTGGTCATCCTATCAACAACGATTTCGGCACCTAATTACGACACGGCCATCTATTTAACAGTTTATCATTTTACTTTGTCTGTCATCGTTTGCTAACTAATTTCATAGTCGTCAATTTTTCTAATGGACTTTTGTCTGAGCAGTGTTACCATACGTGTATGTTTGGTTGCCTATTTACGTCAGTCACGGGGCTCTCAGTTTTATGTGAAGGCTCTGTGCTATCAACAATCACATACGCATTTCCTTATTTTATTACATTTAATATTTTTCAATTACAAACAATCATCCAAATATTAATAATAATAATTTCCTTTGCTATTTTTATACTAAATTGCATCGACTCTAATTCGCACTCTGCGTTAAAATTGGTTTACGTAAAAAAAAACTGACATTTCAAGAACCCGTTCGAATTAAAGACATAACAATGGCGCAACGATTAATTGGTTCCAGCGTGCCAGTTCACATCAGTCAACAATCCTAGTATGCAAAACCTGTAATTACGTCGAAACCTTCGCGCACTCCGAATCCTTTTAAAACTTCCACTTTTTTGTTAAATTAAACGTGAACGGGAGATGTCGAAATGCAACGGAAAAAAGTCAACGTTAGGAAATGACCTTCGGTCTTTGAGAAGGCACAAGGGGAGGGGGCCAATTAAATCAATTTTAATGACATCGTGCTGCGTTGCTCTTAGTACCTAACAAAAATGATACTATGTCAAGAAACTAAGACGCTCGCCGCCAAAGTTGCTTAAACTGATTAGAATGCGTCTAAAATGTGATCCCCGGAGGAATTAGTGAATTCGACTTGCACTGCATTGTCTAATAACGCCCGCAGAAAGTGCTTTACAGTCCTGAGGTAACTGAACGAAGTCAATTTTGGCTTATACTAACCCTATAAAGAAAAACCAGGACCGGATTTTCAACGTCCATGAAAAATCAACCTTTTCATTTGAACCCCAGGGCCGCTTTGGGGGTGCCATTGGACGGGGGATTTTTTTTATCCTACAGACGTAGCTCACCGCAGGAAATCAACTGCGCAGCCCTGCGACGTTTCGTGTCTTATTGCGCAGCCCTGCCACCCTTCGTTTCCTATTGCGCAGCCCTTTCGTGACTTCTCTAGAGCGCATCGCGGCTATGAGGGGGTGTATCAAGCAGAGAACAGAGTGTATTCATTAAGAAGAAGGGGGTTAAGAATAAATGCAAGTAAAACCTTGTACGTGATAGCATCAAAGTGTAGAACTTGAAGTCTAGAGAAGAATAGGCCAAGGTTTCAAGTTGAGGCTGACTTCTGCACTTGACTGGCCAAGTCCTCCACCAAAAATAAACCGCGTAGCTCTAGGGGGTTCTTCGTTTTCCATTGCGTGGTCCTTTTACACGTAATTAATGTTTTGCACGGGGTACGGTTTCAATGAATGAGAAAGTATCGCAGTTAGATAAACAAGCGGCAAACAAAATGGTTTCATTTGAAACCTAGGGTCGGTTTGAGGGTACCGTTGGATGGGGGAATTTCTTTATCCTACAGACGTAGCTCACCGCAGGAAATCAACTGCGCAGCCCTGTGACGCTTCGTGTCGTATTGCGCAGCCCTGCCACCCTTCGCTTCCTATTGGGCAGCCCTTTCGTGACTTCTCTAGAACGCACCGCGGCTATGAGGGGGTGTATCAAGCAGAGAACAGAGTGTATTCATCAAGAAGAAGGGGGTTAAGAATAAATACAAGTAAAACCTAGTACGTGATAGCATCAAAGTGTAGAAAATGAAGTCATAGGCCAAGGTTTCAAGTTGAGGCGGACTTCTGCACTTGACTGGCCAAGTCCGCCATCAAAAATAAACCGCGTGGCTCTAGGGGTTCTTCGTTTTCCATTGCGTGGTCCTTTTGCACGGGGTACGGTTTCAATGAATGAGAAAGTATCGCAGTTAGATAAACAAGCGGCAAACAAAATGGTTTCATTTGAAACCTAGGGTCGGTTTGAGGGTACCGTTGGATGGGGGAATTTCTTTATCCTACAGACGTAGCTCACCGCAGGAAATCAACTGCGCAGCCCTGTGACGCTTCGTGTCGTATTGCGCAGCCCTGCCACCCTTCGCTTCCTATTGGGCAGCCCTTTCGTGACTTCTCTAGAACGCACCGCGGCTATGAGGGGGTGTATCAAGCAGAGAACAGAGTGTATTCATCAAGAAGAAGGGGGTTAAGAATAAATACAAGTAAAACCTAGTACGTGATAGCATCAAAGTGTAGAAAATGAAGTCATAGGCCAAGGTTTCAAGTTGAGGCGGACTTCTGCACTTGACTGGCCAAGTCCGCCATCAAAAATAAACCGCGTAGCTCTAGGGGGTTCTTCGTTTTCCATTGCGTGGTCCTTTTGCACGGGGTACGGTTTCAATGAATGAGAAAGTATCGCAGTTAGATAAACAAGCGGCAAACAAAATGGTTTCATTTGAAACCTAGGGTCGGTTTGAGGGTACCGTTGGATGGGGGAATTTCTTTATCCTACAGACGTAGCTCACCGCAGGAAATCAACTGCGCAGCCCTGCGACCTTCCATTTCGCATTGCGCAGCCTTGCAACCCTCTCGTCTCCCCCCGTCTCTGTTTTATCATTATTCTTATTATTAGATAAATGACGAAAGTAACTGCCACACGTAAAAATCTTTGAAAATAGAAAGTATTCTTTTTTTTCTTAATTACGAAAATACACAAAGTAGGAGATTGTTTGCTCCTAAAACAGTGAAAGTGTTTCACCGAAATATTTGAAACTCGCACAACGCTGAGTACGGTTTCAGGCGATTAGTTTAGTGCCTTAGACTTGAATTAATGAAAGCGAAACCGCTGGAAGCACGCAGAGAAAAGGCGATGATCTCAATTCACGGGCAGGCGCTAAACGTCTGCTTACGCGCCGTAGGATGATCCAAGAAATTATTCCACTTTTCGTGTTTTGGTTTCAAATTATTTATAATAAGCGTTCCTTAAATAGAAATTTTTTTCTGCGTGACTCGTTAGCACTGCGCTCTTAAATACTACAGTGATTCCCAGGTACACCTATTATACAGGATGCTTCTTTAGCTGTTAACCAGCGTCGTTTTCCCACGCTACAACACCAAGGTGTTATGTTGTTTCGCAACAATACTAATTAGCGGGACCTTTTTCTGAACTAAATTTACGAGTAGTAAGGCGCTTGCGCAAGTGGCTCACGTCCAGTCTCTTTTAGTTCTTGTGCAAACGCATCCGCAACTCGCACTAGATGTTTATAATTTTTGCTTTTTTAATGTACTTATTATTAAATAACGTTTCCTGCTGCGCATGGAATTCCTTTGCGCCTTTAATTACACCCTGTCATAATTAGCCGGTTATATACTGCCCATATCTGCGAAGGAAAGGCAGCTTCCGCCTAAGACTACATAACTTAATATCACGGGCATAAAATATGCCAATTTATTTCTGCAGAAACGCAGAGCATTATCTAACACCGTTGATTTTAAATTTGCTGAAGAGAAAAAACAAAACAGAAAAGAAATCAACGATAGTTCCGGTTTACATAAGCAAGTTGTGTTATTTATGAAATACTTTCTTCTTATCGCTTGCGGAAATCTGGACTCAAACAAGTTCTATGAATACAAAGGAGGCACTTCATCTCTAGACGACGCGAAGTTCGTTTACAAGTTCGCTCGTAGAATGTCCGTTATAAAGTGTACTTCTTACGGTTATACGCTGTACTGTAACGCGCCCGTTTATTACCCTTGTTTATTTACTTTTACGTACAAGTAAATACTTATAAAAATGTCCAAACAAACACCACTTAAATTTATTGTCAATTTAAGTAGCTGGACCGAAAGCTTATTTTGGGAGAATTCCGAGAAGGGTCGTCTAGATGTTTTGTTACTTCAATTAGTCATGCCCTATTCTACTCTTCCGGAAGATCGTCTACCTGACTACCTAGAATCTATCGCCGACTCTACGACTACCACTAGTGACCTACTTCTTTGTCTACGAATGACCCTCTCCGGACGTCGCAGTAAACAGATAATAATTATAATATGGCTCGTAATCGTCAGTGCAATCCCGTAATTACGTTGTGGTAACCTGGTTCTTTTGGTGCGAGAAGTAAATAACTCGTCAGAACAAAGGAATGAGGTACGTTAAATGACAATGCAACAATTAAATTTAATTAATTATTTATTGAAAAAAAAAATGGGAGAAACTCCTTGTATCAGCCTCTGTGGGATCTGATATCGTGAGCGTAAAACCCTTGCGTTTGAGGTCAATACAACGAAACACAGAAAAATTTACAGTGATCAGAAGTACAGTGTAATTCACTCAACCGATTTCACTCTCCGAATATCGGCGATCTCGGCCTTCTGTCACAGCAGGTGGTTTAAAACACAGAAACTTTTCTCCTCAATTAAATTAACAATTAATTAGCATTCAACTTCAATTGGTCTTGGCACTAGTGTTTGTCACTTTAATCGTACTTTAAGACTCGTTCTGATCAGTCAACCAACATACACGTGACACAAGGGATCTACAGTATACTTAATTGGTGGGATAAATTAATTAGACGTTCGGGTGGCGCCTTCAGCGATCAATTTCCAAGTAAATCAGTAGCAATCACCTGTTTTTCAGGGACTCCCATGGGAGGTGGTGGTATAACCCTATCTCTAGCTAGCCTGATTAATAAGGTGGAGTGTAGGGAACGCCTACTCGGTTAATCCGTGTCACACACGCGCACTGTTCACTCTGATTTAATCACTCGCGTTGCGACGTGCACGTGTTTGGTTTAATTGCCCTTCTTAACACACTGTATTTAAACCTTACCGAAATAATGATTTAACTATCAAATGAATAAAGTCTACAAGCGCTTAAGGAAAAACAGCTGAGCCGAATTAGAATTGAACTGAACCGTTCTCGGTAAAGCGTCAATGCTATCTGCCTGTTTTTCCGCGTCCCGTACTTTCAAGAAAAAAATTAAAACACCCCTAGGACTTGTAGCTAAATTTTGAAATAACGTTGACTAATCATAGTCGTAGCATTTAGTGCCCACTCACGCCTATTCCAGATGACCAGAATGTATCGAGAGACACCCCATTAGCTTATCAGGAATACTCGCTGTTTGTCTGTCGCAAATGAAGCACCCATAAATTTAATTATTCCAGTGTAAAGGCTGACATTTTTACAGTATGTGTTGACTGACTGAAAGAGACCAGTCTCCAGCGAAGGTTTCAACTCGCAATGTAATTTGATATCTTTAACCACATGGAACAAGTAGCTACAATTTTAACGCGACAAAATGTATACAAATCTAAGAAAACCAATCTAAAACGTCAAATAGATTTGTTTTATGATGTCTGTGCATCTATATTGCATTTGCATGGCGCCTGCGATTATAGAATTTCTAAAACGCTCCCTGGGTGGTAAACTCAGCCTCTTGGGAAAAGACAGGCGCCGAGCTTAATTGCCCCGGTTCGCATTTTTACAGCGTGCAAGTTTCGAACACGTGTTCGTTATTTGAAATAAAACATGCAACAATCGATTTTGTTTTGAAACAAATTTAGCGAACGTTTCAGTACAGAGGTGCTGACTGCCACATCCTCAGCGTATTTTGCGCTGCGCAATAGGAAACGAGAGGCCGCAACGCTGCGCAATTACTTTTCGAGAGTGGGCTACGCCAACGGGGTAAAAAGAATCCCCTTAACTTATGATTTAGGTTATAAGTTCCCTTCCCCCCCATATTTTCTATTCATGACCTTGAACTTACTTGCATTTATTTTTAGTCGCGTGATAGGTACGTAATAGTTTCTGTTTTCCCTCATCGAGGCACTCCCAAAACCACTGTGTACTTTGTTGATGGTACACGAGGGGCTGCGCAGTAGGAAACGGGGGATTGCAGGACTGTTTTGCAACCCCCTTCCCTTTTTCCCTTTTTCATGCTACATTTTGTTCTTCCACTGATTCTTTCCAGACTTCTTGTTAGTCCTTGGAGCTTTTTCCTCGACCTGGCTAATAGAGTGTTACCATCAGTGTATGGATGGTATATTATGACAGCACCTGACGGTTCTTATGTACTAATTTGACTTAGGATCCGCTGCCTTTCCAAAATAGTGCAGGGTCACCTCGTTTCTGGCGAAAAAGGTTCGGGATTCCACCTTGCAGTAGTTGCCTAAACTTATTAGGTCAGTTCTCTATTGTTCATGCAGTGTCTCTCTTCCTACCAAGTCGTAAGCCCTTTTTGAAGACCACGTACACCAAAACGTCTCCAAGGGCTTCGGACCTCCTTTTGTACGGTTGTACACTCTCTTTTTCTTCTGTTTTTTTTTTCTAATTACTACAGTCAGTTTTGCTCTATTTTTCGTATACTGTACAGTGCCATTCGTAAAGTTCGTAACGTACGGGAAACATTTGTTTCATTGATTTCTACGAAAAGACTTTACTGTAGGATGTTTGTGCGTCAACGAAAACAAAAAGCAACCCATCCACATCTAATCGATCGTTTGAAATTTGGCGGGAAGCTCGGAATATCGAAATATCGCAATAGTTCGAAAAGTCTTAATTTTTTTCTTGTAGAATCGATGCAATTAAACAAAATTAGTGTAACCAATCACCTGCATGAAATTGCACAAAGATTTTGACCGAAAGGTTTTTTGAAATTTCTTCCCATTTGGTTCCAAAATGAAGGTAACAGCCTCATCTTTTCTTGATCTGTTTTTATTGAAAAAAAAAAAACCGTCAGCATCAAGAGGTTCTTATTTTATTTTCCTCTTCCAAATATGTAGCTTCTTCCAAATTTGAAGTATTGAGGTTGCTACCTACCTGTAGGTTTGCAAATTGTGTGCGAAGTGACTTAAGTCTCCACACCGCTCGGCGTAGCTCGTGGAGAAGGGAGGGTTCGACGAAACCCCAATGCAAAAGGTGGGCAAAAATGATTTAAAATAAAACGCACCAGCTGAGCACACTTGTTTATATTTAACTTGCTCAAACTTCAAATAACGAACATTTAACAACGGAACATAAATAAAAAAGTAACACATTAAAATAAATCCGTACCACAGATCTGTGCTTCGGTCACACGTACGGTACAAATCTTAACACAACGACTCCGTCAGTATAATTTGTTCAACCACGACTCCGTAAAGATAATAATAAACTAAAGTTATCCCGACCTTCGTATCCACTCAGAAGATCCAGCGTCCGTTGTAGGTCACTGTCAAACATCAACAAACCCGGAGCGTCCTCCCGCGATGAATCGCAGAGTTACTCAAGGGGTGGCCAAACCGCCACGGTCGCGTCGTATTCCCGGACGAGTCCACTCCGCCAAGGTAAGGCGGGTAGGCCGGCTCACAAAATCCCTGCTTGATACGGGAATCTGGGCCTCAGACAAGAAGTCCGGAACTCGAGCTACCACCGGGATTAACTAGCAGTCCAATTAAAGTCGAAGTAGAATATGCAGTGGTACTTGAAGTACAACGTGAATCGGAGTCAAAATTAAAACTTGGAAGTTAAAGCTGAACTTGACTTTAAAGCTTAACTTGGATTTAAAGCCTGCGGGAAAAGAAAAACGTGTTAGGGAGGGGTCACTGACCAGCAAGCGACCGCGCCCTGCTCCATCACATGCTCTGGCAGACGGAAGTCGTTACTGAAGAAACACAGTTTAAACGGGGAAACGAGTGAGACGGAGATATGTAGTCTGCCTGAAGTAACAGCGGATAGTTCAATTCACGCAATGTTGTGAAATATGGTGCAATGCGACGACCGGCACGTACGCCGTATTTTTCACGCTGGTACAGGGTGTACGGAAAATTATTATGAGTAACTTGAATGGATTTTTCAACCGTAACAAGGTACTACAGATTCTTTATTTATTTACTAATAACAACTAGTACCAGATCAAACCCCGTAGAGGCCCTTAAGCAATGCAAGTCCCTCCTCCAAAACCAGAATGTTGTGGAACCCATAGGTAAGTAGGTACGTATTTAGAGGATATGTAGAAAGGAAAAGAGGCTACACTTGTATCAGAAGCTAATAAAATTGGAAGAACAGTTTGCGAACAAACAGATTAGAAACTTTTATCAACAAGTCAGAAGAGAAAAAACTCGGTACAATTGGGCACCAAAATACTATAAGGATGAGAAAGGACAATTTGTGGGAGAAATGGAAGAGATGGGCAAAGCATTTCCAAAAAGTATTGAATACAGAAGAACACGATCAACGAGTACACCGACTAAACCAGGAGGAAACTGAAAACCAAAGAATGGAAGAAGAAATCTACGATAGAAGAAATCATATCCATAATAATGAAACTAAAAAATAATAAGGCACCAGGAGAGAACGATTTAATAGCGGAGTTTTTGAAAGAAGGAGGGTATCTGCTGCAGAGGGAAATAGCTGAGCTAATAAAGTAGGTGTAGACCAAAGAACAGTTACCAGCGCAGTGGTAGGAAGCAATCTTGTATCCAGTCCACAAAAAAAGGAGACCTTACAGACTGCCATAACTATAGGGGCATAGCACTGTAAGACACGGTTTATAAAGTATTAACAACATTAATTTACAACAGAATGAAAGTCGAAACAGAAAATATCGTAGGAGAATACCAAGCAGGCTTTAGGCCGAACAGTTTACCAGATTTTCACATTCAAACAGATCATTGCCAGCTCTTATGAATTTAATCTATCACTGCATATGTCGTTCATCGATTTCAAGCAAGCATACGAGCAAGAGAAAGAAACTTTTCGAAGTATTACTACATTTTGGTTTCCCAACAAAAATAGTCCGTCTGATTATGTGTGCTTTGAGTGGGACAAAAATTAAAGTTATGATAGTTTTGACATTAATCGAGGGTTACGTCAGGATGACCCGTTGTCCCCTCTATTATTTAATCTGGTACTGGAAAAAATTTTAACAGATGGGAGAATCCACACTAGAGGCACAATCCATCACCACAGTCATCAATGTATTGCCTATGCAGATGATGTAGCCCTGTTAACACGTAGACCAGGAGAACTGAAAGAGATTTTCCGGAAAACAGAAAAGGGGGCTAAGGAATATGGATCGGAAATAAATGAGGGAAAGACAAAATATAAAGAGGCGTGAGGTAGCAGGGAGCAGACTGAACGGACTTTCGAGGTACTTAATTGAAAGGTAGAATCTTTCGAATACTTAGGGGCGATGTTAACGGCAAATAACGAAGAAGACCACTAAAAGGATGGCCAAAGGAAGTAAAAGCGCTCGAAGTCTAGATAAATTCATGAAGTCGAAGGTGGTATCCAGGAAAGTAAAACTAAGAGTATACACCACAGTAATCCGCCCTACGATCTTGTACGCATGTGAGACGTGGATTCTGAAAAAAAGAAGTAGGAGCCAAATTAGAGAGGTGGGAGACAAAGATGTTAAGAAGAGTGTTTGGTGGGAGGAAGGAGGGAGATCTATGGAAAAAACGAACGAATGAATCGGACAACCAATAATAACAATCCTTGTCAAGAAATAGAGATTAAGATGGCTCGGATATATTGCTAGATTGGAGGAGAGTAGAACCCCTAAATGTGCAGTAGGTACGAGGAGAAAAAAGGGGCGACCGCGTCGAAAGTGGTTGGGGATGGTGAAGTAAGATCTCGAAAAGCTGGGGACGTACGACTGGCGAACACTAGCCCAGGATAGGAAAAAGTGAAAGAAGACTATTGAAGCCTGGGGCCTTTAAGGCCTGTTTGTGGTGATATATATATATATACAGGGAGGACCAAAAGTAATGGGACACAGAGCAATGGTAGATTACCTTGAGAACTTCGAAATTTTTAGCAAAGCGCAACATGGATATCGTAAAGGCAAATCAACAACTACTGCCATAACAGAAGTCCAAGAAGACATAGTTTCTGCCTTTGACAGAGGAGAAGAAGTGGAGCTGTCAAGTTGTGATTTGAGTACCTAAAGCTATCGATTGTGTCGATCACGACATCTTTCCTAGATAAATTTTATCCTACTACTGTATTCGAGGGAAAAGTCTAGAGATTTGTTAAAAAGCTATCTGAGTGACAGACAACAGTGTGTTGTTACAGTTGAAAAATCCATTCAAGTTACTCATAATAATTTTCAGCGTGGGAAATACGGCGTACGTCCCGGGCGTCGCATTGCACCATATTTCACAATATTGCGTGAGTTGAACTGTCCGCTGTTACTTCAGGCAGACTACATATCTCCGTCTCACTCGTTTCCCCGTTGAAACTGCGTTTCTTCAGTAACGACTTCCGTCTGCCAGAGCATGTGATGGAGCAGGGCGCGGTCGCTTGCTGGTCAGTATCTTGACAGTCCTTGAGCCGTGCGGTCGATTGTTTTCGTGCAAGCCTAAAGTTTGTGCCGTTTAGTTTCCCACTGAAAGTGTGGCTGAAATTAGAAACGGATTTCCGTGATTTGCTAAAGCACGCCGAGTGACCCACAAGCTGTTTCAATGCGGTTTCTCAAAGGCCTACCCCGAGCAAGGGAACAGGTATGGTTTTGGCTGATCTTTTAGTGACCCCTCCCGGTAACACGTTTTTTTTCCCCCAGGCTTTAAATCCAAGTTAAGCTTTAAAGTCAAGTTCAGATTTAACTTCCAAGTTTTAATTTTGACTCCGATTCACGTTTTACTTCAAGTACCACTGCATATTCTACTTCGACTTTAATTGGACTGCTAGTTAATCCCGGTGGTAGCTCGGTTCCGGACTTCTTGTCTAAGGCCCAAATTCCCGTATCAAGCAGGGACTTTGTGAGCCGGCCTACCCGCCTTACCTTGGAGGAGTATACTCGTCCGGGAATACGACGCGACCGTGGCGGTTTGGCCACCCCTTGAGTAACTCTGCGATTCACCGCGGGAGGACGCTCCGGGTTTGTTGACGTTTGACAGTGACCTACAACGGACGCTGGATCTTCTGAGTGGATAGGAAGGTCGAGATAACTTTAGTTTATTATTATCTTTACGGAGTCGTTGTTGAACAAATTATACTGGCGGAGTCGTTGTGTTAAGATTTGTACCGTACGTGTGACCGAAGCACAGATCTGTGGTACGGATTTATTTTAATGTGTTACTTTTTTATTTATGTTCCGTTGTTAAATGTTCGTTATTTGAAGTTCTTTGAGCAAGTTAAATATAAACAAGTGTGCTCGGCTGGTGCGTTTTATTTTAAATCATTTTTGCCCAGCTTTTGCATTGGGGTTTCGTCGAACCCTCCCTTCTCCACGAGCTACGCCGAGCGGTGTGGAGACTAGTGACTTAAGTCTCCACACTGCACTCAATTTGCAAACCAACAGGTAGGTAGCAGTGTATATTGGAATACAAAAGTCTCTGATCTCTCTTTAAATCAGCGAGGAGTTCCACAAGGATCGATACTGGGACCAATTCTATTTTTAATATACATTAATGACTTACCTGATTTTGTGAAAGCTTATTTGCGGATGACACCTCATTTCTTGTAACAGGTAAAACTCTTGTGGAATTAGAAACTAAGACCAAGGAAATAATGAGCGAAGCAAAGGAATGGTTCTGTGGCAACTCTCTAAATATGAATGATAAAGAAACATAGAACTCGTAACTTACCTGAAAAAAAATCATTTAAAATTCCTTGGCTTGCACTTTGACAGCTATACATATACACAATCAGAACAATTAGGCATAGTACATCTTATCAGGTTACCAGAATGACATATTTTACTAACTTCCACTCCAGAGCGAGCTATGGCATACTAATGTGGGGAAATTTATCTGACACAAAAAAAAATTCTTATTGCAAAAGGAAGCAGTTAGAGCTTTGGCTGGGGTCTCTTACAATGAAAGCTGCCGACCATACCACCCGCTTGTCTTCATATTTTCTGCTTCTTGAAGTTTCCAAGTACTTGGTTTTACTTGCGTTTATTTTTAATGTCGTGGTAAGTCTACGTTAGTTCTGCTCGTTAATACATCCTCAAGGGCAGGGGTGCACTTTACAGAAGGCATAAGGAGGCTGCGCACTAGGAAACGGAAGGTCGCACGCCTGCGCAATTGATTTTCAAAGATGGGCTTCGCCGGTCGATTGGGCAAATCCCTCTTTCTAATGTGCTAAGTGCTCATACAAAGCAGTAGGAGCTTTTAGAGTAAAAGGAGGGCACCTCTTCTTCTCGCAACAGTCAAATAAGTTGCAACTTAATAATAATTTATACAAAAAAATATATAATTAGGCGGTTATATAGTCCTTCAAAATAGCTTTTAAGTAAATTAAACTCTTCTCGAAAGTTCACAGCGCAAAACGATAGAAATTCCACGTCGTATTTACCTAGTTAATTCGGGTTTAAAGCGAAATACCTTGATCTTTGACCAATGACTTAATTAAATCGCCGGAATATTTCTTGCGTTAGCAAGAAGCTCTTGTTGTTGTGTTTACTGTAATTTTGAAGACCTGTTTTTTTTTTCTTCTTGATTTGAGTAAATTTTTCCTCAGTTCTCGTTTACGTACCGATTAAAAGTTTACAATGTTCGGGTCGAGTGAAAACAGGTTTCATTCTGAAAAACTGACCTTTCAGGAAGAGACCTTGGCTTCGCTCATCTTAATTCCGATGGTTGCCCTTGTCTTTTTTATGCACAGACGTAATAATAGACATCGTTGCAATGGATTGGATATTCCAAAATTTTTTTTGGCCCTCGTCATTGTTTATCGACTGTTTCTGAATTTGAAATTCGTCTTCAAATATTCTTCACAGTTTTCGAAATATTTATTTACCTTGTTTGTTATATTTTTTTAAATCATTTCATTCTCTTTCGTAAAATTTACGATCGTCTTTTGTATTCTTTTTCTTCGTTTCCTTTCTTTTCCATTCCGGTTACATTTAACCAAGAGTCCAAAAATGGTTTTTTTGTCTTTACTTGTATTTGAAATTAAAAGATCGAAAATTTTCTGCGATCTTCATTTGTCTCTTTTACTTTCTTCAGAAATTTTCTTTTTTCTTGCATTTCAATTGGAGTTTTCGAATCTTCTAAAACATTCTTCATTTTTCTCGTTTTTAATTGTTTACTATTTTTCAGAAAGTAGGAAATATCTTATTAAAACGTAAACCCGGTTGCGAACCTGAAGAAATCCGAGAAATTAACCGTTAGTTTTCGAACACAAGTCATTCGATCGGGTTAAGTTTCCGATCGATTCTCTAATAGGACCTAAGAAACCCGATCAAGCAGTTTAAGTTTCCGAAAAGGCCTTAAGTGGTAAGAAATAAGTAACACAACTGGGCCGATATCTCTCCATCTGGTATACACATGAAGGACAAAGCCTGCGAACCTGACAAACGTAGGCATCTGTTCTTTAGGTCCTGAAGACCCTTGATTCGCACGTCCTTTCCACTTCCTTGGCGTTTGAGCTTGGAATGTTCTAGTGTCTTTGATTAGATCGAATGGCTAGTGCAGCATTAATTTGAACCCGAAGTAAACTTGGTACCTATTTTATTGACCCGGGAGAGATAAATTCCAACTAAGTTGTGGAACTTATCATCCCTTTATATACATCCTTGTTGCTGCAAAATATGTTGGAAAGACCTTCGGATGTAATGCTTAAACGATCGAAATTCGAAATATTATGAGAAAGGTCGTTTCTGTGCACGTGGTAAGAAAACAAGTGGTACAACTAGGACGATATGTTTCTACCTAGTATACAGATCAAGGATCAAAGACTGTTGGTATGACAAATACAGCGCTCTAGGCCTTGAAGACCTTTGAATCGCACATCCCTCCCACACCCTTAAGCTCTTGCTCCACTATAAAAATTTTATAAAATATTTTTAGAGGGAAGTGCGACAATGAACTTAAGGAGCCAATGTGTTCGTTCTAATAGGATAGCTAGATAAAATTTATTTCCTTCATCAGAGCTGGTACATCGATTGTGTGAGAGACGAGTGGTTAAAAATGATAACAGAACGGGGATGAATTATCCTTTACTTTCAACTTTATCAATTTTGCAAGGCCTCGTCGTGACACTATGCTCCTCTAGATATCACGACGAAAGTGAGACAGACGACTCAAAATAATCAACAATCTGCACTTCTTCTCCTCATTCTTTTGCCAAAATTTTAATCAAACCATAAAGGACCCAAGCAGCAATTTCTTTGTTTGTAGGTATCTGGTTTGAGCTTTATCTAGCCAGATATTGCTCTCAATGTCCCCTTTGTATGGAATGAGATTTTAGCCCTTGCCCACACATTGTATCATTTTTGGTATTGTTGAAATTCCCTACGTTTTTTTCTTTTAAAATTAAATTTAATTAAAAAAAAGAGAAAATCGATATAAATTATTAGAGAACACAATTATAAACGTCTGAACGGTCCAGTGGTAAGGGACCGGCCTTGCAATCGCATGGTTGTCGGTTCGAATCGCACTCGGAATTCTTCTTGGGGGTGGTCGGTATCGACTTCAGGCACCCTTCAGTGTTGAGGATAAAATTCGACATTGTTTCCCCTTAAACGGCGAGAAGGTTGGAAGTAACAAAGCCATGGAACACTTTACACAGACACTCAAATGCACTCTCGCTCCTGAGGTCCTGACAAGTCTTTAACTTAGGACCCCGTTGAACAACTACCACAGATTTTAAAAAAAATTTGAACAAATGTAAAATTTAAATGTAATTATAGATTACTTCAGAACGATATCACACAAAGTCAAAATGAAATCGTACGAGGCAATGCAAAACTAATTCAAAATGACTTTATAATGAGAGAAACAGCATATCGTAAAACAAGTAAACCAGTTTTTAACATAACTAATTGGTAAACAATGTAATGTTTTCTCACCCAAACCATGGTACATGGATTCACAGAGACGGACGGATTTTCGGAGTTTGTTCACGCACTGAGACTTTCGGAGTCTGGGAATGATGTTTACGACCACACGGCTTCTAGCTGTCTGATTTTTATCGTAGAAAGTAATCTCCTTTTATATGTTTTTATAACGGAAATTCCGATTACGTAATACTTTACACGTGGGCCAGTTGCCCTTTGACTCATCGTCATTTTCCGAAACCTCTGCTCATCTGCTTGCATAATGCAGTTGAAGTTCTGAGAAATGCAATTTGCAAAGATCAGGCCAAGGCTTTTGATAGAGCGAGTATTTTCCGCGATCGAATTTAACTTACGTACTGAGTTCAAGGATTTACGAAATTGCCGATTTCTTACAACTGGAAAGTGTTAGGGTCAAATGGGGTGAATGTAAACGGTTTCTTTAATTCTGAAATAGCTGTTTGTTTTTATCGTTTGAAATACATTATTTTAATATTAAAATATAAACATAAATAATTGAAGACTATCTTCTTTATGGATCATACGCAGTTTTGCATAATGAGACAACCCTTTTTATGAAAAAAAAATTTATACATATATGCTTCCTCGTGTCACGTTCACAATTACCCCTCATCCATTGGGGTGAATGTAAACAAATAACTATCTAGGAAAGCACTGAAGTATTGAAAATTCTAGTGTAAAGCACTCTTTTTCTATTTTTGTAAGAGAAAATTATATAAATGCATATATTCAAAATAGATAAGAAGTAAAAACAATTACAAATTAACTAAAGAATTTTAAGAAAGAACAAAAATGAATACTCATAATAATTCAATTATCAAATAGCATAATAGAGACAAATGTAAAATTTAAATGTAATTGAAGAACACGTAATGCTAAGCAAATTCAAAATAACTTTATAACGAGAAGAAGAAATAGCATTTTATAAATTAAATAAAGCAGTTGTTAGTTTTTAATGACTTAACTAATTGGCAAATTAACTAATGTTATGTGACACCTCTGAATGAAACCCAGTCGTCTTTTAAATGGTCTGTACCGGAAGTTTCGTTTACGAAAAACTTTGCCTCAATTGCAGTGCTAATTAAAAATAAACCTTTATTATTTAATCGCATTTTAAAATGGCGTGGTCCGCAGTAATTTTTAAAATGGGGTACTCTAAAATAAACGTGTGTATGTAAACGTATTGTAATAATTCGTCGACACCAGCCGGCGCCAAATTGTCTCTTGCGTCACAGCCGTCTAGTCGACGCGCATTAGACAACAGCCTAGAGAATTCTGACGGCGGAATAAACTAGACCAGACAGTCCGTCGCCTCCAGAATGTTCGCGAAAAACAACCCCGGCATATAAAAATGCACGCGGCCGGGAATGGGACAGTTCGAATTGAATTCAACGTCGGTCAGTTCGGCATGAAAGTTCGATTGACGTTCGCTCGGTTGTTAAAATAAATCAGACATAAGTTTGTAAATAAATTATTGTAAGTTGTAAATAAATAAGTGTTACTTTTAAATAAATTAGTTTATTAACTATTTCGTGTTTTGTTTTAAAATAAAAATTAATAGAACCAGTAAAATCGTTACAGTCATCATACTTGCTCGCAGACTTGCCTCTTCAAGCAGGAGCGAAGGCATGCCTGATCGTCTATATAACCTATTAAGGTTCTTTGCGTTTTTTTTTGTCGATGCATTTCAATGCAACGAAATAATTCGGCATATGGAAACTGTACGTTGCGATTTTTCATTTCTCTTTCTTTCCCCTCTTCTTTCATCGAAAGAAGGTGGGCGCTCTCTCTCTCTCTCTCTCTGTCAAAGAAATGCAGCACAGTTTACGAGGACAAAACGTAAACATTAGCATAAATCGTCTTTTTGGGGTGATGTAACTATTTCGTTTCATGTTAAAACCACAGTCACGTTTTGAGTAAAATCGCATTGACTACAACTGTTTCAGCGTGCTTTAAACTCCTTTGTGTTTTGATGTATCAGCGTGTGCCTGATCCTTCTCAAAGCATCGAAAGAACTCTTTCTAAGAAAATTGGCCAAAAATGGTTCGTCCGTTTGCTTAAAAGTAATACCAATTCCAGAGATGCGTTCCGAGGACGGGCCACATTTTTTAATAAGTCGGCTTTCACACCAAAGTAGCAAGCTGCATGCTGCTTGCATCCACTAATTTTAGAACCTATGTAAACAATTGATAATATTCACACCGGTGTAGCGTAGCATTCATGCGACCTGCCTTCTAAGGTGCCCTGCGCGGCACGCTACTTCTCAAAAGATGTAAGAAGCATGCAGCTTGCTACTTTGGTGTGAAAGCCGACTAAAGTTTAACTGTAGCTTGACACACACGTATTTGTTGGCTCCCAAGGTGGCCCCGTTAGTTATTTTCATAAAAAAATACAGGTTTTCAGCCAGTTCCAATGAACTTTTTATAACCAATTGAGCCATATATATTGATACTGCCTTTTTTATATTTCACTGTGTTTAAACTTTAAGTAAGATGTTGATAATAATTATACCCGTCCTCATTTCAGTGATCGCGATTATCTATTTTGCGTACAAGTTTAAAAGTAATCGTTTCGATGAATTATTTTACGCGATACCGTCATCTCACTCTCTACCCGTATTGGGCAACATCCTGCAAGTATCAAACCCGAACGGTAAGATTACAAACGGCACATTTATTATTCTGCACAATCCAACTGACGAGTATTATTTATTGAAGAAATGCTCAAGAATGTACGTAAAATGTTGGTTGAAAACGACGGCATCACTACCATTCATGGAATTTGGATGAAGTACGTTTTCGTTTCGGATCACGAGATTATAACCACGCTGTGTACGAGCGATCAAGTTATAAAATCTCATAGTACTTACAAGTTATTCGAGGACTGGCTCGGAGTGACCATATTCAGCGCGGAAGGTAAATATCAAAATTAAGGAAAAATGAAATAAAACTGGTTTCCTGGCAGGTGAACTGTGGAAAAGATATCGAACCCTCTTTACTCCAGTCGCCCACTTCAGTATTTTACTACATTACATCCCCATTTTCAGTTCCAATGCGGTTAAATTTGTTGATAAACTGAAATCTACCGTGGGATCTACAATCGACATAAATAAATACGCGGAGATGGGTGCGATCAACGCAATTATTGGTAAATGCACAAAATTTAGTTTAGTTCTAAATAAAACCAGATGAATATGATGTAGAAGTTGGCATGAAAATATCATCAGAATCAGTCGAAAATGAAAACAACGACTACGCCGAGCATATAGAGACTTTAACGAAGATTATAATAAATCGCCTCATCAATCCCTTGAAACGCAACAGCTTCTTGTTTCGATTCAGCAGGGATTATTGGAAACACCGTAGGGCCATCAGATGCCTAAATGACAAAACGAAATCCGTCATGGACCAAGCGATCGCGGAAACAACCAAAAGGACTTCAGGAACGGGCATGTATGGCAGAAGGGCAAGGTCTTTACTAGATCTCTTTCTTGAGACTAGGGGCACTGATTTGAGCGATAGGGAGATTTCCAGTCATCTTCAGGCATTCCTTTTTGCGGTATGATGCTATTTAAAGGGACTTCACTTGTGAAGTTTTCTGGTTTTAGGGCTTTGATACTGTGTCTACGACGTCTTCCTGTGTGATGTATTTGCTTGCCATACATCAAGATATACAGGTAGGTTTAGAGTTAATTCTACTACAATCGCAATTTAGTGTCAGATAAGTTGGTGCATCTGCATCTGGTAGGTCTGATATTCGGTACGATTTAGGAGATATTGCAAATCATCTGCAAATTCAATGGAATACAAAAACTTAACTGCCGGACATGCTTAATAAAAATAGGAGGGCCGGATGATGCTCCCATCAGCAATATAGTGGCTGACTTGGTATTCCGTAAGAATTGGAGATGTTTCGCATCCATTCACAAGTTCTTTCGAATTCAAAAACGGAACTAGTCTTGCACGCGGACACTTCGCTCCGTGTACTTTGGAAATACCCTAACAAAAGTATGTATTTTTGGCTTTCTTTCCCAGTTCTTCATACCCTGTCCCTATACTAATTTTCTAACTCTTTCTTTAACTCTTTTCCCCCGGTTTGGCTTTCAAAAGTTTTTTGTTTGAAGATACCGTCTATTAGAACTTTTTTTTAATATGGACAGGTCATATTTTTCTTGATGTTCTCTTTTCCCTTTTTTTTATTGAAGCTACTCCTTAGTTGGTGATCTTTCTCCTCTGAACTTCCAATCAATATCTCTCTCGTTGCTTTCGCTACACTCTCGTGTGGAAAGGTCCCATCCCGTCCTCACTATCACCGTTAATTGCTTTGTTCTTTTCTGAGCACATAGAAAGGAGTTCCAGTTCCAACGAATGGAAGGTAGGTGGATGAGGTGTGCCAAATATCAGGCACTCAAAGTGTATGGAAAAAGCACAATACTTCACATTGATTTTAGGAAAAAGCATTTACCGAAATAAAAAGCGTTTTTGGACAAGACAAGACGAAACTGTGTACGCTAAAAGATCTACATAACATGCCATATTTAGAGATGGTGATCAAAGAAACGTTGCGTTTATACCCGCCCGCCCCCTTCATTTCAAAATATACACTAAGTGACCTACGATTCAGTAAGGTATCACCCGCGCCTTCCCAACAATATAAAAAGTAAGCCTTTCAGGAGACTACGTGATCCCCAAAGGTACAGATGTGATCATTTCAATAGATGCCCTCCACAGAAACGAAAAGTATTTCCCGAATCCGCACGTCTTCGACCCAGAACGTTTCGCTCCCGAGAATATAGGTAACATCAAGCCGTTCACTTACATTCCGTTCAGTGCCGGCCCAAGGAATTGCATAGGTGATATACATGTGCTTTAAGATATAACCCGCGCTATTTTGATGCGTTTCAGGACAAAGAGCGGCCATGTTGGCCATGAAAACTGCGATATCGATGGTACTCAGGAACTACAAGGTTCTCCCCGCAGAAGGATTTCAATTGAAATTGTTGCCTCATGTTATTCAGAAACCAAGCAGTGAAGGAATTCGAATTATACTTCAGAAGAGAGAAGATTGACTTCCTCTCTTCTCATAAAATAAAATAAAAAATTAATTCCAGTCTTTTTTTTAAGTATTTGTTGTGTTGGTGCTTTGACTATAAACGATTTTTCAAAGTTATAAATTTGCATCCTTTTTTGGTCAGAAGAAATTTCGTTTAGACCATCTCTCTCATATAGAATCCACATGCCAAGGGCGAAGCTCGAATCGACGCCTGAGTTTGAAGGAGATCCAAACGACTCAATTGTGTCGTAACTTTTAAACTCCATTGGAAAACAATTGGACCGTGATTTTCGAGACAACTTCTGCAAGTGGAATAATTTGTGAAAATCAGTGGCCGTATAAATACCAAACCAAATCCTTGTAGCTTCGAAACAAAAGGAAATGTAATCATTGGCTAGCCATACACCAGCATTCATTCATGCCATTCTTTCCTTCGACGATCTTTCCCTTCAAGAAATTGAAACGAAACAAATCCTGTTCTAACCCACTAACACAAATTGAATCTTGGAAATAAGTAAGTCTACACGAAACTAAGTATTTATCGTGTCGATCAGGAACGTTGGAACATCCCTAACATGATTCCCGAAGAAAGTAAGAATTTTGGCTAGTCATGTACTTTACTAACACACGTTCTTTCCTTCACGATTGCACTTTCCGGCGGAAATGAATGCTCGTATATGGTTAGCTATTAAGGTCGATCAAAAGGGAACCCCCTGCAAAATGCTGAATTGCAACGAAAGCTTTTCTGTTAAACTTACAACAAAAATTAAAACTCAAATAATTTCGACTTACCGTATAAAATAGCTTCAGCCGAGCAATACGATTCTCTTTATCTAAGCAAATTGTAATTTCAGGACGCAGGAAATTATAGAATCTTGAGAATGTAAGGGAAGTAAATTTGCAACTTATAGAGGGCGCCACTAAATTCTGTTTAATGTTAGTTGAGACGTAGAATTTAGAAAACCGTCTCATTTATGAGATGCACACAGGACAACATTGAATCGTTTAATGATCATAAAATAAAACACATCCAAACTTATGAATGAAATAAATAACTTTAATGTAAATAGCAACAGTTAAATAAAATATGAAGTTAAATATTATTAACATAGAAAAACTAGAGCTCTTTGATTGAAATTGATCTAGATCAACGCTTACTCATAAAAAAATGTAAACAAACAAGTTCTTTAATTATTTTACAATTTAACCAGAACAGGACAGACTAAACGAACATGTACAAAATTGCTGTGTAACACAGTCTGAATACAATGTACAGCTGTCAAAGACTAATTGTCCTCATATACACTGTTCGACAACAACTAAAGACAATTCAAAAAACTTAACTCACGTTTGGTTGAGTTACAATTCAGGTCCCACGGTTACTTGGTTCTGACGGGATGAATCTGACTTCTTTGATCGTTAATACAAATTCTAAAACTTCATTTCTTGGGTCGTACACCATTTGATAGAGGCACAATCAATAAAACATCCATAACAAACATACGCATAACACAAGGATGTGCAGTATTACCATGCAAAAGTAATTATTTCCTTAAAGCATCGTACGAAAAATCTTCACATAACAACAGACGCATTTATAGCTCTTCTCTAATTGTTAGTACGCACTCAGAGTAAATCAGCTCATAATTTTCATGTAGCTTAACACAACGTCGTTCAGAAGGGTAACGACGCCATTCCTTCTCTTCTTTTGAGCGGGAAAAAGGTACATAACCACACCATCAAATAACCACCATCAGCGACCAATAGCCAAAAAAACTTGACGAAAATTCTTGTATTCTTAAGCTTGATTAGTTACTTAACAAATTCAACACAGAAGGCAGGTTCTAGCAACGAATTTTCTCACCCAAAATTCTGCACAGGCCGACGCAGCTACCACGTATATATATGATCATCATCATCTCTTTTTTTCGATCCCTCCTTTACCAACCGAAAACAATGTTCTAAATTAAACTTTTATTAAAGTTTCGAACTATTAGAACTGCAAATTAGCTCCTCATTAGCTCAGAAAACGTAATGTTTAGAAACTGATTAAAATACTGACACCAAATCAGAAGAAAAAAGTTCAAAGAAAAATACAGGGATCTGTTCTAGTGATAATTTAATTCTACAGAATAGAATTTTGTGCGTCTTCATTCAGACAGTAAAATTTCGTCAAATATATTTAATCTGAAGAATTAACCGTTACAGAATCTGTCAATTTGTTAATGAATTTCTCGAGCGCTTCAATGGAGGATGACTGCGAAGGTGGGTATTCCATGTTCATTTGCCAGTCATCACCCACTCGATGATTGGTTTGTCTAAAATGTAGCCCCCAGAGGAGTTAATCCAACTTCCACAACATTGTCTAATATTGCCCCCAGAGCATGTATTGTAGTCCTGAGGTAACCAAACAATGTCAATTTTGGCTTATATTAACCGCACCATGGAAAACCAGCGCCATATTTCCGAGAACTATGAAAACTCAACTTTTTTTTTAAATCTTAGGATCAGTTTCGTGACTTCTCTAGAGCACACCACGGCTACGAAGATGTTTATCAAGCAAAAAACAGCGCATATCACTTATCCAGAAAAAGTGATAGATCAAAGTGTAGAAAATAAAGACCAGATGCAAATAGGTCAACGTTTCAAGTTAAGGCGAATTTTTGCAGTTGACTGGCAAAGTCCACCATCAAAAATTAACTGCGCAGCTCTCTGGGCTCTTCCTTTTCTATTGCACGATCATTTTACTCGCAATTATTTTTTTGTACAGGGTCGGAAGTGACGAATTGCCCGCCGCGTTGTAATGAAAGAGAAAGTATCACAATTACTTAAACAAACGGCGAACAAAATGGTTTAATTTGAAGCCTAGGGTTGGTTTGAGGGTACCATTGGAAGGGTATCCTACAGACGTAGCTCATCATTGAAAGTCAACTGCGCATCCCTGCGAGCCTCCGTTTCGTATTGCGCAGCCTTGCTACAGCTCTCTCATGCCTTCTCTGATGGCTACACCGTCAAAGATAATCGAAAAAAGTAGCAATGGCATCGGTGATACTCAAGAGCTACAAGTTTCCGCCTGTAGAAGGAATCCAGTTAGCGTAACAATTACAACCCGCACCTAATTTCGTTTCGGCTTTCATTGTTCCACATACATATTTATTTATCTTTTTAATCAATAAATGTAAATCCATGAATTGCCGTTGTTTACACGAATGAAGTAATGTTAATACTATATCTATTTATTTATTACAATATCACATTCAATTTTGCCAACTAATACTGAAATAAGGCGCAAAATATTAAACTTCGTAAAAAATTGGAATTCTCTTTATTTGCGGACAGCAACTTATGTTGTGTGCTGAAGTTTTAGACGCTGTACACTTATCTAACAAAATAACACTTAAACGTTAATAAATTCGCTTACTACACATCGCTTTCTAAATAAGACGGATTTAAAAATCGCGCTTCCTCGGGGTTTTATAAGAACCAGCGCTGTTCGAGAATAGTGGCGAATAACGCTAGAATTTTCCAGTAAATTCGGTGCGAGTCTAGAATAGACTAGAATCTTGTCTGCGTCATAGCTGGCGCGACCAATATAAAAATAGAATTTAGTTCTGGGAAAGTAACAGTATTTATTTCGGGACACACTGTATAGCTTAGGAAATGAAAACAAAAAATGAAATTATATAATTTCGAACCAAGAAATAATTGTAATTTGACGCAATTTATTATTTCTGTCTGGTCAAAGTTAACAAGTTAATTAATTCAATTAAAAACATTTTGCATTAAAGGAAATATATTTACATTAGAGAAACAAATTGTTTTTATAATTAGAAGTATTTAAAAATTTCGCTCTTATTATTTTAAGGCCAGCGCAAACTAAGCCGGTGCGGGCCACAATGCAAAAATGCACATGCAATCGTTTTCATACATTTTATATGAACTATTGCGTTTATGTAGTTAACGGGCCACCAGAGTTGTCAACTTGCAGAAAAAAAAGTGCTGCAAAAAGTGTTTTGTTTTTAAATTAGTAATTTTATTCTTAATAACGAACTTATATATGCTAACAAAATAATCACTTATAATGTTATAATGCCATGAGTAGTCAAAGTTATGACGAATATTTTTGTGGTGCTCTCACGAATGTCTCTCACGCTTGCATTTGAATACTATGAGTGCGCAACACGAGTAGTATTTGCAAGCGTGAGAAACATGAGTGAGACCACCACAAAAAATATTCGTCATAACTTTGACTACGATTGGTTTTCGAGGGACTATTCAGTGAACCAAATCAATGATTAAAATAAAATATTTCAAAAGCTAGTTCGCAAATCTGCGTTACACACGATTTCATTTTCATAGCAACCGGTAAATAAATTTTTGTTTCAAATACTCACTGCAACCACCAGTCGAATCCCCAGTTATATTTTCACTAGTGAAATACTCGCTGGAATTTGCTGTTGCTAGGCTACGAAAGTAAATATCTGCTATTTTATTGGTTAATATTTGAGAAATGACAGGTGAACTGAATAGTCAGATATATTTCCATATTGCATTCTGAAAGCCGGTATAGACTACCCTATCTTTCGTAACAATATTTGGTACAATTTTTTGAATAATTTAGTTTGAATAAAAAATTATCTTGTACACGAAGTAGGGTAGTTTAAAACAGCCTCTATTCAAGCCCTTAAAATCGGCCATGTTATTACTCTTACTGCAGGTGTAAAAGTTGCGTCATACTTTTATACGAATTTCGCCAATGTTGTTTTTCTACAATTGTTCAAAAAAATGGGTGCTTACGCATTAATTTAAAAAAAGTTGTTTATATTACGTATGCAAAGCCAGTTTTTTGAGCTTTCGAATGTATTTTTTGTCTCGACCTAACCTTTGCTTTGCGCACTTAATAAAAAAATAACTATTAATGAACAGCAACACTGTTAAAGAGTATGTTGTGCTGAATAAAAATAATTATTTCAATTCTTTGTGACATTAGACAAAGATCTCGAAGAATTGTCAAAAAATGCTTTATGAAAAAATTTAATGAACATTATTTTTGAACGCCGTCGAGCGCTGCGTTGTATTTTTCAGCAGACTTCTAAGTAAGAGATAAAATAATTTTTAGTTGCAACCTCGTTTGGTGAGAGTTGTTCTAATATTTTGCGCACTGTAAATAACGCTTCAATTGTTGATCTGTTGGTGCAAAATCTTTGTTGTTCTTCCGTTGCCTTAGTTATTAAGTTTGTATTTCGTATTAAATTTTGGTTTTTAATAATTTCTTTTTCTTAATTTCGGTTTCATTTTCACTCAATTATCTTATTAATTTAAAAGATCAAAAAAAAGTAAAGCAAATTGAAAATGATAACGGACAATGATAAATTCAAGAATAATTAGTTTTTTCCGCATTTCTATAGCTCGGAGCGAACCACATCTGAGCGCAGTGTATACTTATAGCGTTTTCAACTGACTGCACTAGTGCGCACTCAGAGTATCTTCATCTCGTATTATTACACGAGGTTAGAAGAAGATGCAAATACATTGAATGCAACCAGTGCAGATAAATCGAAAACGCTTGTTACAGTTCATTTCTTTCATTCCTGTTCTGAATACCCCCTGTATATGCATCGCCACCGCCCAGCCTTCATTTCTGTTCCGAACACGCCCTGTATATGCGAAATTCGACGTGTCGGATCATTCCTTGGACCGCGTCGTTGTACACGTTGCAGTCAGTGTAGGAATACCCGTATTTCGCCGGCGTAATTTTCTTAAACTTTCGTTTTAGCATATTTCTATTAACAAGACCTTCATTTATTTAAACAAATTCATTTTATATAGGTAATCCCTCCTTAAGTGAGTTCAAAATCGCGTGTATGTGAGGAATTGAACGAATTATAGCGAAGTTCTACTTCTGGACGCGTATTATGCGTGACCTTTGTCCTTTCAGCCGATTGGTTCCCGCTATTACTAAGAAACGGTGTCTCGCTTGTTGAGAATCCTTCCTTGTTTGTCAAACGAGAAATGTTGCGCCATTGTCAGAACGAAACTTGCTGTCTCTTGGGTCACACTCTCTTTCGTAAATATTTTTATTTGTGCGTGCCATTACATCGAAGGGATGTTAGTGCATTTCTACGGCTAATTGCCGACTCTGTTTAGACCCAGGTGTAAGACAGGAAAACCGCGTATCCCGTGGGTGTCACAGCTTCGCAATAGACCGAGGTAAGTTCCATACGCAGCAACTCTCGGTTTGACTTATGTGTTCGTTTTATTTCATTTCTTATAGGCTTTTCTCGTGAGCTTTTCTCGTAAGCTTTTAGCGTGAGCTTTTATCGTAAGCTTTTAGCGCTTTAATCTGGAACCTACATCAAGAGGTATTTCTCGTTGGGTGCATCGCGAATTACGGCGGTGAAGGCTCCCTCCCTCGCCCCTCTACGCGGAAGCCGGCACATTACAAAGTGCCGCGGCGGCATCGCCACAAAGACACCGACAAACACGCCGAACATCAAAGGAATACAGGTCGGAGCGTTTTGATTTCTTTTCGTAGTTTTGAGCGATATTTCGCGGATTTTATTTCGGATCCATTGCTTTAATTTTGTCGCAATAAAACTTGCAACTTATTGCATTCTCTTGCATTTTGTGGCATTAGTGACGATTTGATTTATTTTAAGATAGATATGTAGCGATTTCGGATCCGAAAAGTTAGGTCTATTGTCTTGTTGTGTACTTAGATCGATCGACTTGCGTTGAATTTGTTTTATTTTATTTTTATTTGTGTTTTAGCAATAAAAGTGTTCATGTTTTGGACGTAACGTGTTTTCTTAATTTTTCACGCGATCCCTTTCACAAAAAAAATTAAGTGGCGCCTGTTTTGGTTTGGCCTTCGCGTTTTGGTTAGAGAACCCCCTCCCGTCCCACTGTGCTGGCTGGCAACATTGGAGTAAAGTTTCGCTCCAATGTAAAACTTCTGCCTATCTACGCAGGTAGGTAGCACGCTATTAGTGAAACCGACCATTTCATGAAACGGATATCCACTTCATGAAACGCATCCGCTTACTGTAACATCATTTGTATTCACTATCAGCACAAAGTATTTTGTTCTTTTCATGAAACGGGGCAACTTTTTGTGCTCTTCGTGAAATTAATTACAATCTCATCAAGTGGATGGGCGATTTCGCTCTTTTCATGTAATGGTCGTAGGCGATTCTACATAAACTGTGCATTTCATGAAATGAATAAGAGATCGTCAAAAACATAACAGAACCGGCAGGGAAAATCAAAATCGGAGAAAGATTTCTGAATTGTCCTTTTGGCAATGTCAGGAGGAATGTTTTGTGATACGTTTAGAACACGGTTGGTTCATTGGTTTGAGCTATTTTGAACTGTGATGTCATTACATATTTCATATAGCATGAAAGTACAGAAAACCGCTAACGAGTATCCATTAAAAGTGTATTGTCTTTTGGGGAGATCATTTATTTTGCGTATTTAACAAATTTAAAAATTCTTTGAACACTTTCAACTATTTTTATTTTTTGAAGAAATATCTCCAGTCATTTCTATGGCCACTGTAATATTAAATTCTTCATTTGGAAACCTAAAAATAATTAGTCGGTTTACCCTATGATAAACAATCTCAAGGTACCATCAGGTGCAAATAAAAGTGTACGACTCCTAAGCAAATTTTGCGTTATTCTAGTTTTGTAAAACCAGTTTCAGTATATTTTTAGACAAATATACATATGTGACAATCAAGTAACATTAGTCATGAGGCATTCGCAAATCAAAATCAGACATACAATAGTGGAAAAAAAAAATCGTTTTCTTTTCACCCGATGGTATGTCACGCTGATAGTAAAATCACATAGATCTGCACACCACATTTCGAAAATAACGGTCGCATTTGCTCCAGATTTACTTATAGTATAACGTCACGCCTGCGCAATGCCTTACCTTGTATTTATTGTACCATGGGTTTACCTCTCCATAAATTTACGAACTCGTTTCAAACCGTTCTGAGCACAGTTCAAACCAGCTTAAATTATTTTGAAAAAGTGTGTGATGTAAAATACAGAGTGTTTGTAAAATAAGTGCAATAATTTTAACCACATTACCGTGAGAGCACGTAGAACAAGGAAAAAAAATTCATAACGGGGGGAAATTATTTTATCCGCCCCTTATACGACGGTCATGAAACAACAAAAAACTTACGGAACCTGCTTCGCTAATCGTAGACAATAAACATCGCAGGCGTGAGTAATATGCGAAGGCGCACTCACTCACCGAATAATATCTGCGTGGAAGAACAGATTCAAACGTTCACTACAGTAATTTACGAATGTTTATAACAACTGTTCAAAGTGGCATCCATCATTAGCGACACACACACACGAAACGTTCCATAATCGCGTAAATGCTGTAAATGTTCTTGCATGGATTTGGAAATGTGTTTCCATAAATCCGTTATTTCCTGGAGCTTCACCGTAGATGAAGAGCATCTGTTCTCTCGCCGTTCGTGAATTGCGGCATTTTAATGAGTAATACTAAGCACAAAAAATAGTAAACGTATTTAGCTTTAACTCGTTCAACCATTTTTCACAAACTAAACTGTTGATCCCAAAGGATACGACTTACTGCGACGTGAAAAAAAAATGCTTTTATTAGCCGCCCGAACTCGGCAAAGGTCACAGGGTCACTGCTCGATTGCAGTTCTGTTTTTTGTTCCAAAAGATGCTTTCTGCGGTTGAATAAAATTTCCTTTTCTTGACCTACTTCAAAGACATAAGGCTTGTTCGGGTTCCCGTGAGGACAGGTTCAGAACATGAGCATAACAAGAAAATCGCACGTTTTTTTGTTGTGCGCATGCTCCCGGACGTTCTAAGACGGTTCTAGGACTGTCTTGGCGAGAACCCGAACAAGCTTATAGACGTGCGATTAATTCTTGCCCGATTTTCAACTGCGATTTTCTCGAAATGAGTAAAACTTTTGTTAAGGACATATGAGTTCAATCGTTGCCATTTATCGTGGTGATGTATTACAGGTTTAAATATTTGTGTACAGTAAAAGAACACCCGGTATATTGCTTTGAAACGTATCAAAACGTTTTGCGTCACAAAAAATGCCTTTAATTATTTTTTATACTTAATAACCTCACTTTTAGCGATTGTACTTACTCTTTTATTTTAGCAGCTTTTATTTCTTTTATTGAAACTTGCTGCTGCTGTTTCGTAAAAACTCTTTTTCCTGGTTTTGTTTCATAATAAGTATTTAGCCTGTTATAAAATTCTTGTTTTTGATTGAACAACGAAGAGCACAACAAGTCGCTCCGTTTCATGAAAAGGACAAAATACTTTGTGTTGATAGTGAATACAAATGATATTACAGTAAGCGGATGCGTTTCATGAAGTGGATATCCGTTTCATGAAATGGTCGATTTCACTAAGTGAGCACGACGTATATCGCGTTGGCCTAGTCACCACTGGGGATGCATTTTCCGTGAGTAAATGAAGGTTAGAATAGTAAAAAGCGCATGAGTAAACGAAATAGCTACATCAATCGACGTTGCCGATTGAGAACACGGACTACACTCCGGCCGCTAGCGCCGCGCCGGTCGAATTCCTACCTTCTTACGCAACATTGTAATATCTCTATTTCACTTCCACACAAGTTTCAATGAGCCTCTTCTTTATTTACTCACAATAAACCGTATCCCTAGTCTTGATTAGACCATCTGTGTATACGAAATATAGAAAACGATTGCATGCGTGTTTTTGCAATCAGATGCGCTGCGGCCCGCCCCGGCATTATTTGCGCTGCCCTTTAAAATAATATCATTTGAGCATTACGTTCCGAGGACGCCCACATTTCTTAATAAAGCTGAATTGTAACGCGGGTGGCCCCATTGGCTGCCTTCCATAAAGCCAGTTTTTTATAACCAATTGTGTCTATATATTGACACTGACTTTTTTATATTTCACTGTGTTTAAAGTTTAAGTAAAATGCTGGTAATTATAGCCGCCTTAATTTCAGTGATCGCGATTATCTATTTTGCGTACAAGTTTAAAAATAACCGTTTCGATGAATTATTTTACGCGTTACCGTCATCTCACTCTCTGCCCGTCTTGGGCAACATCCTGCAAATATTTAACACGAACGGTAAGATTATAAACGGCATATTTATTACTCTGTGCAATCCAACCGACGAGTGTTATTTATTGAAGATATGCTGAAGAATGTTCGTAAGATGTTAGATGAAAATGACGGCATCGTTGCCATTCATGGACTTTGGATGAAGTACGTTTTCGTTTCGGATCAAGAGATTTTAACCACGCTGTATACGAGTGATCAAGTTATAAAATCTCATAATTTTTACAAGCTATTCGAGGATTGGTTCGGAGTGACCATACTAAGCGCGGAAGGTAAACGCCAAAACTAAGGCAAAATTAAATAAAACTGGTTTCCTCGCAGGTGAAGTATGGAAAAAATATCGAACCCTCTTCACTCCAGTCGCCCACTTCAGTATTTTACTAGATTACATCCCCATTTTCAGTTCTAATACGGCTAAATTAATACAGGAACTGAAATCTACCGTCGGGTCTACAATCGACGCGTATAGATACGCGGAAATCTCTGCGATCAATACAATTCTTGGTAAATGCACAAAATTAATACTTATTTAGTTCAGTTCTAAAGAAAGCCACGTGCGTGTGATGTAGAAGTCGGCATGAAAATATCGTCAGAATCAATCGAAAATGATAATAACGACTACGTCGAGCATATATGGACTTTAACGAAGGTTATAATAAATCGCTTCACCAATCCCTTGAAACGCAGCTGGTTCTTGTTTCGATTCAGTAGGGATTACTGGAAACACCGTAGGGCCGTCAAGTTCATGAATGACAAGACGAACTCCGTCTTGGAGCAAGCGACCACGGAAGCAACCAAAAGGATTTCAGGAACGGGCATGTATGGCAAAAGAGCAAGGTCTTTACTAGATCTCATTCTTGAGACTAGGGGCACCGATTTGAGCGATAGGGAGATTTCCAGTCATCTTCAAGCGTTCATTTTTGCGGTATGGATGCTATTTGAAGAGGATTTCACTTATACAGTCTTTTGCTTTTAGGGGTATGATACTATATCAACGACGTTATCCTGTGCGTTTTATTTGCTTTCCATACATGAAGACATACAGGTAAGATTAGAGCTAATTCTACTACAATCGCACTTTAATGTCAGATAACTTGGTGCATCTGCATCTGGTAGGTGTTATACAGCTTGTTCTTTTACTGTGTGCAAATATTTAAAGCTGTAATACATCACCACAAATGGCAACGATTGAACTCATGTCCTTAACAAAAAGTTAATAGTTTTCGAGAAAAATGCATTGGCAGATTTTCACCAAACCGTTTGAGAACTGCTGGCATAACTGGGTGGATGGTATCCTACCTCTTGCGTACGCGGTCGCCTGTTTGAAATGACGAGGCGAAGATAAGGTCAGTCGGTCAGGGTTTAACATTGACCTTGTGTACGAACGATGTCGTAAACGAACATACGTTTGATTCGTATGACGCGTATTAACAGATCGTAATGGCATTTGCAAACAGGTAAAAAAAAAACCTGCCGGAAGTCTCAGACTCATTTGGCAAATTTCTGAATGCGAAAGCAATCGAATTTTGAGAACTTTCGTTTTACGTAGGTTCACGTTCATCTTCATGTATTAAAAAGAATCCGGTCAATCAAAACATTTTAAACGCGTTCACAAAGCGCCTGGATTTGTTAAAATAAATAAATATAACTTCACTGCAAATAATTACAATTTTTAAGTATTTTCAAATTATAAACCGACGATTATAGTTACTGGGCGAAAAATGCGCCTCAAAAATGCGGATGAGTTAAACAATGACAACATCGTCATCCATCGTTTTATTTTTGGCATATTACACCCTCACAAGTAATAAATTGTCTTTCCATTTCCTATTAAACTGGATTAGGATCAATTAAACTAAAGGAACTTTAAAATAATGTAGTAATTCATCTACTGTTTATACGGTTTAAAATCGGCCGCATTACGTAATCAAACTAGGGAGAATAAAATAGCTGTTAACTACCAGTGCGACTGATATTAATTCAATTATGAAATTCGGTCAATCAAAACATTTTTAACGCGCTCGCATTGCAAATTCCAAAATTTACTAATTGATTGATACCTTAAAGTATTCTCGCATGCATTTTATGAAGGTCGTCAGTTTCGCATTTCTTAATGTCTTTTATCGCGGCAATTTTTTGCCCATGTGGCGGAGGTCTCTTTGAGTGACGCGTTTAAGGTAGGTCAGTATTTAATATTGGCATTGTGCGGTTACGAAAAAAACAGAGGAAGGCGTCATTGATCTTGCTAAATATAACTTTTCTTTCTCGCACATTTCAGGATTTCCAAAATGGTATAGTCGTCCCAGTTTGGTAGCGGTTTTATTGCCCTGCCAAAAAAAAAGCGACAGAAAGGCGACCGCAGGCCGGTCTCTTTGAAGTTGTTTTTTATAGCAAGATCATAAAACCGATAGAAAACTTGGACGACTATACCTCCGAAATTTTTTGGCTATGGTAGAGGAGCCACCCGAAAATATGCGCAGAAGGTAACATTTCATGTACTTAAACTGAGGTTTTTTTATTTGCATATAGTAGAAAAACATCCTGTATTTCGTACAATGTCCGAGGTCCGAGCTATTACGGGCTATCCGCAAGTTCAGTGGAATGCAAAAACTTAACCGCCAGAAATGCTTTGGAAAGAGTAAGAGCCATGATTCGTTCAGCCACTGCGTAGGAAAGTGGAAACCCGCTTCCAAGATTTGGCAAGATTTAAATCAAGTTTCTTCTCCTCTGTGATTTATTATGGTCAATAATAATAGCTCCTTTATTGGCTGACGTGGTATTCCATGTGAATTGGAGATGTTTCGCATCCGCTCACAAGTTCCTTGGATTTCAAAAATTGAACTGGTCTTTCACGCGGACTGTTCGCTCCGAGTAGGTACTTCGGAACTATACCAGTAACAGTATTTTTGGCTTTCTTTCTCAGTTCTTTATTCTCTGTCCCTCTATTAATTTTAACCAACATTTTCTTTAATTCTTTTCCTCCGGTTTGGCTTTTAAAACTTGTATATTCGTTGAAGATGCCTTCGATTTGAACTGTTTTCAATCTGACCTCGAACAGGTCATATTTTTCTCGATGTTTTATTTTCCCCTTTTCTTTATTGAAGTTACCTTAGTCGGTGATGTTCCTCCTCTAAATTTCCAACTGTTTTCGCTAAACGCTCGTGTGGAAAGGTCTCTCCCCGCCCTTACCATCTCCGTTATTGCTCTGTTCTTTTCCGAGCTCCAGTAGGAAAGTAGGTGCATGATGTGTGCCAAATATCTGGCACTAAAAGTGTACGAAAAAAGCACAATGCAACACATTCATTTTAGGAACGAGCGTTTTCCGAAATAAAAGGCGTTTTTGGACAAGACAAGGTGAAAGAGTGTACGCTAAGAGATCTACAAAACATGCCATATTTAGGGATGGTGATCAAAGAAACGTTACGTTTATACCCGCCCGCCCCCTTCATTTCAAAATATACGCTAAGTGACATACGATGCAGTAAGATATCAACCGCGCCTTCCCAACAATATAAAAAGTAAGCCTTTCAGGAGACTACGTGATCCCCAAAGGTACAGATGTGGTCATTGCAATCGATGCCCTCCACAGAAACGAAAAGTATTTCCCGAATCCGCACGTCTTCGACCCAGAACGTTTCGCTCCCGAGAATATAGATAACATCAAGCCGTTCACTTACATTCCGTTCAGTGCCGGCTCAAGGAATTGCATAGGTGATACACATGTGCTTTAAGGTATAACCCGCGCTATTTTGATGTGTTTCAGGACAAAGAGCGGCCACGTTAGCCATAAAAACTGCGATGTCGATGGTAATCAGAAACTACAAAGTTCTACCCGCAGAAGGATTCCAATTGAAATTGTTGCCTCATTTCGTTCAGAGACCAGGTAATGAAGGAATTCGAGTTATAATTCAGAAGAGAGAAGATTGACTTCCTCTCCTCTCATAAAATAAAAAAAAAGTAATTTAAATCTATTTTTAATATTTGTTGTTGTTCTTGCTTTGACTATAAATGTTTTATCAAGGTTATAAATTTGCATCCTTTTTTGGTCAGAAGAAATGTTAACTCCTTACGTTTAGACCATCTTTACGGAACACCCTCTCTCATATAGAATCCACATGCCAAGGGCGAAGCTCGAATCGACGCCTGAGTTTGAATGAGATCCAAACGACTCAACTGTGTCATAACTTTTAAACCCCCATTGGAAAACATTTGGACCATGATTTTCGAGACTCCTTCTGCAAGTGGCCATATAAATACCAAATCAAATCCTTGTAACTTCGAAACAAAAGGAAATTTAATCGATAGGGTCGATCAAAAGGGAACTCACTGATGAATGTAGCACCTCCACCCCCTGCAAAGGGCCAAATCTATCAATTTGTTAGTGAATTCCTCGGGCGTCTTAATGAAGGATGACTGTGAAGGTGTAACACCTGCTGGTCATCAAATCACCCATTCGTTATTCCTCGAGTTAAGTGCTCATCGATGTTTATGAGCGCTTCGCCGAATACAATTACAATTTAATTTAACGCAATTAATCGCCACTTTACTATTTATAATCAGTATAATCACCTTCACAGTGTCATGAAAAGTAGGGAAAAATTTCCTGGTTTCGCCGTGAACGTAGAAAATCGAAAGTTGTCGCCCGATGATAATGCATCCTGCAAACAAACTCATCCTAATCCGAAAGACAAACGCTCCAACACCGACAAACACCACTTGTGTGCGTGTTTGTGTGAGTGCGTTTGTGTGCAACAACAACGAGGAGCATTGACGTAATAATTCTTCTTTCGCTAAAAGTATGTCAATGTTCGTTTTTCTTGCGCAACGCATTCTCTGCCGACGCACGTTCGTTTTACCATAAAATCACATGAGGTGTTAGATTTCACGCGATTTGAATCCCAGTCGTTTTATGACATCGTTGCGAAAAATTTGATGTCATCTTCTTTTGTTATCTAACATTATGTTCAGTACAAGACGAGAACTGGGGATTTAAAATAAAAAAGTGGTCAAATCGTGAAATCCGACTTCCACTGCATTATCTAATATTACTCCCGGAACACGTATATAGTCCTGAGGTCGCCAAGTTAAATATGTCCATTTTGGTTTGTACTAAACACATAAAGTCCATGAAGATTCAACCTTTTCATTTGAACCCTAGAGCCGGTTTGAGGGTGCCATTGGACGGGGGAATTTTTTTATCCTGCAGACGTAGCTCACAATTGAAAAGCGACTGCGCAGCCCTGCGACCCTCCGTTTCCTAATGCGCAGCCCTTTTATAATTTTTTTTGGTAGAGTCATGTTTTGTACGAATTACTTGCAGCGGTTTCAATGAATAAGAAAATATCACAGTTACATGCACAAAGGGCAAACAAAATGGGCGTTTGTGTGACAGATTTAGAAAATTGTATAAGGTGAGAAAGAAAAGATTGTAATTCGAACTTGGCAAAATGTTTTGGTGGTTTCTTTCCGAGTGAAATAAACACCTGTAACTTTCGATTTCGTTACGATAATTATCATAAGCCAGCAGTATACTCGTCGGCCTCTATTATATTATAATTCTTTTGCGTCATTTCCCCTGTCGGCTTCTGCAAGCTTTCCAATGTCACAGTCCTCATTAAAACTTCAAATTTGCTTGCCATTTCTATTGTGCTGTTAAACGCCCAAGCAATAAAAAATAAACAATCACGATTTATGTCTGGCATTAAATCGGATTGGATTGGAAAGGAAAAGGACGCGTAATCCCAACGATTCGAAAAAAAAAAAGGTAATTAGCATGCGCAAATTTGTTCTTGCGCAAAAAATGTAGCTGTACTTAGCGGCCTTCAAGGACGGAAGATCTAAAATAATCGTGATGCGATACCAGGAATTCCCATCACTTCACTGGGAGGAGCAGATACCATGCATGACATCTTTGCAATTGCGCTGATGAGCCTGAAATCGAAAGGAAGCAGGTGCTATTAAATGGCGATTTGCATTCTTCCGCAAGCTAATAAATTCGCTTTGTCTTTCGTTTGTAATCCACCTGCAAAACGCACAGTTCACGTCCTTGACTTTATTTGATGCGTTCATTAGCGTCGCTCTAATGCCTCGCTAATTTAATGTAAACCCAAGTTTCAATCAACTTTTTTTTTTGCTTCGGCAAACACCTTTCAGGATGTCAGTGGAATACCAGTAATTCCAAAAAAATAGTTGCATTACAATCGTCTTTTAGAACCTTGAACGTTTAAGTTGTACTGGAAGACGGTAGGTGTCGGTTTTGATAGGTTGCGCCATCTGTGATGGTAAGTTGTAGTCTCTAGCGGAAATAAGTGCGCTATTAATAAGATAGGTGGCCCTGTAGTCAGGAACGTACGCGCGCAGTCTCAGTTAACAAAGTATGTCAAGGAAGTGAAGAGCAATCAGTTTTTTTTTCTCATCGACGCTTTTTTTAGTTTCTCCTTTGTTTATTTTTTTTTAATCAATCTTTTGACTTTCGAACGGTTCGTCTTGTTCTTCGTTGTTCTTTTTTGGGGTTGAGTTTTTTTTTGGTTTCTTCTTCTTTGCTCTCCGTTAGTCCAATAATTTTTTTAACAGCCCCCCGGCGGGGGGTCGTCGATCTTCCTTTGTCTTTCTTTTTTTGCTTTTCGCTCATCTGTTCTTCTCTGATCGACGTTTTAAAACCGTCGAACATCGGTGGTACTTCTTTCATCCACGTTTCATCCTTTGTTACAGCTATCCTCTCATCACTGCTGATCTTATGACTTCTGCTTGCTGCTGCCATCTATCGGCGGCAAAATAGAAAATCGCTCGGCACCAGTTGGAAGTGCCAAGAAGTACAAAAAATATAGACAACTTTGTTCTATAGTAGAGGCTCCTGCTGCTGAAATTCATTTTGGCCAGCGGTGGAGGAATTTTGGCACTCCATTTCGTAGAGATTAGAAGCAACCAAAACAATTACTCACAAACTCTTCCAACGCCACATGGTCCTCAAAAAATAATTCTTTGGGCGGCCCAATCAAATGGTAGTCATGAGGCGAAGATGTTAGCAACCAAACACAAACTCCTCCAATGCCATATGCTCCTCCCGATAATTCTATGAGCGCCCAAATCAAATGGTGGCCTTAAGGAGATGAGTTTGGACTCTACGGGGATGTTCAAGTGGCTTCCAGAAAGCTTCTTCAGCTTGCTACGATTTACAGCGAGCAATGTTGGGATCCGCCGTTGTTCCAAAAGAGAAGAACGCTTTGGATTGGTGGCTCACGTTTGTCAGGTCTTCTCCTTCCTGAAGAAAATCGTAATTATAATAACAAAAAATCGAAATTTCAGAAGACGGTGGCAAAAGCCTTTCCAGTTGCCTGGGTCTTGACTAGCCCAAGATGTTTGACCTTCTAATAACATAAAATGTCCTGTGGGTGTTGACTGGTCCAACATTTTTGACCTTCTCTAACATGAATGATCTGTGGGAAAACTTTCTTCGGCTTGTCATGATTTACAGCGGCAGAGTTGTGGTCCGCCGATGTTCCAAAAGAGAAGAACGCTTCGGATTGGTGGCTCACGTTTGTCAGGTCTTCTCCTTCCTGAAGAAAATCGTAATCATAATAACGTCTTTGAAATTTCAGAAGGCGGTGGCAAAAACCTTTCCAGTTGCCTGGGTCTTGACTGGCCCAAGATGTTTGACCTTCTAATAACATAAAATGTCCTGTGGGTGTTGACTGGTCCAACATTTTTGACCTTCTCTAACATGAATGATCTGGGGGGAAACTTTCTTCAGCTTGCCATGATTTACAGCGGCACAGTTGTGATCCGCCGCTGTTCCAAAAGAGAAGAACGCTTTGGATTGGTGGCCCACGTTTGTCAGGTCTTCTCCTTCCTGAAGAAAATCGTAATCGCAACAACGTCTTTGAAATTTCAGAAGGCGGTGGCAAAAACCTTTCCAATTGCCTGGGTCTTGACTGGCCCAAGACGTTTGACCTTCTAATAACATAAAACGTTTTATGGGTGTTGACTGGTCCAACATTTTTGACCTTCTCTAGCATGAATGATCTGTGGGTCTGTGAAAAGTTCGAACTTCAAATCTCCTCAGAACCTCAGCAGATTTGATCTTTCTTCTTCATCGTCAGGTGTACCTCCAGCTTCTCCATACTGAAGAAAACCATATCATAATCACGCATTTAAAATTTCGTAAAGCGTTACCAGTCGACTGGTCTTGACCCCTCCCTCATCCAACATTTTTTGACTTTCTAATAACATAATGTTCTGTGGGCCGATTTAACCCTTTCTTCGTCATTAGGTGTACCTCCAGCCTCTTCTTTCTGAGGAAAATCGGTGCCACAAACCCTTTCAGTTGACTGGCCTTGATTGGTCCGACAGTTTTTTCGATATACATATATTTATAAATCATTTCATATAAAATGCATCACCTTAAGCATCTTTACTTCTACAATCGACCTTCTATAACATAATAATGATCTGTGAGTTTGCGAAAAGGTCGAGCTCCGAATCGAACTCCAAATCCCCTCAAAATCTAACCTTTTTTCCATCGACAAGTCTACCTCCAGCTGATTCATCTCGGAGGTGATTGGAGATGAGTGGAGCCGGCAAGCGCTCAGTGGTGGAGTAATCTCTAGAAACGTCTTTCCTCTTTCCTTCAAGACCCCAACCCTTTGGACGCAAGCCGAACACTCCCTTTTATATTCGATTGGCCTACTTTATTGAGACCAACAGCTCTTGACTTCTACGAGACGTCATCGGATGCAGGAAATATGATTGGTTGGAAAACCTTAGACGGAGAAAGAAGCTGGGAGATGATTACGTCAGAAGCACCAATGAAGATGTATAGATAAGTTACTCCTGCGAGAAGTCATCAGAAACATTGTTGATGCGGGAAAAGTGATTGGTCTGAAAAATGTTGCAGGAAGAAAGAAACTGGGAAAGGATTAAGTCAGATGGACCAATGAAGACGTATATATAGATTACCAAAGGGCAGATGCAACGGCCAAATCGAGACAAGTCAAAGATATCAATCGGATTATACGAGTAGAAAGAAATGAAGAAGTTCCAAGAACGATTTAAAAAGAAAAGGAGGTAAGGACTAAAAACCGAAAGAAAAAGAAGAAAGGGGAAGCAATACATAAAGAATTGAGGTTTAGAAGGGCAAAGTTGAAGCAAGAAAGTTACGCACCAAAACGAGGAGCGAATGGTAGAAGGAGTAATGAATACAGTCTGGAAATCAACGGGTTTAAAAAAAGGAATGAAATGAAGAAGATCAAAGGATGGTTTGGAAAGAAAAAAGACAGAGCTGGAAGGGCGAATTGAAATCTGATTATTACAAACAAATGAAGGAAGATTGAAGAATGGTTTGGGATAAAAAGATCGATATAAAAAATTTTGACTTTGCGTCACCAGTCAAACAAAATGTCATAATTAACCAAAAAATGTCTCTTCTTTCTGGGCAAAACCCTCCAAAATTCTTGTGCTCGCAACCAACCACTCGACTGACATGTCCCTCAAGCCCCTTGAAAATGGCACCAAGGTAGAAATCCAAAAGTGCGGGAAGTTTCTTGAGGACGACAAGTTCAAAGCCGTTAGGGCAACAGTTAACAAACCCAACGAAGGTAGGAACCTACCTAATCAATTTTTTTCTTTTGGTGCAAAGCTGATTTGGCTTTTGGCTTTCAGAAGTTACATGGCCCCCAAAGAAAGATATGAACCCCCAAAACGATTTTATAAGATACACGACGCAGATGGACAGTATCTTCTTCCTCAACGATAGATTTGAGGTAGACACGTTTGTATTTACAAACTAATAAACTAATAAACAGGAACTTCTTTAATTTCAGAGTTTTTTTTAACGAGCAATTGATTTGGTGATTTTATTTCAGTTGGTGGTAGACGTGAGGGGGTTTTCCCCCGAAGATATCCAGTGCATCCTGACCCACGACCTCGTCGAAGTCATGGCCAAAAAGGACCAAAGGCAAAGCGGGCAGGGGTACAGCAGCGAAAACACACAGAATACAACCCGGCGCTACCAACTCCCCCAAAAAATAAACCCCTACGAGAGCGCGTGCTTTTTATCGTCGGATGGGGTCCTCGCTGTAACTGCCGCGTGGGCAAGGTGAACCTCCTCGTAATTCTCAAATATCAACGCGGCATACCTACATTAATTAATAATAAATAAAAGCGTTTTGCCTTATTGGTTTGATTTACTGACCATACAGCCTCAATAGAAGCGCGCGCGCGTGAAAGAAAGAAATTAAATTGACCTCGTTGCGCCGCGCGCCGCTTACTCAACAACGTCATTCCAGAGGATCCTCGTCTGCTGCAGATGGTGAGGCGTTGCGCCGATTACGTTTCCGCAAATGTCAGCTAATTTGCGTTTTGTTTAATTAGTTGCAATCGCCTGCCGCAAATGCCGTGTGAACCCTTCGCTCTCTTTACAAAATTTAAAACGCCACGCACTTAACGCAAACGTTCGCCTTAAAATCACGTGGAGATGAGTGTTTCGTATAATTAAAAGAAAAAAGAAGAAATTTTATTTTTTTATACGTAAATAAAGGAAAACTACTATGAAGAATTTTTATTTCGCTAGATGGCGCCAGCAGACATTGTACGATTGTACTACATTATTCAGCGGAACCCAAACTAACACTGTCTCCAAATGTTTCACAAATTTTGTTTTGTGGTCCTACTGAAATTTATAGGTGTACTGTTCTGTATTACAATTAGACCTAGAATCAGTACTCACAAGAACAGAGGCGATAAGGTCGTGCTTCTGGTTTTGTTGCGCAGGTAAAAAAATCTATTTATTTTCGCACCAATAGGCCACAATGCAGGATTCATAGCTGCTTCTAAATTTGTCACCCAAGTTTAAATTAAAATTTACTTGCCTCTACTTACCACGGTTCCAGGTGACAAGTCTCTGCCGATTCTACGATCAGCTGTGCCCCAGGCTAGCAACAGTGGAAACGGGGCAGGTTAACTTAAGGTGGTAAACTTATAAAGGGGCGCCAGAAGACAATTGAACAAACAAATCGTAATTCGATCGGCCGACGCGACGTCTCCAATCGACCAGATCGTGCAGAAAATGAAACACGAACAAACAGAGGCGAGAATCTTACCCACTGTATGTGTGAAAGTAGAAATTAAAATCGTAATTAAAGTTAACACAATTTATTACACAATTAAACACTTTACACCGTTACAAAAAGGTGCTTATTCTCTAGTAAAACGTTCTATCACTTAAATCCGCATGAAGAGGCCTTAATTCGGTCTTAAAAATGCATGCGCAATAAAATTTAAAAGGTTACCACGCGACCGATATCTCTCATGTACCGACTTTGCTGTGAAGTTGGCTGTCACTACGCCATCTAGTGGTCCTGTCCAAGTCGATGACTGGTTGACATCAAAATGGCGCGGCGTACCCACGCTACTCGGAGAACGGTAGAGTACAGCAGGAATTTGTCGGGGCACCAAAACTCAATATAAACGAGAAAACCCTCGCGTGTAAGCTTGCGGGGATTACCTAAGCCTGCGCTGAAACTTGCGCCCAAACGGAGAAGCCTAAGTAGAAGATATGATTTTCGTTAGCGGCCATTGTTGGCCCGTTTGTCGGTAGGCGTCGTCATATTTTACTTGAGAGAACTGGGGCCTCAGGCTTGATCGCTGTTCGGCGGTGTCAAAAGATATTCCAGCAAAGCTGCAGTTGATTTACTTCTCCAAACGAGCAAGAAATCCGTTAAATTTAACACACGCGAGAAACACGTCACACCGCCACAAAGCTCGAACAAGCAAGAGTACGCGTTCGGGTCGAGGATGACGAAGGTCGACTCGACGCACAGGGATTACCAACGATAACCAATGACGGGCGGCCTGAGAGATACATGGGGCCTTCATAGCCTATACGAGTTCAACGATCACAGTACGCAGGTTTTCCCCCCATGGGGCATCAGGGTAGCCACGGTGTTAAAACGAAATTGCAAGACGGTATATCGCCACTACATTTTAGCGGGAAATTTGAATGTAACAAATTCTTTTTGTCAATGTCAATCTTAAACGACGAATAGTATTCTGGGTGTTTTGGAGTTAAGCTCGAACATTTTACTTCAGGAAAGAAAGGTTTTAGATATTGTAAGATGTCGTCGGTATTTGTTTTGGGATCAAGTTTACGGACGTAAAGAGACGTACTTTGTGGAACTGCCTTTAAAAGGCATGCTTCACCCACGGTGCCAACAATAGAATAAGAATTTTCGTAGTAAGAAATGTATGTAAGGAAAGCAGAATTAATTGCGGTTTCAATTTTTTAATAAAGGAAACGCTTAAAACAAAAGAAGCAATGAAAAATGTATCAAAATCATATCTCGCTCGACTATTGCACAAAATCCGTGGACGCACTGTATAATTTCGAACAAGAAAATTAAAATGCAATTTTCTTTGACGCAACTGGTTTTAATTTATTACTGGCGGAACGTAATTTAATTGCAGCTTGTTGCAGAAAAATTTGCTGGCCCCATTAGCCTTTTCACAAAAAATTACAGGTTTTCAGCAAGTTCCAATGAATTTTTTATAATCGATGTGCAGTTGTGCATATATATTGATACTGCACTTTTATATTTCACTGTGCTTAAAGTTTAAGTAAGATGTTGGTAATTATAGCCGCCTTCATTTCAGCGATCGCGATCATCTATTTTGCATACAAGATTAAAAGTAATCGTTTCGATGAATTATTTTACTCGTTACCGTCATCTCACACTCTGCCCTTATTGGGCAACATCCTCCAAATATTAAACCCGAACGGTAAGTTTATAAACGGCGTATTTATTATTCTGTACAGTCCAACCGACGAGTATTATTTATTGAAGAAATATTGAAGAACACACGTAAATTGTTGGATGAAAACGACGGCATCGCTACCATTCATGGACTTTGGATGAAGTACGTTTTCGTTTCGGATCACGAGATTATAACCACGCTGTGTACGAGCGATCAGGTTATAAAATCTCATAATATTTACAAGTTATTCGAGGATTGGTTCGGAGTGACCATATTAAGCGCGGAAGGTAAGCACCAAAACTAAGGCAAAATTAAATCAAAGTGGTTCCCTCGCAGGTAATCTATGGAGAAAATATCGAACCCTCTTCACTCCAGTTGCCCACTTCAGTATTTTATTACATTACATCCCCATTTTCAATTCTAATGCTGTTAAGTTCATTCAGAAACTAAATTCTACCGTCGGGTCCACAATCGACATTTATAAATACTTGGAGATCTGTACGATCAACACATTTCTTGGTAAATATACAAAATTAATACGTATTTAGTTTGGTTCTAAATAAAACCATATGCATATGATGAAGAAGTCGGCATGAAGGTATCATCAGAATCATTCGAAAATGAAAATACCGATTACGCCGAGCATGTAGGGACTTTAACGAAGATAGTAATAAATCGCTGGTGCAATCCCTTGAAACGCAGCAGCTTCTTGTTTCGATTCAGCAGGGATTACTGGAAACACCGTAAGGCCGTCAGTTTCCTGAATGACAAGACGGAATCCGTTATGGAACAAGCGATGATGAAGACAACCGGAAGGATTTCAGGAATGGACATGTATGGCAGAAGGGCAAGGTCTTTACTAGATCTCTTTCTTGAGACTAAGGGTACTGATTTGAGCGATAGGGAAATTTCCAACCATCTTCAAGCGTACCTGTTTGCGGTGTGACGCTATTTAAGGAGGATTTCACTTGTATAGTATTTTGCTTTTAGGCATTTGACACTGTGTCAACGACGACTTCCTGTGCGTTGTATTTGCTTTCCATACATGAAGACATACAGGTAAGATTGTACCAAAATCGCAATCTAGTGTCAGATATGTTGGTGCTTCTGCATCTGGTAGGTATGATATCAAATCAAATAAAATCATCTTTATTCTCGTTGCTAAAACAATTAGATGTGATGCGTCAGTAATTAATGTATGCACTATGTCCACATTTCGATCCTCACCATTGGTATTTCGGTTATTAGAAGACATAGAGCAACGGTTAAATGTTTTACAGAATTCACTGCTCTCGTTTCAAATTAGACTCTAGAGGGCCATGCTTTTTTTTCATTAAGTTACGTATTCAGCAAAAGCCACTAGTTTTCCCGAACACTTTAGATGGTCAGATAACTCGTTGATGAATATTAAAAATAGTAGAAGACCTTAGCTGGCGGTCTAACACCTCTGAACTTCCAATCAATATCTCTCGTTGTTTTCGCCATACTCTCGTGTGGAAAGGTCTCCAAAACCCCCCGCCCTCATCATCACCGTAAACCGTTAATTGCTTTGTTCTTTCCTGAGCCACAGATAAGAAATAGGAGCTCCAGTTCCATCGAATAGAAGGTAGATGCATGAGGTGTGCCAAATATCTGGCACTCAAAGTGTATGAAAAAAGCACAATACTCGTACATCACATTAATTTTAGGAAAAAGCATTTACCGAAATAAAAAGCGTTTTTGGACAAGACAAGACGAAACTGTGCACGCTAAGTGACCTACAAAACATGTCATATTTAGGGATGGTTATCAAAGAAACGTTGCGTTTATACTAAGGCTGGGACTTTTCTCAGATTCGGTATTCGAATATTCAATTGAAATTTTATTCGAATATTCGAATAATTCGAATAATTCGAATAATTCGAATAATTCGAATAATTCGAATAATTCGAATGAATCGAATAATTCGAATAAACCGAATTAATTCGAATAATTCGAATAAATCGAATTAATTTGAATAATTGAAATAAATCGAATAAATCGAATAAAAATTCGAATATTTCAATAAGTATTCGAATAATGAAATGGAAATTGCCCTGTACGGGCAAAATTTACATTGGCCGCGTTCGTAAGAACCAAGCGCTCAAGTAGCATTGGTCTGTGATTGGCTTATTTCAAAGAAATTCAAAAAATCCACCAATCACAGATGAATGCTACTTGAGCGCTGGTTCTTACGAACGCAGCCATTCTATTTTGTCACTTTCATTTTAAACTTAATTTAAAGTATTTCCAAACATCACTTCTGGACAATATTTTGCGAATAAATGATGTGAGAAATACTATAACGTGTAGCTGCCGATCAGACTTCGTAAAAAAAGGGTCTACATTCTTGTGTCAAAGATTGCAGGGATACCTTCTTCTGAGTGGCGCAAAACGATTTTATTAACTTTGTTTGTCGATAATGAAGGCAACTAGAAAAGTAGTTACAAAACATTCGAAAAATCGGATTAAGTTAATATTCGAATGTTTGAATTTTTCAATTCACTGAATACTTAGAAAATTCGAATGATTTGAATTATTCGAATAATTTGAAAATTCGAATGATTTGAATTATTCGAATAATTTGAAAATTCGAATTATTTGAATTATTCGAATAATTTAAAAATTCGAATTATTTGAATTATTCGAATAATTTGAAAATTCGAATAATTCGAATTATTCGAATAATTTGAAAATTCGAATAATTTGAATTATTCGAATAATTTGAATATTCGAATTATTAAATTTGAACGTATTCGAATAGAGAGTGCACATGTATTCGAATATTCGAATTATTCGAATATGATTCCCAGCCTTAGTTTATACCCACCCGTTCCCTTCACTTCAAAATATACACTAAGCGACATTCGATTCAGTAAGGTATCATCGGCGGCATCCCAACAAGATAAAAAGTAACCCTTTCAGGAAAATACGTGATCCCCAAAGATACAGAAGTGTTCATTGCAATCGACGCCCTCCACAGGAGCGAAAAGTATTTCCCGAATCCGTACGTCTTCGATCCAGAACGTTTCGCTCCCGAGAAAATAGTGAACATGAAACCGTTCACTTACATTCCGTTCGGTGCCGGCTCAAGGAATTGCATAGGTGACATATATGTATTTTAAGGTATAACCCGCGCTATTTTGGTGTGTTTCAGGACAAAAAGGGGCCATACTGGAGATAAAAACTGTCATGTCGATGGTACTCAGGAACTACAAGCTTCTGCCTATAGAAGGATATCAACTGAAATTGTTGCCTCATGTTGTTCAGAGACCAGGCAATGAAGGTATTCGACTTATGCTTCAGAAGAGAGAAGATTGACTTCCCCTCCTCTCATGAAATTAAAAAAAATATAATTCCAGTCTTTTTTTAATATGATTATTGTGTTGGTGCTTTGACTATAAATGACTTTTGAAAGTTATAAATTTACATCCTTTTTTTTGTCAGAAAAAGTGTTAACTACTTTCGTTTAGACCAAGTTTGGGGAACACCATCTCTCACAGAGAACCCACATGCCTCGGTGAAGCACGAAACGACGCGACCGACCGACGCGACGCCTACAGTCGATCAATCAACTGTTTGATATACTAGTAGTACGTACTATGCATGACGAAAAAATTTAATACCTACGACGAACTAATTGTTAAAGAAAAAAATTGTTCATTTGTTTATTTTTGTGTATTTTTGTCTCAGATTCTTTTGGTGTTCATAGTACACATCACATATACATATAAAGAATCTGCAGCCGAAGTTGGCCATGAAAATTTCATTGTGAACCATCACTGTCATGACAGTTGCTAATTTGACGTTTGAACTTGCCATTCCTAACCTTGCTTTCGAGGTTTCGAACTCAACAGTACGATAGGACAACACAAGAATGTCCTAATCTATTGTAATTAACGAAAAACGACAATAAGAATGGGGTCCGTTGTAACAATGAAAACATTCATCAATAAGAAAATTTAGATTTACGACAAATAATCAAAATTGTGGTGCGTTCACAATAAGCACCTTGTCACTGCCAACTTCGACCCCAAATTAAAAAAAAAAAAAAGACACTCGTTATTTTTATCATTTATAACGAGCACTTGCACATAAGGAGCAATAAGTGTGGTCCCTTGAGCTCTCGTTATATCCGAGTTTTACTCTACATTTTTTTTCTTAATCATTTGGAAAGCTCATTATTTCGCTTTTTATTCATTAGATGACGCCAGGCAAAATCTACTTAAAAGCTGTTGTTAAGGCCGCTTTACAGTTCACAATTATTTATTGCCGGCAATGAAAATTACAGCGATTTGTATTTCACGCTTGTGCGGTATTTGTATTTTGTATAAAAATACAACACTGCGCATGCGTGCAACACAAATCGCTGCAATTTTCATTGCCGGCAATAAATAATTGTGAACTGTAGAGCGGCCTTTAATATAAAATGAAAATGGGTAAATACAATTCTTTTCTTCAATTTTTGATAAACTAACAATGAAGTGCCAATTTATTCGTTTTTTATTCATTACACATGGCGCAAGCATCTTTTGCAAATGTACTAAATACTACCAGGGGGGGGTCCACTTATATGGAGCAATTTTATCGTATAACTTGATAATTTCGCTCCTCAAACTAGATGGCAGCACTCACCGACTTCCATTTAGGGAATTCTTGCTTAAGAAACTTTCAAAAAACATGTTGGTATAACGCTCATATTGAAACTTCAAATTCAATGGAAAAATATAACTGATTGAACTTTTACGAGATTGGTTTCGTTTTTCCGAAACATGCTGTTAGTGTGACCACGGATCGTAGAAATTAAAAATTGTAGAACGGTGTATGCTAGGTAAGTAGGTACAAAAAATTAAGTTACATAATGTTTAAGCCGCTTTCGATTATAGGCATTTGAGCATTCCAGGCTTTTCGTAGTGTTTTCTTATAGATTTTCATTGTCTGAGTAGTTTGGAATTACTTTAATATATCCCAGCATGCATAAGCGAAAGCAGCTATCATTTAAAATAGGTTTCAGGTTTGATCCTGGTTCTACAAATTGGGAAAAAAGGTTTTTCGTTTTCCAAATCCCAAAAAACGTGGCGGTATTCATCAGAGTGGGTTAAAAGCACAGGCACTATTGAATTCCAAACTTTGTCGCAGATGGATGTGTACAAATGATTTAAAATATGCCAGAATCATTTTCAAAGACAAGACTTTTTACAAAGTAAATTGAAATTTAATGCTATACCAAGTATTAATTTGGCAGGTAAGCAAATGGAATTTAGAATATAAAAAGTAATAAATTTTTAAATTTTGGTAAAGGTTTGCCAGAAGGTCACGTGGCCATTTTACTTAAATTTTAATAAAATGGCCTCGTGCTAAAGTTCCGACACATTTGAAAATGGTATTAAAACCAAAACATGTCATCTACTACATAGAATTTGTATCGATAAGCTAAAAAGGTATAAGCCAAAAACTTTTCAACGTTTTTTTGTGATCTTCTGGCAATATCTTTACCAAAATTTATTTATCAGTCATTAACATCATGGATCAACCCATTATTTTTTTATAAAAAGTTTAGTTTAATTAAACAAACTGAGTGCATTATTTTATTTTTACAATCCTTGCAGTAAAGGAAAAGAAGGAGGCTAAAGGTGGATGGTTAGCTTCTAGAACGGGAAAAGAGTATGCAAGGTATAAAGAAGTAAGGAACGAGGGTATCATGGCGTTGAGAGTCAAATGTATTGGTCCGATTAGCAATAAACCTGTTCAAAATTGAACCTTATTGATATGTTCGTTGAGACTGCTCTGCCATCTTGGTGTGTGAATACATTTGGCTCCCGTTGTATAAGATTACTAAAAAAAAAGAAAACGAAGTGGATTGAAGATATAATGGACGCACTTGAAAAGGGTAATAATAAGGATAGAGACCTTGAGCTTTGAACTGGAGAAATACTTAGGGTTAATAATATTATTAAAAAGAACATAGGAACTTAGAAATACAACTAAGAATACAAGCCGGCCATAAAGCTCCTGCAAATATAAAGCATTATTGAAGAACAAAAGAATTAGCAGAAGTACAAAGATGAGAATACATAAAGTGTATATAAAGACTAGTACAACAAAAGGAGAAGAAGAGAGACTGAGAACTTTCGAGATAATGAGGAAAATATTTGGATCCAAGAGAACCGGGGAAAACGAATACCAAATAAATACTAATAACTATTGAAAGAAGAAGTTATCATAAGATTTATAAAAATTTCAAGACTGCATTGGTATGGACATATAAAAAGAAGAGAAGATAATAACGAACTGAAAAAGATAACTCAGTGGAAACCAAGAGATAGCAGACCAAAAGGAAGACCAAAGAGCCAATGGGAAGATGAAGTGGAGAGAGGTATAACGAATTTGGGAATTCTTCAGTGAAAGCTGCAAATACAAGATAGGAAGAAAATTACTGAAGAGGCAAAAACAAACCCTTTGCTATAAGGAACTGGAATGTGGAGTTACTTACCACAAGGAAGTGAGTCAGTAAAGCTCTAATTAGAGCAGCTATTATTATAATTTAACATTTCGATTAATTGATTAATGTTTAATTGCAATTAAATTTAATCACAATTAACATCAATTGTATTTTACAATTAAATTTAATTGCAACTACTTTAATTGTTAATTATAATTACATATTTTTAATAAAATATCTTATAACGTCATCATTGCATGAACTGAATGTAATAAATTTTATTTGTCCTATGCACAAGGTTCATTACGTTCAATTAGTTCACCTAGTTCGGAAAAATACGTATTTATTAATGGTATAAATGTGACTATCAACATTTTGAATTTCGCGGCATTTTTTTTATATAAATACATAGTTGCGCACCTCAAACTAGATGGCATCCTTAAAATTTACGTAGCGTATATAGAAATGAGCGTTCTATAACTTGTCGTGTTCTATGAATACTACTGAAAAACTACTATTGAAAAGCGAACAAAGAAATTCGAACTTGTTCGTTTTACATTTGCTAGATGCCGCCAGGGAAGCGTATGTTTAAATTTTCAAATGGTTTCACTTCTGACACATTATATGGACATGGCCAGCTACATTAACATTCACTGACGTGTATGTATGGCCGTTTCAATTCGACTTTTAAAAATTTTGACGGTACTCCACTCAGCGCCTCTTGTGAGTTTTTAAGTAATTGCAGTTGGCATTACGTTACTATGAGTAGTTCTGTAGTATCTTTAATAGGGAGCGCTGAGGGGAGTACTCCATGGCATGCTTTCTCGGAACTGAATTTTAAGCGAATTGGAAAGGCCATACATACACGTCAGTGAATGTTAATGGAGCTGGCCACGATATGGATGATGCACTTACGCCCTACGATTACTAGATGGCGTCACCATGTATAAAACTGTTAGACAAGCCAAGATAGAGAACTGTGCTTTGGCATTACTTATCCTCTACCTTTTGTTTTTATAGATAAGACTTTAACATGTCCACCTAACGCCATCTACCAGATCTAAATTAAACAATTAAGAAAAACCGTTTATAGCAATTCTCTTCTATGTCGCCAGCTGTCGTCTTACATATAAAAAAATAATTATGTTCACCAACGCCATTCACTGGATTCAAATTGATTTGTCCTTTTCTCATTTTCAGCTTGATTTCTCTTTCAATTTTATGCTTTTGCTTTTTTCAGTTTTCATTTTTAATATAATACGTCAGCGTGTTTTGTTTCTACGTTAATAGATGACGCTCTTGCTTCATTTCATTTTTTTAATGTAATTTCATATTCCGTTTCTAATTCTTTCGTTTATTTTTTATTTTATTTAAAGAAAAGAAATCAATCCAAGCATTTCTTTTAATGAACTGTCAAATATTTACTGCGATATCTCTTTTGTTTGTATTTTGTTTGTAGTTCAAAGGTATTTGGCCACGAGTATACACCTGCAATGCACTTCTTTTTCTTGCGTAATCTCTAACATTAGTAATAAACGCAATCATTCCAAGCACAAATAAAGACTTCTTAAACGCATCGACCCATTTTTGCGCACGCATTTCGAAGGAGAACGGAAATTCCGATGGTCGAGTGGAAGATGTCGAAAAACGCCATTAATTTTAATGCAAAGGTTATTTATTAATTTATTAATAAAGTAGTGAAAGCAATGTCAACCTTGCTCGCTTGCAGCTTCTGACCCATCGAGATGGTCGGCCCGGGGTCAGCAAACACATCCTCGGATGTTGATGACGATGTTGATAACAAATAACGAGGAGATTTAACATTTTATTGCCTTCGCTGTAATTCGCATTATGTAAACGCGTTAATTTATTCCGTTATGCTAATTTGTTTGATTTGAATAAGCGATATGTGATTTATCAATTTATTATTGTAATTTATGTTTATTGACTGTCTTCGTAAATAGAGACGGGCGGGCTGATGTACCTACTACTCTCCCCAGTCCGACTGTAACAACTTTCATTTTCTTTTATGCAATACTTTTGTTTAAATATTTATTTAAAGTTGCAAGTACAATTGTATTCGTCACGTTCATTCATAATACCCGTTGCAAACTTTGGATTTAAATTAACATAAACAAGTAGCTTTATTTCTGTTTGTTAAGATTTGTTACTTCTTTACATTTGCACGAGTTTCTTTTTGCTACTATTCTCAAAAAAAAAAAACACACAGCTGCGACACTTGTCTAACAACAAATATAACGCTTCTATAACTTAAACGTTGTACCATTCGCTATAGATTCAAATCTCCCGCCGGTTTCGGCCTTTACAGCAGAGATCCAAACCTTCTCGAATTTTCGAGCGAACGTCTGGAACCCTCCGGCGTTCGACTCGAAGCTCACTGGATGGCACTAGACGGCGTGACCAGGCTAAATCTGAATCACCCGCGGCTCGGGCGTCACGATATTTAAAGTGATAAGGCGTCCTTGGTAGGAAAAAAAGCTGAAAACGAAACAAATGAACATTTAAGAAACTACGAAGATCAGAAGTAAAATGAGGAAGAGACGAACGAAAATAAAAACTAGTGTAAACGAAGATGATTAAATCAAGCGAAACAATATTGTAATTAAGGGAAGAAATTGTGAAAAATAGGAATAACATGCATGACACAGTAGAGAAGCAAAAGTTAATTAAAACAAAAAAAAATACAAACAAAGACTGGATAGGAAAAACGAATTAAAATGAAAAATGTAGGAATATTTGAAAGGAGTGAAGAAAGGAGGACGTACAGACACAGAAGCGAGTTGTAAGGTTAAATGATGATACAGAATCTGCAAGAGATGGCGACATAGTAGGCAAACAAAAACAAAAACGGCAATAACAAATTAAAAACGGGTAAGTGGAAGAAACAACAAACACAAGAATGGGATAGAAAGTTAAAAAAATAATTCGAATATCTGCGAAAGATGGCGACACACAAGGCAAGTAAAAACAAAAAAATTAATGCGTCAAGTGAAAACAACTGATTAAAAACTTCAGAATCTTTGAAAGAAAGAAAGGCGTCTGAACACCGAGTTTAAATAATAATTCTAAACATCTGCGAGAGATGGCGACACGTAAGACAAGCAAGAACAAAACACAAACAAAAAATGAATTCGTAAAGTGGAACAGCAAGTTAAAATTCGGACATCTGCAACAGATGGCGACATAGTAGACAAACAGAAATAAAAACAACAAAATTAAAAATGTGTAAGTGGACATTTTTGAAAGAAATAAAGAAGGAGAGGCATACAAACACAGGAGTGAGATAGAAGGTTAAATGATAAGCAAATATCTGCGAGAGATGGCGACACTTTCGACAAGCAAGAACAAAACGCAAACAAAAAATGAATTCTTAAGGTGGAACGCAAGTTAAAATTCAGACTTTTACAACAGATGGCGACATAGTAGGCGAACAGAAACAAAAACAACGGAATTAAAAACGTGTAAGCGGATATTTTTGAAAGAAATAAACAAGGAAAGGTTACATAATAATGCAAGTATCTGCAAGAGATGGCGACAATTTCGACAAGCAAAAAACGAATAGGTACATCAAGTGTAACAACAAATTAGCAATTTGGAAATGAATCTTTGAAAGCAAGAGAAGAGGAAAGGTGTTTAAACGCTGAAGTGAGCTGTAAGCAGTGTTGCCAACGGCCAAAAGAGTCAACATTTAGCTCAAAAAATCACTAAAAACAGATAATAATTCACTAAGAAGAAATGCAGTAATGAACAGCGAACAGCGCCATCTATTGCACAGTGGAGGAACGATTACATCAGAATCACATTTATTTACAACAATAATAATTAAATTAAATTAATTAATTAATTTGTTTCCTAACTTTCCTTACTCTCGTCTGAACTTTAAGAAAGTGCTTTAATTATTCTTCTCGTTGGATTGTAGTCACATGCTCTCTAATTAAAAATAACAAATTATCTTCTTAGAGCATTTCTTTTTCTTCTTCTTCGCTTAAGGATTCACGTAGAAAGCTTTTATTTGTTTATCTCTTTCTTTCTTCATTTAATATGTAATAGTTCGGAATTTTGCAGATTCTCTTTAGCTGCAGTAAAGACTTAGAATTAGCAACGCCATCTATTGGAGAGTTTGGAAACAATTTACTTGCGTAATGTATTTATTTCTTTTTTTTTCATCAAGCGGTTTTCCTAATTCTTGAATCGGAAAGCAAATGTATTTTCTTTTGCAGAAAAATTCAAGTTATCGATTACAGTCAAGAATGAATTAGCAGCGCCATCTGTTGAAAGACGAGGGAAGTACGTACATAAATAAATTGCTAGCCAATTTCGAATTTCAAGTCGATTTTTTACGTTCTAGTTTACGTACAGTACACCGTTGAAATAATTAATTAATTTTCTTGTAATTTCTTAACAATTCCGAATTTTAAAGTACGTTTTACGTTTGTTACCGAATCTGTAGTGATAAAATCACTGAATTGGCAACGCTGGCCGTAAGGTTAAAACAATAATTGAGTCACCTGCAAGAGATGGCGACATAATAGGCAAACAAAAGCAACCTTGTAAGTGGATATTTTTGAAAGAAATAAAAGAGGAAAGGCATACAAACGCAAGGAGGTTAAATAATAGTTCAAATATCTGAGAGACGAGCAAAAAATATAACGCACACAAAATAAATACATCAAGTGGAACAACAAATTAAAAATCTGCAGTCTTTGAAAAGCGTACAAATCGTGGAGGTTAAAATAATAATTCAGACATCTGCAAGAGATGGCGACATAGTAGGCAAACAAAAACAAAATAGTATACTGAAACAACAAATTACGAACGTGTAAGTGGAGATGATTGAAACACATCAAGAAGAAAAGGCTTATGAACACAGGAGAGAGATAAAAGGTTAAATACTAATTCAAATATCTACTACAGATGGCGACGTATTAGTCAAGCAGAAACAAAAGTGAAACCAGAAATTACTAATTGTAAGTCAAGTGAAACAACAAATAAAAAATTTGGCAACGAGGAAGACCGAAAGAAAGAAAGGCGTATAAACGCCTGAAGTGAGTTGTAAGATTAAAGACGACAAGCAAAAAAAAATGTACAAATAAAAAAAATGGTACCTATTAGAACTTTGTGGAAAATGGAAAATATTGATATTGAGAACTCTGAAGAGGATAAAAACAGAAGTGAGTTGGAATGTTGAATAATGATTAAAACATCTGCGAGAGACGGAAACACTATAGACAAGAGAAAAAAATACAAACAAAAATTAAAAAAAAAACAAAGAAATAATTTAAAATGTAAAAATGAAAAAGATTGAAAATCTGCGAAAGAAAAAGAAAAGAAACGAACGAAAAAAAAAAGCACTGAAAATCTTTGAATAAAAAAAAGCTAAACTTCGCTCGTTTCAAAAAATGTGACATTCAAATGAATGAGACAAGTGAAATAACATTTTGAATCTCCGGCGTTTATTTTCTGAATATCCCTCGTAACTCTTCTGTTATAATTTTTTTTTTAATTAAAAATGGTGCTTGAATCTCTCGCAAACTATGCAGAATCAGTCTTGGATGCGTTTGCTTTGTTTCTTTAAGAGAAGACCATAAAATCGAATCTTTTTGAATATCTCTTGTAATACACGAGTTTTTTTAATTACACTTTTTTTTCTTCTGCTTGAATCTGTCACAAACTATGCACTTTGGATTATTCCTTAGATGCGTCTACTTTCTGTCTTTAAACGAAAATGATAAAATTTAAAGTAAGTATTTGGAGCGCGTACTTTTTGAATATTCCTCGTAATACAAATGTTAATTTTTTAATGAAATTTTTTCCTTCTGCTTTCTTTCTTTATTCTTAATTTCGTTAAAGTCGGCCGTGTCTATTTTTTGGTTCGAATCAAAGGCGATCTACAGTATGAGCATAAATGATTGAGGACAAGTTGAATTTCCCGCGTCTCTATCTACTAATTTTTACTCTTTGTGTGTGGCCGTCCTGAGAAATTAATTTTTGTTCAGTGTCGCCTGTGTAAATTTTGCAGCCGGCTTCAAGAATTCATGAGACAAAATGGGACGCGTTTGCCTAATGTACCTGTCAGTAGTTATTGCCGCTTCTTGTATTTAAAATAAACAAATTACTTGCCTATTTTTTGTAACCTATGCATTTGACCAACTTAAGAAAAATATTGAAAGGCGGGAAATTCAACTTGTCCTCAAACATTTATGCTCATACTGTATAAATGGATTTTGGATTTTGTTAAATTTTTCATTTTTCAGTTTTTCTTTAAGACCTGTTGAGAACTAAAAGGTGTCAAGGAGAACGTAGAAAACGGAAGTAAGAAATACAACGAAGATGAAAATAAAAATGAGGAAGCACAATCCACATCAACGAGGGCTCGGGGGTGAGCAAATCCAATATTAACCAGGACTGGGGGATTTTCAATGGAAGTTTATTTCGCGCATAAATTAATGGTCTCTCGACAGTGATTTATTTATTCCTTCGGAACTTAATAGTTGCGGTTTGCCTTCGAGATTTCCACGATTATGGGATGGTCGCAAAATCGCTTATGCAACGTCCTCCAATATTATTTACTTTGCGCATCACAAATGTCAGCGATAATACAAGTGCATTCGATTAATTAATTTTCTTAAGTCTTCTCTCTCTCTCCAGATGCAGAACGAGAACGAGAACAGCTCAAGCGTAACGACAGAATTACAAGAGTTTTTTAAAGTTGAGGATTTAAATTAACGGGGAAGGGCGCGAAAATGAAAAAAAATTATGATGATTGGTGGTTTGGTCATCCCAAGCATTTCACACAGAAAAAAATGTTTTGACCTCGATGGTGAGTGAGTAGTAAAAGTCGAATAAAAAATGAAATAGGTAATTGAGTGAATCGATTCTCGGAAAGCGAATCAGTTTTCGTTCCAAAGAAAGACCTTCATGATGCATTTTTAATGAATATTGTACGTTTTTTTTTTTATAATTGATTCCTGAATCTAATTACAAGTTCTTCTGGGATTTTCTATGTTGAAAAGAGATTTTTTGACAACTCTTGAGGAGGGATTTCTACTTTTTGCGCTTTGGTAACTAACTAATTATTAGGTGCTTTCCATTTTCCTGCCTTGACAGCTCCGAACTGCTCTGTGACGTGATGCTCTCTGTTCCATGAAAAAATGCGACGTAGCGTCAAGTCTCGTTCGAGTTCCTACCCCTTTCCCCTCGAGCACCACCTTTTGACTAGGGGCGTGAAACTCCAACAACAATTTTGTTAATATTTGAGGTTATACGAAGCTCTATCTGACGCATAAATACTAACATTTGAATAGTTGAAAATTGTGCTAATCGTTTTTTTGCCGAAAATATTTAAAAATCAAATTTAATTGATCAAACTGGTTATGCTGAAGGTGATAGTTATTCGCGCGTAAAGTTTCGTGTTCCATTTGCGAACTATTCAGAGCAGCTCCGGGGGTGCGTTCAGAATAAACGTCGGGCGTGCAACTTTTTACCCCTCGCGTTCATAATAACCTCAAGGTAAAAAGTTGTTCCGTTCATAATAAACGCACCATTTCGTCCGGTAAACAACTTTTTACCTATAATACTAATACTATACATATAATACTAATAATGTAATCCATTGTTCTGGTTTCAGGACGCTTTCAGTATTTCAATCTTCACTATTTGACCGTTTTGACAGCTCGTTTCAAAGCGTTCATAATAGCCTGTTGTCCGGGCAATCGTCCTGCCAGGGTAAACACACTTTGTCGGGCGTTTATTCTGAACGCACCCCTGGAAGCCCAGGGTTCTAAGCACCACGGACATTACGCTCTCACCTGTTAATGATCACACCTCTGTGACTCCACTGACCCCTGTCAGAGGCGCTTGTGTTTTTACATTCGACATGACATGATGTGATGTGCCCTGATAAATACAAATGTACAGTAGCGGACAATAAAATCCGGGCAAGAATTTGACATGTCGTGCATATCTCGACAAATTTGGTAAATCAGGCTTTTATTGAGGTTATATTTCTGTCAAAATAAATAAATAAAATTTAAATTAAACGTCAGAATTACTAGTGACATGCATTAAACGGCAAAAATATTAAAGTGAGGTTTACATTGGGCAAATGGCTTGCCCGGATTTTATTGTCCGCTACTGTACAATATAAAGCGCCATCTAATAAAAGAGTAGCATTAGTTACTGTCGGCAACGATTGTAACCTTCAAACGTAAATGCCTAAACCCTAAACCTAGAAATCTAATATTATGTCGGCTTGCATTGTACTCTTTTGTTAAGTACTGAATCTGCTAACCCTATTGTTGGGCCAGCTCCACCATTTGTTAGATTATTGTAAACCGACGTTCCTTAATTTACTTTTCCATTTGTCGATGTCTGCTTTAAAAATTAATAACGATGAAAGTTAATGAATAATAATTTATTAATAATACTTCAATTCTGCAGTTTTCTATTTGTGATTTAAGGGGTGCACGTAGAGGACGCTGATCACGAGGGTCCGACTGGGGGCCTGGGGGGAGAACAGCAGTGTAACCAACTTGCCCGCTACACCTCCGTTCAACAGAAATTGGAATAGCGGCAATGGACGGTCTATGCAAGGCGCCAGCGTGGCTCAGCGGATAGCCTAGCCTACTTTGGAAGTCGTGTCGCTTGGTGCCATAGGTTCGAATCCTACCATGGCCATGGATGTTTGTGCTGTGTAATGACTGAGACCCAGCTACAAATAGTTAGTTAACTGTCTGGAATGGTATTTGCCGACAAGACAAAAAAGCGTATTCTGTGCAAAGCAAGCAAGCAAGGCGCCAGTGTCAACGCAGCTTAGATTGGAGGGAGAAATAGCGAATTTTTTTCCCATCAGTTGCTAGCACCAAGGGCACATGCGGCATGGGTGAACGCAATTACATTTGACGGAAGTAACCACTTTATGGTAGGTCAGTTTCTGCAATGTGGCGGTTTATTGACATCCGCAGTGACAAACTAATTGTTGGATTTTGTGTTAATATCTGAATGCAGTACGAAACTATGTGTTTGACACGTTGTTGTAGACTCCAGTAAAAAATGAATGACTTAAAAGTCAAAATCCGAAACTAACCTAAAGGTTAGGTGGCGCATCAAGCGTAAAGTAAGTAAACTTCTTTCAAGTACTTGCAGTCATAGAACTCCAGTGTGTAGAATACAGTTGACATATCTCGAATCTTATTTAGTTTAATTTAATGTAGTAAGTGTGTTATAAACAGTGATGAACTGTTTGTTTTGTGGACGTTCCAGAATTTTGTAAAACGTTTGTCTGCGCCTATGAATTATCGCGGCCATATTTGGTGACCAGGGGTGGGACTCCGTACGGTTGCTACACTAAGTTAACTTTGCTATCGTCAAGATAAAGCGAAAACGGAACGCTGTAGTATTGCTATCAATTGTTAGCGGTAGATAGCGTAGCGACAACGCCAGAGGTGTTGCTAATATATGCTAATATTCATTGACAACCATTTGACAACTTCGAATACACAGGTCGTATGTTATAGTATAGTTTACTTATTGAAATGGACGGTAAGTTAATTTTTTGTCTTGTTTATTTTCAATCTAAATTCTTACTTTTTACAGTTGGTTCTTGTCCGATGAAATTTGTATCACAAAATCTTCTAAGCGGACACTAAATCGCGCAACTACACTTTACGTTTCGCAGTCGTTCGACTGCTTAATTTTCACTTCTGACGAAGCAGTCGAACGACTGCGAAACGTAAAGTGTAGTTGCGCGATTTAGTGTCCGCTTAGAAGATTTTGTGATACTAAATTCTTACCTAAGGGCTATTTTGATAATAGAATAGAAACTTTAATTTAAAGTCAGTTTAAGTGTAGGAAAATGTGTTTTTATAGGTTAAAGTCACATTGAATTTACCCAGCGTTTAATTCATGGGCGACGTTGTCGATTTCGTTTAGTCCGTAGTTATTTTATGAAGATATGATTTCTCTTAAGTTTCTAGAATTACTCGTAAGTCTGTAAGCCTGTAACTCTAACGATTTCTTATAAGTCTCTAAGATAATGTCTGCAACATTATCTTAGAGACTTATAATCCAGTTATCAGCAATATTGTCATAAATAGCTTCGGTTACTTCCTTAATTATCCTGCTAACACATTGCTGTGAAGCTGACAATAAATAAGCCTGCCCTAAAATCCTTTGGTATGAGCCAGTTGCATAGAACATTAAGGCACTCAGAATCTTAGTTACTGGATGTATTCCAGTAATTCTTTCAGGATGTCTTAAATATGGTTGTAACTCATTTATTAAATAATGAGTCAGATTTTTGTCGAGTCGAAATAAATCAACAAATCTCTGGTCTGTTAACTGAAATGAATCACTCATATCTCGCAAATGTCTCATTTCGGCACTGTTAATACGGATACTCTCTCGATGTGCTTCCCGTGCTACTTGGAACCTTATCAAATGTAACATTTTGGTATATTTAATATAATTTCGTTCTTTCCGTTGACAAATTTAAACAGATAACTGCTGACATCTGGCAATGCATTTGTCAAATTTTAAAATACATCAACAGTGATACCAACATTTAACGGATAATTGCATAAGGATTCCCTAAAATTTCCGAACTTACACGAATGACTTAACTGCGCAGTTGTAGAGTACCGTTTTTGATATCGAGTATCGCTAACCGACACTAGCTAAATAAAAAGCAAATTTTTACAGAGTCCCTCTACAGGTTAGACGAGAAACTAATATTTGACTCTCTCCATGGCTACCACAGACGTTGCTATAATCCATTCATTATCTATTTACCATCGTAGTTTGCCGTGAAAGTCTAGTGATAATATAGTATTGTCCGCACTGTCAGTGTCAAAATTTGAAAAGTTACTAACACGTCAGTGGATAAAATCCCGGTTAGGTGCATAAATAACGTTAGAAAATATTTGTTTGCACTCAAAATTAACGACACCTCTCTAAAATGTATTAAATTATTATGAATAAATTAAAAATACTATTAAATAAAACAGGAAATGTGACAAGTGTGCAGTGATGGAGTGATGTCAACATACTATAGGCAACTATAGGTTTGTTCTAGCAAACAATTTCTGATAGTTTGTGTACTTTTCCTATACGCATGCGTAATCCGTAATTGTTGTCGAATTAGTTTCGAACTTTCCCGTGCTAGAACGTTTCCCTGATTGTATGAAGATACAATCCGACATTTCGCGCCAAGTCAGTTAAGTCCGTATCTCTAAATTGTTGTTCTTGTTCATTAAGCCAAGTCATAACCTCGTTTGATAAATTGCTTAGGAAATAGGTATGTAATAAATATTTTCCACTGTTTTGCTGCTCGGTATAAGTAATATATTTACTTCCACATAATTTAATTTTTTGTCGTTGGTTCTCCTCAAATAACTCATCAGTCGTCACTTTCACTGGTAGTAAATAAAATACTGTGTACTAGATGCAACAGATATTAATCCATCACATCAGATTCAACACAAATAGTAGGTCCACGGATTGATTAATATAAATATTTTTACCGCGCGGCCGTGCACGGTGATGATTCGATGTGCGCATGTCACAATTAGAAATTCGCAAAGAATACGTGGTCTGTCAGCAAATTACAATCCACAGCTGCTAGAACATCAAACTGGTAACGAGAAACTTAAAATTTTCACTGCTAGAACGCTGAAGTGTTACTGCGCATGTTCAACACAATATCTAACAGTTATGTACTGTTGCTAGAACAAACCTTATATAGATAGTGCGGATGTCAAATTGTCAAGTAAACGGACAATAGCTCAGTCGATATTGACACGCTCTGCACTTAATTACCGACCGAATTGAATCAAATTGCTGAAAAGTGAAAACGAAAGCTCTGTTTAGTGAGTGAAAATTGATTACAAGCTGTTATTGCGAAAGCGAATACATTTCCGGAATTCCGAATTTCAATCTCGAATTCCCGTCAACTCCTTTCTTTTACTTTCTCATCGTTATTTTCATTTTCTTAAAAATATTAATCTATTAAATTGTGTTGTAAAATAAATAATTGTCCTTTGTGTTATTTATTTTTTGAATTTTTGTTATTTTTGTTTTGTCACCATATTTTTTCAAATTGTTTTTTTTTTTATTTGTTTGCACATTATTAATCAATTTTACTGTATGGCATATGCACTGTAAAATTGACCGCCTCATGTTTGTCTTTTTAAATTTTGTGTATTTTCAATGATTTTTTTAAATTTATTCCCGAGTCTAGTATGAAATTGTGGGGGGATTTCTGTTTTTTACACGTTGGTGACACTGCTGCAGTGCCGCAGTGACATCTGTGAGTGCAAACGTGAGCTGCGATATCGTAATTCGAAATTGACATTAAAATTTTGCGATTCTTTCTAAAATTATAAGAAAGCAATTTTAGATTTTGAGTATTACAGTTACGTATTAACTGAAGCAAGAAGAACACGTAAAAGTAATATAAAAAATTCATATTAACAACTCAGTCGGTAATCGATATTGACGCGCTCTGCACTTAGTTACCGATCGAGGTAAGTCGAGTTGCTGATAGGAAAGCGCAGGGGGGTAGAACTTTTATACAACAAGGTGGTACTAAGTTTTACTTAGAGCAGGCAAATACAGATGGCAGCCAAACTCGTGAATTTTTGATGTTGGTAGACCTGGGGTAGGTATGGGCAGTATGGGTTGGCAGAATTGACAGGGATATCGCCATATGATCGCTGTATTTCCCGTAGTAATTTCGCCATTTTTGACCAATGCAAAGATTCAAATGGAAGATTGCTAAAATATGCACTGCCTACTTTAAATTTACCAGGTAAGAATAGTTTACATATGCAAAAATAGAAAATTAGATATGTGGAATTTCTCTGTAGGACTCGAGGAACCCCTGACACCGGAAAATAGTTTCTGGCAACCATCACGCCAACAGCAACCTGTTACACCTGAGAAACTACGAGGTCTGCGTACTTGTATTTTAAGTGTAAATATTTAAAGTTGATTATTGTATATGAATTGCACAGTGTGCCTACCACAATGGCATCGTCACCAGAACATTGGTCATTAACACGAGAACCACACCAGAGAGTTTATTCTTCACATCATAAAAAACGGATTCACACCTCATCGTTTGGAGCGGACAGCTATTCAATATGTAAGTGACACAGTAACATTTGATTGATATTAGTCTTTTGTAATTCCTTTAAAAGTGGGTGCAGATTTAGAAACAGACAGAATGGTAATCTGTGAGGCAGCTGTTGAAGCAATTCCATAATTAATTACTTCTTACTACTTTTTGTATTTAACTGCATGTTAATAAATCCTGCATCGAGATTAATATTCATTGCCTACATGTAATCGCCATTTTAAAAACAGATGATGTTAATATAAGGTACCTTCTATTCTGTGGCTGAGATTTTAAATCAGTTGAATTATTTACTTTAAGGTATTTTTAATTAATTTGTAGAAAAATCATTAATTTTGTTAATTTGTTAACTTTTACGCTGTACAATTATCCTGTTTACTTTTTAAATGATGTAATCACATATTGCATTTACATTTTTTGCTTCAACTTGACAAGTCCTCTTACGTATGTGCAGTATTTTGTACCTCTGCCATCATGGCAAATAAATTATTCTTATTGTATTTTTCTTTTATTTATTTTTTTGATATAATAGTATTTCGTTGTGCTCATTCGTTACCTCAAAATTGTGAAGAATGATTTGATTCAAATCTTCATCTACTACTACTACATATTTACATTACCAGCCAAAATCGTTTTACAGACATCATTGCAATAATGGAATTATTTGTAGATAAAATTTGATTGAACTTCTTCATAGTTTATAAGTAGCACCTATGAATTGTTGAGTGAAAGAATAGTTAGTGATTATGCTAATGCATCATAGTCACTTATTGTTCGTTCACTGAACGATTCATAAATAACAAAACAATTTATTATGGCTGTGGAGATATATTTAAATTTCCCGGATTTTTCTTTAACAGGTTTCTGCATTACTATTAGTATTATTATACGGCAGGCAAATACAGATGGCGCAGAAACTTGCCACCATTTTTATATGCAAGAGTCGGCAGTCTATTTCCTTCCTTGTCTATGGGAAAGCGTTTGGCGGGTGAAAGGTGATTGCAAGAGGTTATTATTGCGAAAGCAATTGCATTTCCGAAATTTCATTCCCGCCAACTTGCAACAGAATGCCCCCAAAGAAAGGTAGCGAGCGCATGTAGACCTAACCTAAAAGCCGTACGTTAACGTTGTGCTTTCCGTTTAGGCAATTTCCGAAACACCCAACAACGCGGACGGGCCACCACAGGTGAGTTTACCTGATGTTTACCGTGGAATCAATTAATTGATTAACACTTTGTTTAGGGATCATGCAGAACAACACGGGCCAGAAAATTAGGTTAAGACGCAGTAAGTACTTTCTCTCTTCTTCATTTTTTCGTTGCAGTAATGTCGACGTTTGTGTTTAGATGTGAGCAAGCAGGCGGTGATACAACAGAACCTGAGCCACATGGAGCAGCAGGCCCAGAAGAAGAAGATCGCTCAAGATTATTACTACCAGAATAAATTGGGGCAAAGCCCGATGAGGCGAGGAGCCCAAAACATGGAAGACGACGACGAGGACAACAAACCTCCGGTGCACAACCGCCTTGGCAATAAAATCCGACTGAAACGCACCGTCAAGAGCCCCACGAACGTCGCCCCTCAATTCCAGGTGAAAAACAGGATACGACTGCAGCGCGTCCGCCAGCAACAACCGGTTTTAAAACGTACGGGCTTCGCCCTGAACAATACGGATAAAGTAATGCGCGTGTATTCGGCTCAAAACCGCCTGGCACGCATACGTCAGGGGGCCACGTTCATACAAAGAGGCATCGTGCAGAGGGGCAATTTGCAGAGGGGCGTGGTGCAAAGAGCCATGGTGATGCAGCCCGGTTTGGTCAACCAGAGGATTCGCCTGCGCAGGAATAGGCCGCAACCGGGGGGCGCCATTAATTACACGGTGCAAGTTGCGAACAATGCCGTCGTTAAGAACCGCAAGCACCACGTCAGCACTCAGTTGAACCCCACCTTGCAGCAGGAGATCCGGATGATCCAGAACAAGAGTGTGCCGCAGAATATTGTTTCGGCCGAGGCGGTGCACCCCATCGGTACGGGGATTACATCAAAGTCCTTACACGAACGTTTTTCTGAGCTGTAATATAGTTTTTTTTTTGTCATTGCTTTCTTTTTGTTTCTGACGTTCCAGCTATAACGTTATTGTTCATTTTAAGACTTGACCCCCCCCCCCCTCCCCCAAGACAGTAATTCGAAGGACCTGAGGTGTATTATACTTACTTAATAGTCAGTTTCAGGAATTGATTTACGCTGTCAAGTGCCTATGTTACTTACATGTTTTTTTTTTCAATTGAGGAGTGCGTCACGTAATTTACAAGCCACGTAAATCCGTTTATTTATTAACAGTTAAGGATCAACAAAGTAAAAGACGTTTGGCAGCTCTCAGTAGGTACATGCAGTTTTTACAAAAAAAAATTGTTTTAACTTCCCCAACCCCCTCCCCCGTGACTTACGACTTGCACTGTAATGGTTGCGTTCATAAACCATACCTCCGAGAGCATCTTTCTCACTCACGTTTTTTTAACATAGTATTTTGCGTCTCGTCCGTTTCAAGAAGTCTTGTGTTTACATTATTTCCATGGCAACGGGCGCACTTTTCACACCATCCTTGCAAGTGGAATGTGAAAAGTTCGTCCGTTGTCACGGTAATAATGTGTACACAAGACGTCTTGAAAAAAAAATGAACGAGACGCAAAATATGTTAAAAATCGTGAGTGCGAAAGATGCAATGCAATTACTCGCCTTCGCAATTTATGAACGTAACCTTTTCTTTTCTCTTTTTGTAAATTACGCTGTCGCGTGCTCTTGTTTTAAATTTGTAATGAACCGAAACTTTTGAGAATTGTATTTGATTTCAGGCGATTCTGTATTGTTTTTTAAGTTTGGGGTTTTAAATCTGTACTTCGTAAGGTGTAACATAAATCGGCCGTAACTGGTCAGGAATTGGTATTGTTTACGCGTTACGGTTACTTTCGACTTCGATTGATAACAACAACAACAGTGCTTGTAGGGACGTCGTGAAAGTACGTATGAGATGTTTAATTTTTAAGTTTGTAATTTAGTCTCTTCTTACTTATAATAAATAACGTTGTATTCTTTCACCTCTACGTGTGCACCTCCTTCTGTTTATTTCCAGTGGAAAACTTACAAGTACCTCAGGAACCATAATAAGTAACTTGCTAAGAAGTTTGAGTGTCCTATTAAAAAAATACGCACAAGTAGGTTGACTTCAGGGGTACCACGAGTCCATGGTACCAATCTGAAGTACAGAAACACAAGAAGTACTGCAACACCAAAAGAAGAGAGTTCGTGACACGGTGGTGGAGGCGCCGGGCAACGATCCCGCTATTTCCAGCAAACCAAGCGAGGGAGGCCCTTAGGAATTGAAGGCCAAAAGTGTGCCCACAATAATAATAATAATAATAAATTCATTGATGTTAGCGTACAATATGTACTTACATACATAAGTTAAGAGGAATATAATATAACATATTAAACAATGTATGACAATGAAAGTGTACAACATATCAAAAAATATGACATAATTGAGAAGTCGTAGAAAGCTCTTGATAGCATAAGAGTCTTGAATTTCCTGGTTTAAGCGAACGAATGCAATCTCTAACTTCTATGAAAGTAGCTTTCTTAAATGTGAAACACGTAGGGGGTGCTTGGACGTAAAAATCCAAATGATCTTTTGAAGTACTTATTAAACTGGAATTTATTTCTCGTACTACGTTCGTAAAATTATCATTAAATTTCTCAGGTGATATTTCGCATTCATTTACAGATTTTGTTGAGTTGCGTCGCGAATTAATAATTTGCCACATTGTCCTCGCTGGATTAGCAGAATTATTAATAGTATTACTATTTGCATTAATTTTTGTTTCTTTTATCATATTTTTGTATTTAGTTCGAAACATTTTTCGAGCCGAAAGTAGGTAGTTCTTCCGAATGATATAAGCTGCTTTCGTTCAAACCAATCATAGAATCAATGATTAGGTGAACAGAATCATATGATCAACCAATATTGATCAAAACACATGAAACCGATAATGTTTCTAGGTTACGTTTATGTGATCTAATCATACAAAATCACACATGACTTGTGATTATCCAAATTGTAATCATGATCGCTTAATCGGAGGTGGGGGAGAAAGTAATCACAGAGAACGAACACGCAGAATTGTGATCACGATTACATGATTAGTAATCACGGGTATAAACGAAAGCAGCTATAATTTACGAACATTTTAAGTAGCGACATCTTTCGATCGCTTTTTGACCTGACATTGCAGTAGGATTGACAAATTGAAGCCAGTTCGCTACATAATAAGTCATCCCATGCAAGGCGGTCATGCTTGCTGTCGAAGCATATGAGAATTTTAGAAAAAATTTGTGCAAATCGGTTTTGATTACAGCGAATTCCTCGATCTGTCCTAGGTTATTCGCCATTGCGATGTGAAAGTAAAGAACATTTTAAATAGCGACATCTTTCGATCGCTTTTTGACCTGACGTCGCTGTAATCAAAACCGATTTGCACAAAATTTTTTAAAAATTCTCATATGCTTTGTCAGCAAGCATAGCCGCCTTGCGTGGGATGACATAGAGTACGTTCCATATAATGCTCGTAACACTCGTAACGTTCTTCGATGACGTTCCATATAATGACGCTAGCGTTGAAGAGAGTTACTACGCGTACCATGTACGAGGCTAGAATTCGTGATCGCAACGCTCTTGTTACGAAGGTGAGTCTTTGTGAGCGTTTGAAACCATAACCTTATTTTTGTTGATGTTTGTGTTATAGATGCTTTCATTCTCAATCAGAAGACGTTTCATTGTCATCTCTTTGTCGCCGAATCAACATCACTGCAAGAGATCTTTCTCCTGTAACGTTTATTTTTAATGAACAAGCTTTATAAGGTTATGTCAAACGTCAATGCTTAATTTACGTATCCGCAGGGGTGCGTTCAGGAATAACGCTCCGACTAAAGAGAGCGCGCTCTATGTACTCATACAGCGTTCAGAAAAAGTTTAATCGCACTCTAGATAATCATCTTTATGAGTTCAGAAATAGATAGAGTAAATGCTTGGAGCGCGTTCTTCTGTACTCGGTCTAAACTTGGTACAAGTGGACAAAACCGTAATTGAGGTTATGTTTAGGTAATCATCCCGACAGAATTCAAGTTTAAAATGAATGCAAACAATGTGAGTACAAAGTTTGTTTACTTTTCTTTAAACCACTTATTATTATTACGTCTTCTGTGTCTGTATCTATATCTGATTCATCATTTTACAACAACGTTATACTATTTAGACTATCAACAATACAATTTGCAATTGCAATTACAGCTGCAAATCTTTGGTCACGGCTCATTTTTCAGTTTTGATAGATATAGGTTATTGTTCCAGTCACCAATGACACAACTTACTTCAGTTAAATTTTTACCGTTCATAAATACTTGAAGAGGCAGTGTAAATCTTGACGTTAAGGGTAAACACTCTGAGAGCAAACGCACAAAGTACTCTCACTGTACCTGAACGCACCCCTGGCGTTCCATTTGCACTGGTACGTTCACATCGAATTTTAAATGGAACGATGTTACGACTCATCGCGAGTGTGATCAGCGTGAGCATTATCTGGAACTTACCCTTATTATGTAGCGAACTGGCTTCAATTTGTCAATGATAGGTCTGTTCCAACCACGCTTTATGACGGTTTCGAAACCGTCAAAAGCATGCACTCATCAAAGTTTTACACTTGACACAGTTGTCAACATCGATCATTATTTCTGTGGGCAACTGATTATGACGGTTTCTTAAACGATCGGAAAGCGTGGTTGGAACAGAGCTCCTACTGCAATGTCAGGTGAAAAAGCGATCGAAAGATGTCGCTACTTAAATGGTTCTTTACTTTCACATCGCAATGGCGAATAACCTAGGACAGATCGGTTTGGTTTGCAGTGGAGTTCTCGAGCTACGGTTCTGCTGACGAAAGCCCAACTAGGCCTGAAACAGCTGTACAGAGCCTGCTCGAGGAATTCGCTGTAATCAAAACCGATTTGCACAAAAAATTTTTGATATAGTTTACATAAATCACACAACAAATGCAGTTAATGTCTGGCAGATTTTAAGTTTGCATTGAACAAATTTATATTTTTGAGATATACATGTTGTTTTATAATAATAAAGATAATAAAGGCAAAGAGTATGAAGAACAAAGATTTTTTTACAGGGTATAAAAAGAACGTAAATGAAGAGAAGGAAGAAATCAGAATTAAACTCCCAAAAAAGTGGAAAAGAAACAAGGTTACTAAAGAGACAAGGTTGCCTGGTCACTTTCAACGTCATCACAACGTCACTCAGTAGGCCCATTTAATGCATGTACACAAATAGATGGCCTACTGGATGACGCGTCACTCCACGACTTACCAGGCAACCTTCTCTCTTTAGTAACCTTGGAAAAGAAAGGTAGAAAGAATTCTCTAAAATAAATTAAAAAACTAGAATTAGAAAAAGGGCAATTTTTTTTACAATCGCAGACATACGTAACTTCGAAAAAAAAAACTTATTTCATACGTGGTGCGTTCAAAAAGTTTCACGGAACTCGGCCATTTCAATGTGTCTTTACGTTTCTCTATCACCTTTAAGTTATAACGGAAGTTTTTTTTTTTTTAATTTGGCGTCAAAGTTGGCCGTGACAAGGTGCTTATTGTGAACGCACCACAATTTTGATTATTCGTTGTAAATATTATTTTCTTACTGTCTGTTTTCATTTGTTACAACAGATCTCATCCTCATTGTCTTTTTTCGTTTATTACAATAGATCACATTCTTGTGTTGTCCTCTCGAGCTGTTGAGTTCAAAATCAAAACCTCGAAACCAAGGTTAGGAATGGCAAGCTCAAATGTCAAATTATCAACTGTCGTGGTTGACAATTATACTTTCATGGCCAACTTCGACGCCATATTAAAAAAGAAAACATGCTTTACAAAGTTTAACTTTCCACCAATGATATTGCTTAACCATACAATTAACTTGATTGAGTGGTTAACTACGTTTTATGCAACTAGGCCTAAGTGTCAGTAAGAATCTGATTGATATTATGCAGACCATGTAAAGCATGTTTTCTTCATTTATATTTATATATTTATAAATGTCAATTTGATGTGACTGACATTTTGTCACATTCTAAACCCGTCTTAAACTTAAGGCCTCCTTTAAATGTTGGCAATACTGACCGTTGCAGTCGCAAGCAAAAATTGATGACTTTTGAAATTAAAAGAAGAGGAAATTTAAAAATTTATTGAGCGAGGAGAAGCGTTGGGAAAATTTAAAGGTTTGATTTTGATTCAATTGCAGAAATTGGAAAATAAGACGACCATTTCTTTGTTTTTCTACATAGTGCGTTAAAAAAGTTCAGGGATTTTTTATTTCTACGAAAATCAACTGTTTTCCTCGCACCTTGCTGTTTTCTTCGACGATCAAATCGGCCCCTTCAATGTGTCTTATTACAATCGCGGGCAAGAATTGATGACTTATGAAATAAAAAAAAAAGATATCGCTTTTAGTGTGACGTCATAGCTGTTGTGCAGGCCAATTTCTTCACTGTGTTTATCCTAAGGTTAATTTATCTGTCAGTTGGAATGTGACGTGCATTTGGCTGTACACAAACTATGGCCCGGTTTTTTCACCTCCAGTTAACTTTATCTGACGGTTTATTCCCATAGTAACAATTGTGATCACAATCGTTACTATGGGAATTAATCGCCAGATAAAGTTAACAGGAGGTGAAAAAATCGTACCCTGTAACTGACAGATACATTTAACCTTAGGATAAGGCGGTAAAGAAATCGGACGAAATTGTTAAGAAAACGACTGCAACTGAATCTTTTTGAATGTACCACGTATAAAAGCAAGGTTTCTTTTTTAAATTTCAGAACTTGCTTTTTTATCAGCGCGAGCACTAAAGGGGGTTGAAATGTAAGCGGAATTTGTTTTCAAAACAAAATCGATTGTTGCGTGTTTAATTTCAAATAACGAACACGTGTTCGAAAACTGCACGCTGTAAAAATGCGACCGGGATAATTAAGAGCGACGCCCTGTCCCGTTTCAAGAGGATATACCACCCAGGTTTTAAAATTCTATGACGTCTGGCGCCATTCAGATGCACCCCAGCTCCACAGGCTTCATAAATCTGTCCGAATAGCCTTTTAGATTGTTTTGCTTAGATTTTGTCGCGTTAAGATTGCCGATATATGTTCAATTTGGGTAAAGATATCAAATTACATTGCAAGTTGAAGCATTCGCTTTAGTCTGCTTTCTTGCAAGCAGGCAGTAGATACTTTTGAAATGTTAGCTTGGGCACTTGTAAAGTTTAAGTTATGAGTGCTTCATTTGCGACAAACAACAGCGAGTGTTCCTGATAAGCGAATGGGGTGTCTCTTGATACATGCGGGGCATCTGGAATAGGCGTAGTTTGAGATTAGAAGCAGCGATGGTCATTGATCAAAGTGATTTCAAAATTGATCTTAATAAGGCCGTGGGGTGTGTTTTAGTAATTTTTACTTGGAAAGAACGGGCCGCGAAAAACAGGGAGAAACGTTCGGATCGATTTGAACGAGCGTTCGAATATTTTAAATTCTGACTTAGCGGTTTTTTCTGTAGCGCTTGCAGTCATTTACTCATTTTCTAGATAAATCATTTATTTCGGTACGGTTAAGTACCGTGTGTTAAGAAAGGGCAATTAAAAAACGAAACACATGAGCATCGCGACGCGAGTGTTTAAATCTGAGTGAAAAGTGCGCGCGTGTTACACGGATTACACATTTTTAGGTAATTGACATTTATTGGTATCTCTTCATCGCACCTTTGGTGGTAACAATTGCGTAGGGATAATTTAATTTGCATTAATTAGTGGCTAAAGAGTCAGTAAAGTTCATATTACCATTGCATTTAGATAACTTTAATCAAACTATTTTTATTTACATTGAAGCGAGTATTAAAACTCACTAGTGACATTCATCTTAGGAAAATTTGTTGGTCAGTGTTTCTTTAATTATTAGGCCAGTTCTGTAATTTAACCAACCAGCAGCAATTAACTATTCCCCACATCTATCTGGGAATTCAATACAGTGTACTCTTAGAAATAATTCTACCCTTGGGGATTTTCTCAGGCAAGTTGGAAACACGCTAACGGTTGTTTTCGATTTGTACAGGGAAGTCGCCGATCTAAATCACTGGTGTGAGGCAATTATATCTGTCGCTGAAACCAAGTGCGCCAGCACAATGTAAATTAGGAAATCAAAGCCAATTAATTGTCATTACGAATTTCGTGAAACCACGAGGCCGACCAATTTGAAATATATATTCATAGCCATTTTCCTAACAAAGTTTTTTCACCCCAGTGTGTGAACCGAATTGTGGTCTTTGCCGAAAGATTTGCAGGTTAATTAGAAGCGATTTGCTGAGAGACTGAAATGGCCATAAATACCCATGGTGTAGTGTCGAAAAACAGTCAAATCTGGGTTCTTGCGCAATAAATTAGTTAGATAGGTTAGCCGACGGAAAAACGACGAAGGGAGAGATTTGAAAAAAGGTGCCAAAGAGCCACTCTCTCAAGGTGATTGAAAGTAGCTGGGAGGGACCCTACCCATTCGACCTTAATTAATTAGTTTAGCCAGTGTTAGGGTTATTCCACCACCTCCAAAAGGAGTCCCTGAAAAACTGGTGATTGCTATTGATTGTCTTGCAAATTGATCGCCGAGGGCGGCATTTTGTATCACATACTTCTCCAGAACATCTGATTAATTCATTAATTAACTCCATTAATTGAGTACACTGTAGGCCCACTGTGTCACACTATGCGTTGGTTTATTAAACAGAACAAGTCTTAGAGTACGATCTGAAGTGACGAACACTAGTACCAAGACTCGAGCTAAGTTGAAATTCAATTAATTGTTAATCTAATTAAGGAGCAGAGCTCTCCAACAAATATCTGTGTAGACGTTAAACCACCAACGCGCAACGGTGTGAATCGAAAGAAAGTAAACCGCGCCGATATTCGAAAGTGAAATCTGTTAAGCGGGTTATACTCTACTTTCTGAGAATCGTAATTTTTGTTTCTTTGTATTTGATTTCAACGCAAGGCTTTTACGCTCATTATACCAGGCCCGCAGTGGCTGGTACAAGGAATTTTTACCTTTTTTTTGCATTAAATAATTAATTAAATCTAATTTAACGTAATTAGCTCCTTTGTTCTTACGATTTATTTACCGATCCACCAAGAAGAACGGGTTATCACGACGCAGATCCAGATTAATGGCGATCACGAGCCGTAATTAAGTATTAAGTATTATCGTTCCTTTTATTCCGAAGGGTTGTTCAACAGAAACAGAATCTAGGTCAGTAGCATAACCTTTAGGGCGGCCGCCAGTAGTCAGGTAGTAGGCAGAGGATTCGTAGAACAGATAATAGTACGAACCAGCTGTGTGACCTTTCGGAATCCCTCAGGGGTATACGGTCGGTCCAGTTATTTCCTTCGCAATAAATTTAAGTTGTGGTTGTTTGTACATTTTTATTGCTTATTTACTTGTAAGTAAAAGTAAACAAACAAGGGTTTTAAACGGGCGCGTTACAGGGTGATTTTTTTTTAAATTTTGATAATTTTTTTTATTTCCGAAGTAATCAATTTTTGGGTGCATCTTCTGCAAGACACATTGAAGGGGCTGATTTGGTCACCGAGAAAAACGGCGACTGTAACAAACATTAAAAATGCAACTACATCGTCATTTTTCTTAGAAAGTCTCTTTGAACGTACCTGGTACAAAAGCGAGAATAATTTTCTGATTCTTCAGAAGTACAGCTTCCAGAGCCTTTTTTTCTTAATGCAAAAGTCTTTGCACTTTATTATTTCTATTCGCATTGGATGTTATTGTAAAAAAAAGCTTTTTGAATCTATCACGTATAAAAGAAATCCTTGATTTTTTTTATTTCTGAACTTTTTATCAACAAAATAATAGCAAGTTAACTAATTGTATTTCTTAGTTGATATAAAAACTTTCTGAAAGCACTACGTATAAAATGAAAGCGGTTTTTGTTTCTAAATTTCTGATGTCATCAATTTTTTTCCTGCAACTATAAGACACGTTATTGAAGGGGCTGATTTGATCAACGAAAAAAAAACCAGGTGTAAGGAAAACAATCGACGATAAATTGTTTCTCGTAGAAACAAGAAACGCGCAGAACTTTTTGAATGCACCACGTAGAAAACCAGAGAAATCAAGTGTATTTTTTTAATTTCGAAAATTATCTTTACCTGTTACTGCATAAAACATTTGAAAATGCAACAAATTACCCATTTCAAAGAAAACGCTCGCACTCCGTCGCTTTTCTTAAACACAGTCAGCAAAATTTTTTTAACGTGCTCGGTATATAAACGAGACTAATTTTCTGGATCTTTACAAGTTCAGCTTCCGCGGCCTTTCTTTAAAATGCAATTATTTGCACTTTATTTTTTCTATTCACATTGGATATTATTGTATTTTTTTAATCTCTCAACAAAATAATAGCAAGTTAACTAATTGTATTTCTTAGTTGATATAAAAACTTTCTGAAAGCACTACGTATAAAATGAAAGCGGTTTTTGTTTCTTAATTTCTGATGTCATCAATTTTTTTCCTGCAACTATAAGACACGTTATTGAAGGAGCTGATTTGATCATAAAAAAAAACAGCAAGGTGTAAGGAAAACAGTAGACGATAGAAGTAGTAGATAGATAGGTAGGTAGAAGAATAGAACTTCTTGAACGCACCATGTAGAAAGGCAAAGAAATCAAGTGTCTTTTTTTTTCAATTTCCAAAATTATCTATTTTTACCTGCGACTGTAGAAAACTTTAAAGAATACAACAAATTAACCATTTCGAAGAAAACGCTCGCACTCGCACTGTTTTTCTTAAACAGCAAAAGTTTTCGAATGTGCTTGGTATAAAAACGAGAACAATTTGCGGGATCTTTACAAGTTCACGATGAAGGGGCTGATTTGATCATAAAAAAAAAAAAACAGCAAGGTGTAAGGAAAACAGTAGACGATAGAAGTAGTAGGTAGATAGATAGGTGCAAACGTCTTTGAACTTTACTTCTTTTTTTCACATTGTGTGTTACTGTAAAAAAAACGTTTTTATTGTACTACATATAAAAACTAATATAACTCAACTTATTATCAACAAAAAATAGCAAGTTAACGCATGGCATTTCTTAGTAGATGTAAAAACTTTCTGAAAGCACTACGTATACGAGTGATTTTTTTTAAATTTCGAAGCCATCATTTTTTGCCTGCGACTTTAAGACTTAATGAAGGGGCCGAGGTGTTTGAGCTTTACTTTTTTTTATTCATACTTTAAGCGATTGCTTAACAATGTGCAATAATGTTGAATGAAAATATTTATATTTATAAACAAGTTGATTTGCAAGCACACATCTGGTTGTTATGGAATTTAAACAAACCTGTTTGCTTCGCCGGAGGGGACGGTTTTTTCTGCACCACATTTCCTTCTTATCTGGCGCGTTTACTCGCCTTGGATTAATCACCACGAATTACCATCCACGCGTCCGCGTTTTGAATGTTCCATTTCGATTCGATTTTGCGCGTTCCTCTTCGTGATAGCGTCGCCGAGGGGTCGACGCCGTCGACGGTGTGACAGTCAGTAACGTGCTCGAAAGTGCAACGTGGAGACGTCCGCCCGCTTCCAAGTGTGATATTTCCGGGGGGGCTGTTTTGGCCGTTTTTCTCCGTTCGAGGAGGGTGCAGAAAGGATGAGAATCGATTTTTGGCTTTGTGTGAGTACGCTTTGCCCGCGTTGTTCATCGCACATACATAGATTAGGAATTTGACAATTGGACGTTGAACTTATTGTTGTTGTTTCTGTTGCGCTGACTCGATCATTGTGTGTGCGTTTTTTTTTATGAAAGAAAGATATTGGGGTTTGTCACCAGGCACATAAGTTAAAATGGTTGTTGACAAATAAAATTCGTGGAGTGAGTTTGCAAAATTTTCAAATTAATCAATTTCATGTTTTTCTTTTTCTTTAATACTTTTATTACTGAGAGCAATTTTGCATTAAATAAAAGACGCACGTGTTTGTGTGTGAGTGCAGGGGGGCGCCGTTCAAATTGGCGATTACGTGATTTGATCCCGAAAAGGAAATAGACGAGGATTAGTTCCTACACTAATTTTCAGATTTGTGCTAATTTTTTTGTTTTGAATAGTTTAATAAAAATAACGAAAATTGTAATAAAGAAGTAAGGCTGCGAGTACTAAAATAATTGTAGAATTAAATGTAAAAAAGCAAGATTCTAAAAAAAAATGTGAAGAAAAGGAAACGGAAGCAAAAGCGTTAAAAGAATCAGGAAGACAGCTGTGAGCCAAACTCAAAAAATGAGAAATAAAAGTTCTGTTCTCATAAAGGACTAAAAATAAATAAAACAAAAAAGAATCAATAAAATTAGAGAAACAAAAACGTAAAGTAAAGTTAAAATGTATGTGTGTGTGCAAGTATGAAATTGAATTCCTATTCTTACAATTGTTGAAGAAAGAAATAATAATTTAGAAAATTATGGTGAAAATTAAAGAAAAGAGCCAATAAAATAGCAGAATAAAAAGTTTTGTTCTTACAAAGGACTCAAAATAAAACAATAAAGAATTGATTCAGAAACAAAAAGGCATCAAATAATTCAACGTACCAAAAAGTGCAGTGAAACGACTTCAGCAATTACATAGTTAGTTCCTGTTCACTAATAAGATCACGAAATTGTTTCTTACGATCACCTGTCGATCGTCTTTTGTTTTGTTTATTTTTAGGTAGTAATATTCTATTTGTTGTTTTTTTTTTATTAAAATAGAACTGCCGTAAATATTTCGAATTTCTTCTTTATTGTTTTATTGAATAAATAAAACTGAATAAAGAAATCACGATTCAAATTGCATAAAAAATTACGATTTAAATTGAATGAAAAAATCACAGTGTAAATTGAATAAAAAATCACAATTCAAGAAATTGAATTAAAGAAATCACGATTCAAGCTGAATTAAAGTTGACTTAACAAGAAGTCACGATTCAAATTGAATAAAAAATCTTGAGTCAAATTGAATTTAAAAAATCGCGATTAAAATTGAATAAAAATATCACGATCCAAATTGAATAAAAAAGTCACGATTGATATTGGCTAAAAAGTTGTTTCTTACCATCACCTGTCGATCGTCTTTTGTTTTTTATATTCTTGTTTTGTTTACTTTTCGGTATTTATCTTCTTTGTTTTTTTTTAATTAAAATAGAGCGTGCCGTAAATATTTGGAATTTCTTCTTTATTATTTAATTGAATAAATCAAACTGAATAGAGAAATCACGATTCAAATTGCATAAAAAAATCACGATTTAAATTGAATAAAAAATCGCGGTTTAAATTGAATTGAAAAAATCACGATTGAAGTGACTTAAAAAGAAGTCACGATAAAAATTGAATAAAAAAGTCGCAATTCGACAAATTGAACTAAAGAAACCACGATTCAAACTGAATTAAAAAAATCACAATTAAAGTTGACTTAACAAGAAGTCACGATTCAAATTGAATAAAAAATCATGAGTCATATTGAATAAAATAAATCACGATTAAAACTGAATAAAAAATATCACGATTCAAATTGAATAAAAGTCACGATTGAAATTGGCTAGAAAGAAATCACGATTCACACTGAATAAAAAATAACAGTTCAAACTGAATTAAAAAAGTCACGATTAAAGGTTGGCTTAAAAAAATCACGAATCAAATTGAATAGAAAAAATCGAACTGACTCAAAGAGGTCACGATTAAAAAAATTACAATTCAACAAAATTAATTAAAGAAACCACGACTCAAACTGAATTTAAAAAATCGCAATTAAAGTTGACTTAACGAGTAGTCACGATTCAAATTGAATAAAAAATCAATAGTCAAATTGAATAAAAAAAATCACGATTAAAATTGAATAAAAAATATCACCATCCAAATTGAATAAAAAAAGTCACGATTGAAATTGTCTAAAAACAAGTCAAAATTCAAACTGAATATTAAAAAATCACGATTCATATTGAATAAAAAAAACTTTGATTGAAATGACGATTCAAAATGAATAAAAAACTCACTATGTATTTAAATTGAATAAAAAGTATTACGAATCAAATTAAAAAGAATCACAGTTCAAATTGAATAAAGAAAATCACGATTCAAATTGAATAAAAAATATCACGATCCAAATTGAATAAAAAAATCACGATTGAAATAGGCTAAAAAGAAGTCACGATTCAAACTGAATAAAAAATCACGGTTCAAACTGAATTAAAAATGTCGCGATTGAAATTGACTAAAAACAAGTCACGATGCAAATGGAATAAAAAATCACGAATCAAAGTGAATAAGAAAATCACTATTTAAATTGAATAAAAATATTACGATTCAAATGAAAAGGAATCACGGTTCAAATTGAATAAAAAAAGTCGCGATAGAAGGTCGACTTAAAAAAATCACGATTCAAATTAAATAAAAAAGGTCACGATTGAAATTGACTAAACACAAGTCACGATTCAAATTGAATATTAAAAAATCACGATTCATATTGAATAAAAAATCATGATCGAAATGACGATTCAAAATGAATAAAAAAACTCACTATGTATTTAAATTGAATAAAAAGTATTACGAATCAAATTAAAAGGAATCACGGTTCAAATTGAATAAAAAAAATCACGATTCAAATTGTCTAAAAAGAAGTCACGGTTCAAATTCAATAAAAAAATCACGATGGAAGTTGACTCAAAAAGAAGTCACTACTCAAATTGAATTTTAAAAAATCACGATTCAAATTGAATTAAAAAAAACTTACGATTGAAATGGACTAAAAGAAATCACGATTAAAATTGAATAAAAAATCACAGTTTAAATTGAATAAAAAAAAGTATGATTCAAATTGAATAAAGAAATCACGATTCAAAATGAATGAAAGAATCACGGTTCAAATTGAATAGAAAAAATCACGATTGAAGTGACTCAAAAAGAAGTCACGATTAAAATTTAATAAAAAATCACAATTCAACAAATTGAATCATAAGTTGACTTAACAAGAAGTCACGATTCAAATTGAATTAAAAAAATCACGACTCATTGAATAAAAGATGACAATTTAAATTAATAAAAAAATTATGATTTAAATTTAATAAAGAAATCACGATTCAAATTGAATAAAAAATCACGATTAAAATTGAATAAAAAATATCACGATCCAAATTGAATAAAAAGTCACGATTGAAATTGACTAAAAAAGTCACGATTAAATAAAAAAAATCATGCTTCAAATTGAATCAAAAAAGTCAAGATTAAAGATTGGCTTAAAAAATTACGATTCAAACTGAATAAAAAATATCACGATCTAAATTGAATAAAAAGTCTCGATTGAAATTGACCAGAAACAAGTCACGATTCAAATTGAATATAAAAAATCACGATTCATAGTGAATAAAAAAATCATGATTGAAATGGAATAAAAAAATCATGATTGAAATGGAATAAATTATTCATGATTGAAATGGAATAAAAGAATCACGATTCCAAATGAATAAAAAAATCACTGTGTATTTAAATTGAATAAAAAATATTACGATTCTAATTAAAAAGTATCACGGTTCAAATTGAATAAAAGAATCACGATTCAAATCGCCTAAAAAGAAGTCACGGTTCAAATTGAATAAAAAAAGTTACTTTTTTTACAGTTGGTTCTTGTCCGATGAAATTTGTATCACAAAATCTTTTAAGCGGACACTAAATCGCGCACTATAACATATTTTTCACTTCTGACGAAGCTGTCGAACGACGGTGAAACGTAAAGTGTTATAGTGCGCGATTTAGTGTCCGCTTAAAAGATTTTGTGATACAAAAAAAAAAAAAAAGTTACGATTGAGCTTGACTAAAAAGAAGCCGCCATTCATATTGAATTTAAAAAATCACAATTTAAATTGACTGTGATTCAAATTAAACTGCTAAAATCGAATTATGGAAATTTTCAGTTTCGTGTTCGTTTTTTCGAAATGTTTTCAAAAAACAAATTTTTTTTCTGGAAAATTTTTGCCGCAAAGAGCGCACGTGTACAACCACTTATTATAACATCTTTAAATAAACGTTTCGACTGATGCCAAGCCAAAAAACTTCACCATCAAATAACTCGACCGGCGCCAAATCATTTTCCACCTGAAATTTTCAGGCTTTCCAAATCAGGCAAATTTAAATCCAACCCTTCTCTCCACCCCATATTACAAATTATAATCCGGGGCACAACGTTCAGGGATTATTTCGTGGTATTATGATCGATGTGTGACAAGCTCTCTCGTTAATCCCCTGATTAGACTGAAACGATCGTAAAACGCTAATTACGCCTTGTTTATGACTTTAATCGCATCGTTAATAAATAAAGTAATGATAATCGCTTTGTTTAGTTTTTAGCGTCCGCCTGTAATAATAAAAAAGTAATAATAAAATAACGTTAGGGAATTGTTTGTCGTCTGACGATGAGTTTCGAAACGAATTGCGTTTATTACATACTCGCAAATTTACGTTAACTTTATTGTTAACAATCGACACTTAAAAAGCTTACAAAAGAAGAGACAAGTTTTCTCAATTTAAGCAAAGAATAAACACTTAGGGTCGGAATACACGGATCACTTTTGGCAGTCGAAGTCAACGACTACAAACAAATCAGACGAGTAGTGATCGGACAGTGCCTCCAATTATATCTACAAAAAAAGTTAAAAAGGAAAGTTTCCAGGTAAGAAATGTTTTTCATTTGTCTTCATGCGATTGCTAAAAACTGACCAGTGTATTTTGACCTTCAATCTATCTCGAGGGCATCAGAAATATTTAATTCACTCTAACACGTAATACAATCTGAAACTACGCTGCATTAATCTCGTGTATCGAGTGGAGGCGATAGACATTTGAATGGCAAATAGCTTTATGAATCGATGAGGTGAATAAATTACAAACGACGATAAGTGACCTTGAACGGTATCATCGTGAGTTCTAAGCACATGAAAGGCGATTCGGTTTCGGTTTTTTTTTATTCCAGAGTTGGCGCTTTCTCTGCGAAATCGATTCGATTGCCAAGCAAGTTGCGAAATGTGGAAAATACGGTGCAATTAAATTGCGCAACGTGTTTACGCGCGCATGTTCCCACATACGAAGTGGATTATGAAAGAAGAAAACTAAAACGTCGAGGTAACGTGAAAACCAATTATAAGTGCCAGCAGAAGGTTCAAATGACAGATGATTTGCAAGTTACAAAAGAAAAAACTATTCGTGTTAAAAACTAAAGAAATACCAAGAAACAAAAGACATTGATCTGATGAGCAAATCCTTTTTAATGTAAATTGAAAATTACAAAAAGAAAGATTGAGTGTTTATAGTTAAAAAAAGGCAACGGAATTAAACAAAAATGTAACCAAAGAATTAGAATTAAATTAAAAAAAACTGTCGGCTCAACATAATTGATAATTAGGTGATTAGAAACGAAAAACCAAAAATGGTGCTCGCATATTAGGGTGAGACTTTCCCCTTAAATCAGCCAGAGCAAGTGTTTTTAACCAGCTCATAAAAATGAATTTTTCCAAAACAATCGTAAATCCATTGCACTTAAAAAAAAATTAAAAATAGGAAAGGCCAAGAGCTAAAAAAAAGACAATGGACGATAAATTTGTGACAGAAGACTAAATCATTAATTAGAAAACAGATCACGGTTCAAATTGAGAAAAAAAATCAGGATTCAAACTGACTAACAAATAAATCACGATTTAATAAAATTGATTGAATAAAAAAAATCACGTGCAAATTGAATAAATAACCTCACTATTCAAACTGAATAAAAAACCACGGTTCAAATTGATTTAAAAATCACGATTCAAATTGAATAAATTACGATTCAAACTGAATAAAAAATATCACGATTGCAGTTGACTCAAAAATAATTCACGTTTCAATAAAAAGATTGAATTAAAAATGACAATTCAAATTCAATGAAATAAAATCACGCTTGAAATTGACTAAAAAGGAGTCACAATTTATGTTGAGTAAGTAAAATCACGATTCAAATTGAATAAAACAATCACGATTCATATTGAATAAAAAAAAATCACGATTCAAACTGAATAATGAAACACGATTCAAATTGACTTAAAGGGAGTTTCGATTAAAATTGAATAAAAAAAATCACGATTCAAACCGAAAAAGAAATCACGATTCAAATTGACTAAAAGGAAGTCACGATTCAAATTTAATTAAAAAATCACAATTCAAATTGAATTTAAAAAAATCACGATACAAATTTAATTAAAAAAATCACGATTCTTATTAAATAGAAAAATCAGGGCTCAAACAATAAAAGAAATCACGATTTAAATTTTAAAAAAATTCAAGTTGAATACAAAATAAAATCACGATTCAAATTGAATTAAGAAAATCATGATTCAAATTGAATAAAGAAATCACGACTTAAATTGAATAAAAAATCACGATTCAAACTGAATAGAAAAATATCACGATTGTAGTTGACTAAAAAAGTCACGATTCAATAAAATTATTGAATAAAAAAATCATGAAAAATTGAATGAAATAAAATCACGTTTGAAATTGACTAAAAAGGAGTCACGATTTATGTTGAATAAATAAAATCACGATTTAAATTGAATAAATAAAATCACGATTTAAGTTGAATAAATAAAATCACCATTCAAATTGAATCAAATTGAATCACGATTCATATTGAATAAAAAAATCACGATTCGAACTGAATAATAAAACACGAATCAAATTGACTAATAAATCAGATTGATTTATATTGAATGAAAATCACGATTCAAACAATAAAAAGTTATGACAATTATAGTTGACTTAAAAAGAAGTCAAGATTCAATAAAATGAGTGAATAAAAAATCACGATGGAAAGTGAATGAAATAAAATCACGTTTGAAATTTACTGAAAAGGAGTCACGATTTAAGTTGAATAACAAAATCACGATTCGAATTGAATGTTACAATCACGTTTCATATTGATTAAAAATCGTGATTTACAATGAATACAAAAATCACGATTCAAACTGAATAAGAAATCACGACTTAAATCGATTAAAAAGAAGTCACGATCAATTTGAATAAGAAAAATACAATTCAAATTGAATTTAAAAATCACGATTAAAACTGAATTTAAAAAATCACGATTCAAACTGAATAAAAAAATGTCTCAAATTTAATTAAAAAAAATTAAATCACTATTCTAATTCTATTTAAAAAATCACGATTCAAACTGAATATGAAATCACGACTTAAATCGATTAAAAAGAAGTCACGATCAATTTGAATAAAAAAAATACAATTCAAATTGAATTTCAAAATCACGATTAAAATTGAATTTAAAAAATCACGATTCAAACTGAATAAAAAATTTTTTCAAATTTAATTAAAAAAAATTAAATCACGATTGTAATTCTATTTAAACAATCACGATTCAAACTGAATAAGAAATCACGACTTAAATTGATTAAAAAGAAGTCACGATCAATTTGAATAAAAAAAAATACAATTCAAATTGAATTTCAAAATTACGATTAAAATTGAATTTAAAAAATCACGATTCAAACTGAATTAAAAAAATATCTCAAATTTAATTAAAAAATAAAATCACGATTCCAGCTCAATTTAAAAAATCACGATTCAAACTGAATAAGAAAAATCACGATTCAAATTGAATTAAAAAATTAACGTTTGAAATTGACTAAAAAGCAGTAACGATTCCTGTTGAATAGAAAAAAAATCACGATTCAAACTGAATAAAAAATATCACGAATCAACTGAATAAAAATCATGATCCATACTGAACAGAAGACGTAATTAATTTTTACTTAAACGCAACCGCATATGAAATAAATTGATTAAAAAAATATTACGATTCAAATTAAACGAAAGAACCACAAATCAAATTGTCAAAAAGTCATTGTTTAAAAAAATACAGAAACAAGAAACTGAAAATCAGAAAAAATGAAAAGACAATACAGAAATATTTAGAAAAAAGACCAATTCACTTTGAGTAACAGAATAAAAGACGATCAGAACAAAAAAGTGAATACAAAGAAAAATGCAAAATAAACTCAGACGCTTCAACATGAACACCAAGAAAAAAAGGCGATCGACAAAGACATAAATATATACATAAAAAAAACAAAAGACAAACGATAGATGATTTTAAAAATACGAAGGCTATTAGAAAGAAATAAAGTAAAAAAATGACAGCATGATTTAACCTAACCAAAGTAAAAATTTAATTTAAGAAAAGTAATTGAAAATGAAAAGACAATAAAAAAATCTAAAATAACAAAGGAAACGCGATCAGAACAAAAGTGAAGACAAAGAAAAATGTAAAATAAATCTGAGACGATTCGACATAAACACCAAGAAAAAAAAAGGTGATGAAGAAATGAATAGGCACAAAAATAAGCAATAGATAAGTGAATTCGAAAATGAGGAACAAAGGCGAAATACAGTAGGAAAATGTAAAGTATGGCAATTTATTCAAAGTAAAAGCTTCATTTTGAAGAAACAAAGAAAAACAAAAGAAACAAAGAGATACAATAAAAAAGTAAAAAATTCGGAAGAAACGAAGATTATTTGATGAAACGAAAAATGTAAGTATGTGTCAGGAAAAGTGTAAAAGAAAACTTCTCAACTTCGAAGATTGAAAAAGCTGCCAAACGATTGAGAGAAACGTTGGTGCGAGAAAAATTTTCTTCTCTACAAAAAAAGTGTTATACTCGTAGTTGATATCCTTGTGAAATATTTGTTTCTTCATTTGTTTTTATTGGCTCCATTCATTTCAACCACTTCTCTATTCATTTTCTTTTCTCGCCCTTACTTTCTCGAGGGTCTAGGCATCTGCCTTACACTATAATTTACTGGCGAGTTAAAATTAGACTTGTCGAGATTAGGAGCAGGTAAATAAATACTTCGCCTACTTAGATAAAGCCTAGTGTCAGTCGAGTGCGCACTGCCGTTTGCATAGTTGCACTATCCGACGTTGCACGCGAAGGTAAACTGCGAGTTCTTCTCAACCACCCTGTATTTATTGTTTTAGTTGTAGACGATTAATTAGGGTAAATACAGTAGAATGACAGAGGATGTAGGCACTCGCGAGAGCCTCTTGGTTGCTGACGATAGTGGAGGTGAGTTTAATATAATTAAATAAAGGTTAAGTAAAAATTTTTGAAGAAACAAACAAAATAGGAATAACAGAAAAAAACAAGAGTAAAATGTGATTTAAAAGAAAAGCAATAAAAGGCGTTCTGAAGAAACACGTGGAGAATCACATGCACTAAAAAAAAAAATGAAGCATAAAAGAAAAGTTCTGCAAGAAACTAACAATACAAAAGACGGTCGAAAGAGAATAAAGGACGATTACAAAAAATAAGGCCGAATGCCAAATACAACAAATCAACGCTTTCTTGAAAAAAAAAAAGAAAAAACGAAAATGATTTTCCACAAAAAAGGCAAAGGACTCCCTGCAGGAAAAAGACGAAAAATCGAAGGATAAATGCAGAGACGAACGAGACAAAAATAATTTCAAACATTTCGTGCCATTTCATTTTAAATGAAAATTCTAGAAGAGACGAACAAAAGATGAAAACTAGAAGGCGGATGAAAAGGACCAAAGGGTAATTACGTAAGAAATAAAAAAAAGACAATCTGAATGATGTAAATAAAGTAATTACACATTAAAAAAATTGACAAACAGAAAACAAATAAAATATGAAATATTTGAAAATTAATATCAAAAACAAGTCGGAGCTTTCTTTCAGAAAACAAAAAAACAAAATTAGTTATCGCCTTAGCAGCAGTCGAAGTGTTTTTACTGCTTGGTTACCACAGATGTGCTCATAAGAACTTTAGTATCCGGTCTGAGAGGACAGTTTCAAAAACTTTAGAAAAGACCGGTAGTATTAAAATTGGTCTATAATTGTCAGGTGATGCAGGATTTCCTTTTTTGTAAATAGGTATGACTCTCGTTGTCTTCATTTTCTGGGGGAAAACTCCCTCCGTCATACAGGCGTTTATGATATTCACTAGAGGTTGAAATATGTTGTTTTACGGTTTCGATTGTTCTCACATTCATTCCGCAGATATCTGTGGTTGCCGAGGGGTTCAGTCCATTTATAATATTTTCGATTTCCATTTTTGTGGTTGGCGCAAGAAATAATGACACTGCGGTGGTTTGGGCATTTGATGTTTCCTTCCAATGATGGGATTGGTTTTCAGTATGGTCTTGATTGTTTCAGGTCCAACATTGCAATTTACAGTGAAGGTATTTAGGTCCTTACTTGGGGGTCCAAAAAAAAATAAAAAAAATAATAAATAATAATAATAATGATCATAAAAAGGACGAGAACACAAAAGATAAGTGCAAACAAAAATGAGACGTAAACAATAATTTCAAACATCTCATTTTAAGTGAAAATTTTAGAACTAACAAAAGACGAACGATAAAAAACAAAGAACTGTCGAAAAGGACCAAAGGACGTTTACGCAAAATTTAAAAGATGACGTGAAGGAAGAAGAAAATAAGTACATATAAGAAAGGAAAACAAAAAGAAGAGAAAAGATGTGAAATGTTTGAAGAACAATACCTAACAATAAATTAAAAGAACAAACAAACAAAAGAAACAAATAAAGGATTGCACACGTGAAGAAAAAAAGAAACAAAAGATAAATTAACAAATAAATAAGACAAAACATAATTCCATTTCATCAAATCAAATCAAATCAAAAAGTTTATGCACTCGCTAATTATAAAAATTAGATGTGATATGTCACTAGTAACATACATACATACGCCACAACACATAAAGTGTAAAACAGACACATATACAATTACGTAAAAAAATCAGTAGAGTTTAACAAAACAGACAAATAATAATGATGAAGCAAACAGGCAGTACATGTGACAAAATCAGTGGAGTTTGACAACCAGACAAACAATAATGTTAACCAAAACAGATTGTTTTCAATTAGTTATCTAAAAATTCCTGAATAGTACAAAAAGCCTTACCTAACAGAAATTATTTTGTTTCTTTGTTAAGTAAAGCATAGTTTATATTGTGAATGTGTTGTAAAATTTCTTACCAACATACTGTAGCGCGCCCGCTAATTACTGCTATTAATCAATACTTACAAGTAAACAGACAAATAATTTACATAAATAGATAATAAATATGGGTCAACGGAATTCCAACTGAGATTTATGACCGAGGACGATCGGCCTGTCCCTTTACCTGCGTGGCGCCCGTCGACTCTAACAGTGCAATCCCCCAGATGTTATTACTGGGTGAGTGACCCTACGGAATGCCCTGCGCTGAAGCTACTTTTGATATTATATGATTATGACACAATTATCGAAAGTAAATGGCCCTACGTTGTGGTTTCCCAGATTCTTTGTTTGGTGCGATAGTACAATTAGTTTTAGCAAGGAAATAGGCAAGATGATAATAAAACGCAATAACTAAAATTTAAGTAATTATTTATTGTAATAATTAATTTGATCGGGCGAAAAACTCCGTCTCTCCTCTTCTGTCGAATCAGAGAAATTGAGCGTAAAAAAAACCCGGATGGTTTGAACTCAAATACAATTAATCAAAAAAGTTTACGATTTTCAGAAATACAGTGTGACTTTCGTAGTAGTTTTCGACTTTGGGTATCGGCGCGATCTGAATTCCTCCGATTCACACCGTTGCCGTTGGTGGTATAATGTTACACAGATGTTTTATTGGAGAGTTCCATTCCTGATTTATCAGTAATTAATTGAGATTCAAAAGTTAGAGTCTTAGTACAGCGTCTGTAACTCTGCTGGTATTCAAAGACTTGTTCGATTTAACAAACCAACGGACAAGTTGCCTCTGTGGGACGACAGTGTACTTAATTAATGGAGTTAATTAATGAACTAGTCAGATGTTTTTAGCAAAGTGTGTGATTCCTGCCGCCTTCAGCGATCAATCTGCAGGTAAATCAAAAGCAATCACCCGTTTTTCACGGACTCCTTTTGGAGGTGATGGTATACCCTATCTCTAATTAACCTAATTAATGGGCGCGTGCGGGAGCCGAACTATCTCCCGCTCCGTCGCCCGAACTTAATGTTATTTTGAGAGCGGCGCATTTGCCCGTTGCCTTGCCCGTTAGGACTCTCTGTGTATAGCTCATCCGCCGACAATCTGTCTAATTAAATAAAAAAGCGCAAGGTCCCATTGACTGCTTTATTGGCGCTACACTATGGGTGTTGTTAACCTTTCAGTCTCAAGATAATCGTTTATCATTTACCTGCAAATCTCACAGCCACGACAACAGGTTGACCCTCCCACAAATACAGGTTGTGAAAACCTTGGTCAAGAAAGTATCAGGAATGTATTACTGATTGTTTGGTTTATGATTTGTTTGAGAGGATTCCCCTTGAATGGTAGTTTCTAATGTACCCTGTATGGAAAGTCCCAAGTAGATGTAGGGTACGACAAATTTTCGCTGATTAACTAAATTATCGAACTCGGCTACTAGTTACGAACGCTGCCAATCAAAGCTTTTAAACATGAAAGTCACTACTGCGTTTTAACACTCGCAGTAAAGTAAATAAGAATAGTTTGATTTAAAGTTCTCTAAATGTAATGATAATAATGAACCTTACTGACTCTTTCCACAACGAATTAATGCAATTTAAATTATTCTCGCTCTATTTATGCCACAAAAAATGTGATGGAGAAATACTAATAAATGCAAATTACCAATATGCGTTAATCCGTGAAACACTCCCGCACTAATTACACTCCTTGTTTAATCACCCACGACGTGCGCGACGCCCGTGTGTTATTTTAATTGCTCTTTATCACTGAACTTAATCGTGCCGGTATAAATGATTTAACAAGCAACCGAGTTATATAAGGATACAAATTTGAATAAGGACTACAAGCGCCTAAGAAAACTGCGGAATCAAACTAAAAAGATTCAATTCGACCGTTTTAGTCTAAGCGTAAATGTTATCTGTTTTCCTCCGCGTCTTTTTACTTAACACGAAAACAATTAAGCCCCGCCCTCGGACTTGCAGCGAAAATTCAAAAATCACCTCAGCCAATCCCCTTCGTGGTATTTTTGGTTCACATGCTGCCTTTGCAGATGTTAGAAAAATTAAGAGCACTCTACTACTCCATGGGGGTGTTTTGTTCATGTCTCACGAACATCTATAAATTTTACTCATTCAAGTGTGGAAATTGACGTTTCTAAAAGGTCTGTTTTCGGACTGAGACAAGACAGACTGCAATTAAGCCTAAACTCACAACGTAACGTGATATCCTCGTACATTTGGCTCGCACGTTTTGCAGTTTTGACAAAGCAATCTATACGTAAGAGTTTAGAAAAATAATTTGAAATGTCAAGATAGGTTGGTTTATGACTCTACCACTGCGAACGTCGTCAGTTTTCAAACACGAAACGGACAGCGAGACATGTTTCCAATTGCCTGCAATCTGATCTTTGTGATCCTGGGCGAGTACTTAAAATTTAGAAAACATTCAAACCCATGTGGCGATGATCTATTTATTGTGCTCCTCGTGGGCAGAAATGTACAGCCCGTCGGTCCCGGTGGCGCCTCCGGTCAACAAATCAATGCTGCAAGTCCGAGAAACGTGTTTTATGAAATCAGACATGCAACAATCGCGTTTTATCTTTAAAACAAATTATCGAAACATTTCAATACACTGGCGATTTTTCAAAAAGAAAACTTTGGTGCTTTGTTACAATAATCTCGTGTTACGTCCGTGTATATCGTAATTGGAGACTTTAAATTTAAAGTCTTTTTCAGATGTCAAAACAAATATAGAAACGAATTTGTTTACACTTCTGATTGTGTGACTTTAGTTTTAAAGTCACACATTTTAAATTTGATTATGAAACTGGCCCTAACTTAGTTTAGAATCTAGATTTACACCTAAAAGGCGAACAAAATCGCATTCGAATTTAAGCAAATATGTTTTGAAGAAATAAAAAAAATGAATAAAAAAAAAACAAAAAGGTGATCGAAAGAGGAGATCAAAGGACGATTACGTAAGTAATAAGAAACGGTTTGAAAAAAGAAAAGAAAAATTGTTACACATAAAAAATAACAAATCACAGTTTTCTTGCAAAGAGTTGTAAGTTTTTACCAAGAAACAAACAAAAGATAAATTCAAAGAAATCAATGAAATAGAATCGCATTCGAATTTAATCCAAAGAATTACGTTGCAATCCAATTTAAATTAAAATTTATTAATAATGAAACAGTTCCTCCTAAGCAGGGCCTTTGATAGTTTTGAGGAATATTTAGCTTTTGATTTTACTAAATTAAAGTAAATTATTATTCGTTTGCTTGACGTAAGTAAGTACTCTGCACATTAACATCAATAAAATAAATATTACAAATTAAATAAATATAATATAAACAGTACATGAAGAACAAAACAAAAACAAAAGACGCTCGAAAGGGGCCAAAGGACGATTACGCAAAAAATAAAAGACGATATGGAGAAAGAAAAAAATTTTTACTCATCAAAAAAAAAGAAACAATAACCTTTTGGGGACCCGCAATTGAGCTGAGTCACTTTTGTTCAGTCCATCTACAATTTTTATTGTCAGTTTGTTCACTGCTTTTCTTCTTTTATTTATTGTTTAGTTTCCCTGTTCAAGTTATGAAGAAAATAATACAATAGAAAATTCTGCACGACCGCAATGATTACGAAATAACTACGCGTGTCTTAATCGGGGAATTCCTTGGCGTAAGAATGAAGGAAAAGCCGCACCATTTTATTCATAAAACCGCATGATAATAGCAACTGAAAATGCTCTTTATTAAAAAAAATGAACAGTGTTAATTCACACGTAAAAATGTGCGGAAGTGATTTAATCAATATTACGAAGCAATAAATCAGGTTGCACTTGTTTTGTATTTTTTTTATATCATATCCAAATACTTGTTAGTAATATTAGAATATTTATTTAATTTTATTTTCTTAGGCCCAGTATTTCAGACGCAGTTTAACTTTAATCTTCAGTTTATTCCCACAGTAACTATTATCTAAACAATAGTTTCTATGGGAATAAGCTGAAGGTTAAAGTTAAACTGAAATACTGGGCCTTAGTTGAACATGTGTGATTTTAATTGAAAAAGCAAAACTCAAAGTTTACTCTAGTGCTTGCGTAAATAATCATTTTTTATTTTTTGATTACGACTTTCGATTGTGAGTGTATAGTAAACAAGATCGGCTGATATTGTCTCAGTAAAAATAAATAAAAATTTATTAATATAGGGCTCAAAGGACAGACAGACATGACATGATAGCGACTAATTTCGTAGCGTGACTCTTATCTCGATATGATTCTCATATTACATAACGTTACTCACGCTCGGCTTTATCAAGTTATGCTAAATTTTCACTTGATCGACGATGCAAATACAATTTGATTGATTTTACTTTGTTTACTCTAAAAAAAAAATCGCTATCTAAGTCCTCTGATTACGATGAAACCTGCCAACATTCACGTTTTTATTAATTCTTGAAAATCGACGTTCCTGATAAAGATCACGCCAGCAAAAGATTCGAGGTGAATATTTTTTTTTATTAAAGAAAATCTCGTTGAAGATTAAAAAATTTCTTGTGAGGAACAATGTTAAAAAGGTCGCTCAGTAAATGAGGAACAACGCTGGGCGAATTGAAGAAGAATGCTCAAGAATACCAAGGAAGAAAATTGAGTAAAGTTGTCAAGAGAGGATGCTCATGAAAGTTGCTGAGTAAAAATCCTCAGAACGAAGATACTGAGGGATTATAAAGGAAAAGAACGTGTGCTGACGATTTAAGGAGTTACGCTATACATATAAATTCAGGAAAAATGCTCAGGAAAAATCTTGAGTATAAAGAAATTCTGAAAAACAATGTCCCAGATGACTGATTTTGCTGAGTAATTGAGGAGGAATGCTGAGCGAATTGAAGAAAATGCTAGAGAATGCCGAGGAAGGAAGTTGAGTTGAGGAAGTTGTCTTGAGTTGAGGAAGTTGTCGAAAAAGGATTCTCAGGAAAGATGCTGAGTAAAGGTCCTCAGTAAGAAGCTACTAAGGGGCCAGCTCCTCTGGCTAAAAAAAAGAAACAACATGAGCTAACAAGCTAAGAAGTTATGCCAGGCAAATTAATAGAAAAATACTCAAGATCTTTCTAAAATGATTCTGAAAAACAATGGCGTAGGTGGGTGAGTTTGCTGAGTAAATGGGAATCATGATGAGCGAGTTGAAGAATAATGCTAAGAAATACCAAGGTAAAGTTGTCGAGAAAGAATGCTCAGGAAAGATGCCGAGTAAATATCTTCAGAAAGGAGACACTGAGGGCCTGTAAAGGGGAAGAACATGTGCTGACAAGTTAAGTAGTTACGCTGTGCAAATTGAGACAAATGCTCAGGAAAGATCTCGAGTATAAAATGTTTCTAAAAAACAATGTCGCAGATGGCTGAGTTTGCTGAGTAAATGAAGAAGAATATTGAGCAAATTCGATGTTGTCGGGAAAGTATGCCCCTGAAAGGAGATACTGAAGCACCATAAGGTGCTCAGGAAAGTTCTTAAGTAAAAAGTTTTGCGAGCAAAGATTCTGAGAAAGAAGGTCGTAGATGGATGTTGAGAAAGAGTAGGTATTGGGGCAATCGTTGTCGATGAAGGACACCCTTAGTAACAGATGGAAAACTACCTAGAAAAAGATGGACTCCTGCAACAAGCAGGCGAAGGCACTGGGATAAAAAGTTTGCTGAGTAAATAAGGAAGAGTTCTGAGCGCATTAAAGACAAATACCGAGAAACGTCAAGTAAATTATCACAACGCAACAAAAAAATTTTTTTTTTTGTTTATTGTGATTTTTGTATTTGATCATGTGCAAAACGGTGAAATATAGATAAATCCTGGTTTTTCTGAACATACCTTCTCGTTTTTCAATTTCAGAGAATATTCAGTGAAATGAAGATTAAGTACATTTTGAGATTTTTATTGGACATTTTTGTATAATAAACAAATATTTATGGTATTATTTAGAAAAAAAAACACATTTTTAACGTAACTTTCTTAAGGGGATATAACTAAAAGTGCATAACAGATCTGTTTTTGCGTTTATGAATAGTATTCGTTTCTCTTAATAACCCCCAAATATAGTCACCCATCATAGCTGCATCCCATCGTCCTTGGTAACGTTTTTCCATCGTTTTAATGTCTTGGTGTGAAAACGTTCACTGATGTTCTTCACTTACATTTCCAAGATTTTCCTTAAAAAAATCTAAATGTGAATGTAAGAAATGCACTTTTAATGACATGCGGCATCCGATATCTTTATAACGTTGTAGAAGATTGTCTATGATTTCTACGTAATTGGCAGACTTTCTGTTACCTAAGAATTCATGTACAACTGTGCGGAATGATTGCCAAGCCATTTTTTCTTGTACATTAAATTTTTCCTCTAGTTCAACAGATTGAAGCATTTTTCTTATTTGAGGGCCAGTAAATATACCAGCTTCACTTTGCGATTGACACAGACGGAAACATGTCTCTTATATAAAGAAAAAACTTCAGATGTTGGATTCAGGACCTTCAAAATTGTTTGGCAAGTCCCAGTTTTATATGCAAAGGGGCAATAAAATTTTCTTTTGACACCAAAGGTGGATGTAGGACGTTTTCTTTTCCCGGAATTAATTCAGTTCTGACGGGCCATTCACGTTTTATGTAATGCTGATCGTCCGCTCTGCTATTCCAAAGACACAAAAAACAGGAATATTTTGTGTAGCCACTTTGTAATCCTAAGAAAAAACCCAACATTTTAAAGTCACCACACACATTCCATTGATGGCGGTCATAATTTAGAGAAACGAGCAACGTTTTTACATTTTCATAATTTTCTTTTAAATGAGCCGAATAACCAATAGGAATTGACGGAAGGTTATTGCCATTATGGAGCAAAACGGCCTTAAGGCTTTTGACAGAGCTGTCTATAAACAAACGCCATTCTTCTGTACGATGGTTTAACCCAATTTCCTCAAAAAGACCATCAACATTATGGCAAAAGCACTTATCTATATGAGGATATGCTTCTATGCCTTTTTCTATAAAAAGAAATTTGGCAGGATGGGTCTAACAAATTCCATTGACTCAGTCGTGATCCAAGTAGCTCGGCTTTTTCTATGGGAAGATTTAAATCTCTAACTAAATCACTTAAATCAGCCTGTGTAATTAAATGTCGTTCCTGAGGTGACATATATGTTTCCTCGTTATCGGATTTTTCGGATTCCATTATTTCGCCAAAGCTCTCTTCTTCATTAGTATTAGATGATAAACATGGTGAAATTGGAACAGTATAGTGTTCGTTAGGGTAAATTGGGGCACTTGTAGATTCAAGTTCGGGGTATATGATTTTTTTTCGATATTGTGGCTTTCTGTAAACAGATACATTTACGATACAAAAATAGCAATCGGTTACGTGGTTTTTAGACTCTCCATATTCATGGAAATGCAAAGGGCATTTTTCTCTTCATACCGCGATACCATGCTTCTAAAGTAGATCTGCAAGTTCCGCAAGTAACATGGGGCCCATGGTTTATCTTGATTACCGATTGATACACCGAAATATAAAAAATAAGCCTCACTGAATTTTGTATTTACTTCTATTGGATGTCTTATTTGTTTTGGAGAAATGTATAAACCACAAACATAACAAAAACTATTATTAGAGTGCTTACAAACACGTTTTTCACTCATTTTAAGCAATAAACTGAGGATAGTCAAAAAACGAAGTCACAAGTGAACTTTTGACAAGAGAGCCAAACAAAAGACGTTTTTTTTATTTTTATCATCGCCTACTATGTTTTATAAAAAAAAATTTCCATAAACAAAAACCTTGTTGCGTTGTGTTATGCTCAGAGAAGTCGCTCAGAAAAGATGCTTAGAAGAAGAATGTTTGCTGACCAAGCTAAGGAGTTATGCTGTGCAAATTCAAGGAAAATGCTCAGTGATATAGTCTCCTGAATAGTTGATACTGAGAAAGAGCACCAGGCAAGGGTTGGTGGTGAAGGACGTCCTAATTAGCAGGCGACGTAGTATCTAGAAAATGATAGACTCGAAAAAGAAGGACTTTTTCTGAGTAAATGAGGAAGTTTCTGAACGAATTTAGGAAGAGGACTCACGAGGAATACTCAGGAAGGATGTTGAGTAAAATTGCCGAGGAAACACTTCTCTAAAAAAATATGCTCAGGAAAGCTGCTGAATATAGATGCTTAGAAAAGGGGCTATAATAAGAAAATGTAGAATTTATTGCTGAAAATTGCTCAGGAAAGGTCTTCAGGAAAATAATCTGCTGAGTAACGCAGACAAAGACTCTGACAAACACCGTCGCAGATGGATATTGAGAAAAGTCTCGGACAAGGGTTGGTGATGAAGAACACCCTTTTTCACAGACGACGAATTACCTAGAAAACGATGGACTTAGAAAAGAAGAAAGTTTGCTGAGTAAATGAGCGAATTTGGGAAAGACGCTAAGACAACCGACGAGGTATACCGAAGTTGGGTACAATTGTTGAGGAAAGATATAAAATAGAACTCTCGAGAAGGATGCTCTTAGAAAACGAATAGCGACGGGCTATGAGGAAAAAAATGTTTGCTGAGCAATCTAAGGAGTTAAGGAAATTGGTCTGCTGAGTGACGCGGACAATGTCGCTGTTGGATGTTGAGAAAGATTGTCGGGTAATAGAGGATGTGCTTTTTAACAGACGACGATTTACCTAGGTAATGATGGACTCAGAACAAAAGAAAGTTTGCTGAGTAAATGAGGAAATATGTCGAGCGAATTGAAGAAAGATGCTAAGCCGTACTGCGGAAGGACGTTGATTGAAGTTATCGTGAAAGGATGCTCAGGAAATATCTGAGGGGTAAGATATTTGCTGAGCGAGCTGTGAAAATTTGGAAAAATGCTCAGGAAAGATATTGATTAAATAGGTCTGCGAGGATCCGAGAAGCAATGTCGCAGGTGGTTGCTGAACAAGCTTGATGATGGAGGGGTTTAATTTAAAACGAGCAGAAGAGTATTAATGAGTAAACTGAGTAAGAATATTGAGCGAACAGATGAGTTTAAGAAAAAACATTGAAAAAGGAATACTGAGCAAGAAACGTCGCAGAAAAATACTGAGTAAGGTTAATGATGAAACTTTAAAATGACATACAAATATCACGTGATATTGAAGCTTCAAGAATCATGCCCAATTTGGAAGATCTTGTGAACCAACCAAGACTTCGCTTCAAATGAGCTCACGCATCCCTTCATTCAGATTTAACCCCCATTCAGGGTGACACTTCTCTTCTGTCAAAATTGACATCTTCAAGCGCCACTTTCGAAGCGTAGCAATCAAATAAATCCTTGGGTGCTTTTGTTTGTTATCACAAAGTTCCCAAGGACATTACGATTTTGGGTAACCGAAATGTTTTTCCACCGCCTCGTGCAAAGAAGGAAACCTTCAGCCGGTAAAAACGGTTACGTCCTCGAGCACCGCCGCTTCTTCCTTACTTTTCCTTTTTCTCTTTGTGGTTGCAGATGGTAGAATGGTGACGACGACCAAGCCGGATGCACCGGATCTGGAAAAATCCGAGTACAAGACCTACAGGCGGAGATGGTCCATCCTGGGGCTCTTCGTGGTTTACTCCGCGTCGAACTCCATGCAGTGGATCCAGTACTCCATCATAGCTGACGTCATAATGGATTTCTATGGAGTTTCCAGCACGGCCGTGGATTGGACCTCCATGATCTACATGGTGCTGTACATACCGTTCGTGTTTCCGGCGAGTTACATTTTAGATAAGCTGGTGAGTCAACGTTTCGACCCTGAAGCCGACGCGATAACGTTAAAAAGTATTTATCGCAGACGTATCTGAAATATGCGGAACTCTCTGGAGTCTAAATGGTTTTCGCTTTGTCATTTATAGAAATATTTGTTTTTTTCTTTTTTGGGAAATTGCAGGGTCTTCGGAAATCCGTCATCATCGGAAGCATAGGCACCTGCGTAGGCACGTGGATCAAAATGGGCTCGTTAGGTCCGGACCTCTTTTGGGTGACGTTCTTGGGCCAGAGCATCGTCGCCCTGTCCCAGATTTTCATCCTCTCGGTCCCCCCCAAATTGGCCGCCGTCTGGTTCGACTCGAACCAGGTGTCTTCCGCCTGTAGCATAGGAGTTTTCGGCAATCAGGTAAGATGGCCTTGAACTCGCAAATTGAATTGGTCTCGTGTTGTAATCATCTGATAACCGTCGCGGAGTACCTACTTGCTTTAAAAATATCTAGGGCGTCAAGTAGGATTTCCTCTAATTTAGGCAGCGAGGGGCCCGGTCATTATCACATCACGCATCATGAATGTAAAACAAACAACACGAGATATTACATGAGCGATTGTGTTGCTTTGATAAGGAATTAAAAAAAAATTAATTGGTTTTTTCGTTTCTAAGAATCGTTCAATGATTTCGTCAGCTTGTTCTTTCTTTTCTCAACTTTCAATCTCGAAGTATGGAGGTTGAATTGATACTGAAAATTAAAATGCAACAAGCAATGCACAGCTTAAATAATCTGTTACAGTTAGGCTGTGCAATAGGTTTCGTCATGCCACCTTTGATAGTCCAGCGGGGAACCCCCGAGCAGATCAAATCCCAACTTTTCGTCATGTTCCTGGCCTGCGGCATAATCACCACCGTAATCTTAATCGCCGTGGTTTTAGGTGAGCCCACCTTCGCCGTAACTTAAATGCCTCCATATATTCATTTTCTTTTAGTATTCCAGGATAAACCAGCGACTCCTCCGTCGAAAGCGCAGGGGTACGTCGAGAACGAAAAGGAGCACGAGAGCTTCTTCCTGTCCATGAAGAAGCTGTTCACCAACAGGAATTATTTACTCCTCTTACTGGCCTATGGGATCAACGTGGGCATCTTCTATGCGATATCTACGCTTTTGAATCAGATCGTGCTGACGTACTATGAGGTACTGGACCTTACCAATCACGGTTCTCCTTTTTCAATCGTCAAGGTGGATGCTACGTATTTTGACAGACGTCAAAATCTGATTATGTTGTCAGTATCTGTTGTGATAGAGTTGAAGTAACGAATATGCACATAGCCCTCTTGGTATCTATGATACCTTCAAATTAACGCTGCCTATTATGTTCGTAAAAGATGCGATCACTTTTTCTACTTAAAACACATTTTGAGGTTATTTTCCTCGGTTTAACCTCAAGCCTAGTACATCTAGGGTGGTTATCGTCTATTAATTAAATTACGTTGTCTTTTCTTTTGTTTTGGGGCATTTCAGATCTTACTCTAGTTTGCATTGACTACCCTGATAAATTTCGACCTTACACGGACTAATTTCGAGCTTGTACCGAGCTTATACTTACTAATTTAGAGCTTGTACCGACCTCTCTCGGGCTTGCATAGAACTTCCGAGCCACCAACAATCAATCTCAAACTGTTACCCATCACTTTCAGGCTTTTTCTGACCCCCTGACCTTGTACCGGTTAGCCATAAGCTTGTACTGACCTACCTCGAGCTGTTACCATCACTGTAAAGCTTGTGAGCTTATGCCGACCGCTCACAAGCTTATACTGACTAACCTTGAACCTATACTGATCACTCACTCGCTTGTATCGACGAATTTCGAACGGTTACTGACAATTTTCGACTTTATCTGAAGCCATCGAACTTGCACAAGCTCGTCCCGATCGCTCTTGAGCTTGTATAGATCCTCAGAGCTGGTGCAGACCAATTTCGAGCAATTTCCCATCTCTTTCGTGCTTGTAAAGACACTCCGAGCTTACTCCGACCACCCTCAAGCTTGTACCGATCAATTTCGAGAGATTACGCATCATTTTCGTGCTTGTATAGACCCCCCGAGCTTGTACCGACCAAACTCGAGTGGTTAGCCATCACTTTCGTGCTTGTATAGTCCCTCCGAGCTTGTGTCGGTTACCCTCAAGCTTCTACCGACTAATCTCGAGTGGTTACCCATCACCTTTGTGGTTGTATAAACCTTCCGAGCTTGTGTCGGCCACCCTCAGGCTTGTACCGACCAACCTCGAGAGGTTACACATCACTTTCGTGCTTGTATAGACCCTCCGAGCTTGTACCGACCAATCTCGAGTGGTTACCCATCACTTTCGTGCTTGTATGAACCCTCCGAGCTTGTACCGACCAATCTCGAGTGGTTATCCATCACTTTCCGAGCTTGTGCCGACCACCCTCTAGCTTGCACCTACCAATCTGAACATTCTGAAGTTTATCTGGGCCATCCGACTTTGTAATGATTACTCACAAGCTTGTACTAACCAACTTCTAGCGTCACTGATTACCCTTGACCTTGTATAGACCCAGCAAGCTTGTATTGACCACTCTCAAGCTTGTAACGACAAATCTCGAGTGTTTACTGAGCATTCTGAAACTTATCTGGACACTCTGACCTTGTACTGATTTCCGCAAGCTTGTATCCATCAACCTCGGACTGTTGCCGTTCACCTTCGTGCTTGTATAGACTCTCCGAGCTTATGTCGGCGACCCCCCAAGCCAATTTCGAGCCGTTGCTCAAGGTTATCAGGAACTGCCGAGCTTGTTCTGATTATTCACAAGCACATAATCATCAATCTTGAGCCGTTGCCGAACATTCTCGTGCTTGTGTAGACCTTCCGCGCTAGTGCCGATCAATCTCAGGCTGTTATCGATCATTTTCGCGCTTGTATAGACCCATCAAGCTTGTACTGACCAATAAAGAGCGGTTACTGAACATGCTCAAGTTAATCTGGACCCTCCGACTTTGTATTGATAATCTACAAGCTTATAACGACCAACCACGAGCTGAGACCGAGCTTGTGTTAACCCCCGAGCTTAGGTCGACCTTCGACAAGCTTACGCCGAGTTTCTATCGATCCCCGCGTTTGTACTAACGATCCTCCAGTTCATATAGATCATCAACGACCACTTTCGAGCCGATGTAGACCCATCGAACTTTTATTGACCACCCCTAAGATTCTACCAGGCTTGATACAGAACTCCCGAACTTGTACTAACCACACTTGAGCTTGTACCGCCTATGCGTAAGCTCGTAGTGATCACTCTTGAACCGCTACAGCTTTTGTAGACTCTCCGAACTTATCTTTACCGCTTTCCAACATTTGCCCACTCTGCTTGAGTTGTTACTAACAAGCCACGAGCTCGTACACAATCCCCGAATTTATACTAACCACCCTCGAGCTTGTACCGACCATAGGCAAGCTTGTATCGGTCAATTTCGAGCTTGTGGAGACCCTTCGAGTTTGCGTTGGCCACTTTCGAATTTTTATCACCTTCAAGCTTGTGTCAACTACCCTCGAGCTTACACCTCCTAACCATAAGCTCGTAATGATCAATCTTGAACCGTAACCGATCACATTCCAGCTCGTATAGACTCTCCGAACTTAGGTTTAGCACTTTCCAATATTTAGCTACCATCCTTGAGATGTCACTGGCAACCCTTGAGCTCGTGCAAAATCCCCGAATCCACCCTCGAGCTGTAGCGACCACCCACAAGCTTGTACCCACCAATTTCGAGCTTACGTGGACCCTCCGAGCATGTATTGACTTCTGTCGACTCGACTGACCTTTCGATTTTACCAACCCCCCTCAAGTTCTTATAAAATCCCCCAGCTTGTAATGATTAGCCACAAGCTTCTACAGACCAGCCTCAAGCTGTATAGAATTATCTCGAGTTGTTATCAACCACCCTCGAGCTTGAGTAGACCCTTCGTGCTCTATTTGAGAGCTCACTCTTGAGATTATCCATCGCCTTTGAGCTCGTATTTATATTAACCACCCTCAAGGTCATATCGACTAGCCACATTGCTTGGAACTTTGAACTGGTGTAGACCCTCCGAGCTTGTATTGACCACTTCCACGACGGCAGATGTTTTATCGACCACCCTCAAATTCGCACAGAATTTCCGAGCTTACACCGACCACCCCCACAAGCTTGTCCTCATTACCCGAGCCTGCAGCTCATACATAATCCCTAAACCCTCGACCATCCCCAAGCTTATAACGACCTATGTCTCCATAAGATTGTAACGACCAAAACCCTCCGAGCTTCTATCGACTATTTTCAACTTTTCTATGGGTTTTTATAGAACCCCTCCGTCCTCAATTTCGAGCTCATCCAGAACCCTAAACCCTCGACCAACCTAAAGCTTGTAACGGACCAAAACCCGCCGAGCTTCTATCTACAATTTTCAAGTTTTCCATGAGTTCCATTGTATGGAACCCCCCTCCTCAATTTTAAGCTCGGACATAATCCCTAAAGTCTCGACCATCCCCAAGCTTGTAACGACCTACATATCCAGAAGCTTGTGATGAACCTTCCAAGCTTCTAACGACTATTTTCAAGTTTTCTTTGAGTTTGTATAGAACCCCCGTCGCCCCCTCGAGCTTGTACTAACTACCCCATTAGACTTGTATGGAGAAGGTCTTAATATTTTGTACTTCCAGGATGCGGCTACAGATGCTGGAATCATAGGACTCCTCATCGTCCTCGCTGGAATGCTGGGGTCGGTCGTGTGTGGGGTCGTCCTGGACAAATACCGTCGATATAAGTGAGTCACCCCCCCCCAGAAAATCGCCCCCAATTTACCACTTGCCTTTCAGAGAAACGACGCTCGTGGTCTACATTTTCTCCCTAATCGGAATGGTGGCGTACACCTTTACGCTACCCCTAAGCATCATCGTGGTCTACTGCGTTTCCGCTTTCTTAGGGTAAGATCATCATCAAATTCCCGCCCTCCCCCCCAATTAAGTTTGGAATTGTAGATTTTTCATGACGGGTTTACTTCCGGTCGGCTTTGAACTCGCGGCCGAGTTGACCTACCCGGAACCGGAGGGTTCCTCAGCGGGGCTTCTCAACGCAGCGTCGCAGCTGTTCGGGATCATCTTCACCACCACCTACGGGGTGATCTTCAACAACTTCGGGGATAAATGGGCGAACTCTGTGATGTGCATCACGCTGCTGATTGGGGCGGCGTTGGTCGCGTTGATAAAATCCGACCTTCGGAGGCAGGCGGCAGCGGGGAGTTCGCCGGAGCAGCCCTAGACCTGCGGGAGCGAAACAACAAGAGAAAAAAGATTTGATATTACTGTTTTTATATCGGTGTACATTTTTTGATAGCAATTGTTTTAATCGGAACAGTATTTATTGTGAGCTTCCAGAGCGGCAACGCATGCATGCGTGTGTGATTGGTTGAATGACGGGAGGGTCGCGTGCCGCTCTTTCTCAAAACTATTGACAATAGCTTAGTACAATTATGTTAGAGATGAGAATAGGACCTACAAATATATTAACGTTTTCAGACGAGGTATATTTTTAGAAAGATTTAATTGAAGCCATCGTCAGCATGTTTAAGTGTCTATTATATTTATATTAAAAAAAATTGAAACTATACGTGTAACGTCTTCGAAGACATTGAAGTTCCCCCCCTGAGCGAGACATAAACATACCGATTAAATTGCCGTTTAACCTACCTGCCCACACATGCATGTTGTGAAAATTAAACATACCATCCCTTGTAAATATTGATTCGTCGGTGAAGAGAATGTTATTAACAAAGTTAGAATTGTCCGTCTGTTCCCGGAGTAACCACCGACAAAATCGCATGCGTTGGAGGTAATCTACAGGCATCAGAGCTTGCACTGTTTGAAAATGGAACGGGTAATTGTTCCTCACGAATAATTCACCAAACAACACACTGCACAACTGACACAGAGGATCTGCTATTCGGCAAAGGGCGATCTGGGTAACGTTGTGCACACAAACGTCTTGCAGCCAACGCATTTTGACCACATTCGCCGTAAATTAAAATCATGTGCACAATAACACTATTGGAAAATTCGGCCATGTTTTCAACACTGTTAGCTGCGACGTGCACTTGAGAACTGCCAATTTAACAGCCGATGCTGACACACCAGCATACTTCTCCGATTACGTAATTACGTAATAAAAATAAGCCAGGGACTATCAAACTGTTTCATCGTTCGCCGAAAACATTTATTATCTTTGATATTTATTAATCAATTGTCAAACAAAATATGCTTCATTCTATCACTTTTAATGTCAACTTTCACTGGTTTCATTTTTTGCATGAAGTTAAAAGACAGCCTGTATAGAAAAAAGTCGATTAAAAAGAAACAAACGTAAAAACACGAAAAATAAAATTAATGAATAAGTGAAGAACATCGACGTTTAAAAATTAAGAGACCAACAACATTTTTTTATTTAGTTTAATTTGCTCTATTAGTTTTCTTTTATTGTGGTTGATTTTCATTTGTTTTGATTTTCAAACGCACGCTGGAAAAGTATCGCTCTTCTTTTATTTCTTATTCACTTTTCAGGCTCGTGCCTGTTCAACTGTTTCATTGAAGACTTTTCATAGCTCCTTTTCCCCTTTTTTTTTCCTGAACAGTCCACCTGAGATACAGGCTTCTTTTGTTTTCTTTTCTTGTTCTTCATCTTTTGCTTCATATTTCGTTGTAGTTTTTTTTTTTTTTCAATTTGGATTCTCTTCGGTTTATTACTGTCCAATTAATTTCTTGTGTGAAGAATGAACAATGGCATATTTGGAAAGTGAATCGAACGAAAAACAAAGGAAGATCGACGATTGATTGCCCTCTAGCGGAAAGTAGCTACTCGAAAATCTAAGGAACGACAGAATACAAAAGAAAACTGCAAACACAAATAAATAAATAAATAATAAATAGACGAAGCAGAAAGGAAATTCTTTTCGAATAAAACACGTAATTAAAAAATGAAAAACAAAAGAATATCGACGATTCTCATCTAGCGGAAATTAGTCGAAAATCTAAGGAACCGGCGGAAAACAAAAGAAAACTGTCAAAAATTAATAAAGAAAATAATAATAATAAAGGAATTGAAACTTAATTTTTTTTTTGAAATTTTGAAACATTAACGTCATTTAAAAAAATGAATGAAACAAAAGAAGATCGACGATTCATTCTCCTCTGATGAAAAGAAAACTGTAAGTACAAATAATAATAATAATTCGACGAAAGAGAATTGAAATTTTTTTTATTTTTTCCAATTTTGGTAATATTTGTAAAAAAATAAAATAAATGAAAAACAAAAGAAGATCGACGATTCTCTACTGGCGGAAAGTATGTACTCGTATGTACTTGAAAATCTAAAGAACAACAAAAAACAAAAAAAAATTGTAAATACAAAAAAAAAATAATTAGTCCAAAGAGAATTAAAATTTTCTTCTTGGAATTTTGAAACACTTGACAACATTTAAAAAGTGAATGAAACAAAAGAAGATCGACGATTCATCCTCATCTGGCGGAAACTGTTTGAGAATCTAAATAACAACAGAGAACAAAAGAAAACTGTAAATACAAAAAAAAAATCGACGAGAAAGAAGTGAAATAAATATCTTTTTGAAAATTTGAATCATTGAAAATATTTGAAGAATAAAATGAACGAAAACAAAAGTAGATCGACGATTCTCCCATGACAGATAATGTTTGAAAATGTAAGGAATAGAAAAAAGAAATTAATAAATAATTGATCTTAATTAATTCTTTTTGTAATTTTGAAATACTGACTCTGTTTAAAACATGAATGAAAAACAAAAGAAGATTCTCCTTCGAAAAAAAGTTTGAAAAAATAAGGAACAGTGGAAAACAAAAAAAAAGACAACATGCGAAAAAATAAATAAATAAATCGACGAAGGAGAATTCAAATTTCTTTTTGGAATTTTGAACTGTTTTGAAATGTTAACAATAAAAAAAAATAAAAAAATAAACGAAAAACAAAAGAAGATCGACGATTCTCCTCTGGCGGGAAGAACTTGAAAATCTCAGAAATAATAGAAAACGAAAGAAAACTGTAACTACAAAGGAAAGTTGAAAGAGAATTGAATTTTTTCAGAATTTTAATAAAATGTTGACAACGTGAAAAAAAAGAATGAAAACAAAAGAACCTCGACGATTCGTTCTCCACTGGCAGGAAGTAAAACAAAAAAAAAATTCGAAACAGAATTCAAATAACTTTTTGGAATTTTGAAACGTTGACAAAATTTCAAAAATAAATGAATGAAAAACAAAAGAAGATCGACGGTTCTCCTCCGACAGAAAAACGTTAGCAACAATAGAAAACAAAAGAAAACTGAAAATCGAAAGAGAATTGAAATATGTATTTTTTTGGAATTTGTTGAAAGATTGATAATAATCGAAAAATAAAAGAAGATCGACGATTCTCCTGCGACAGAAAAACGTTAGCAAATCTAAAGAACAATAGAAAACAAAAGAAAACTAAATACAAAAAAAAAAATCGGAAGAGAATCGAAACACATTTTTGGAATTTTTTTGTTGAAAGATTGACAATATTTGCAGAATAAAACGAACGAAAAACAAAAGAAGATCGAGATTCCGACAGAAAACCTTTCAAAACCTAGGGAACAACAGAAAACAAAAGAACGCTGTATGTATAAGGAAATCAAATAAAAAAATTTCAAAAACTATTTGAATTGGTCGAACCCAAAACTTGTCGTAATTTCTGGCGCGAATAAAACAAAATCGAAGTTAATATACAGGGTGTCGGAGACTCGAATGCATTTTGTTTACTTTGATCCGAAGTACCACCCCGCGAACTATCAACTATCGAGTCGCTCCCACCCTGTATAATTAATAATAATAATAATAAACCTTTATTCGCCCACAGGGTTAAGTCAAAATTACAGGAATATGTATGTGAGATAAAGTGAATGTGTAAGAATACAAATTTCATGCAAAAGGTTTGGAATGTAACAAAACAATGATTACAGATTAGAATTTAATGCTAAAAAATTCATCTAATGAGTAAATAGTTTCTTTTACTAATTTAATCTTAAACGTTTTGAGAAATAGGAGTTTCCATTGCGCTGGTAAATGATTTACTATCTTGATGCCCAGTTCAGCAGCTGTTGTTGCTCTTAATCGAAGTGTAGTTGATCTTTACTTCTGACATTATGGTTGTGTAACTCGCCTCGTCTGGTGTGGTTCTTCAAATTTTTGTGAATCGAAACCGCCTGTTTCAAGATGTATACTGATGGTAGAGTTAACGGATTAAGCCGTTTGAAGAGTGGTCTAGCTGATTCATTGTTAGGTAAACCCAAAATAGCATGTACGTTGTATGAAAGCATTGGAAAAATAACTAGAATGACCCCAGATCTCTATACCATAGGTGAGGTTGCTATAGACTAAAGCAAAGTATGTCACCCTAGCAGCTTGATAACCAGCTAATTGTCGAACTCTTCTTATAGCATATATTTGCTACCTACCTGCGTAGATAGGCAGAAGTTTTACATTGGAGCGAAACTTTACTCCAATGTTGCCAGCCAGCTACAGTGGGACGGGAGGGTTCAAATCCAAACCGCGAAGGCCAAAACCCATAAGAAAATAGGCGCCACTTAATTTTTTTTGAAAGGGGGACAAGGTGAAAATTAAGAAAACCCGTTACATCCAGAACACATCAATTTACTTAGTCACAAACAACAATCATAAAAGAATATACACAAATAAATAATATATAGGGGAACACAAACGTTTACAACATATTCAACTTGGTCGGATCCGAACTTCGCATTAAACTATATTAAAATAATTCAAATCGTAACTAATGCAACAGAATACAAAAGTATGCAATCTCCGGTTATTTGCACGCGTCAACGCTCGTCTGCTTATATCATATTTAAATTACACCGGCAGTTACGCAATAAGTTGCAAGTTTAATTGCGGCAAAATCAAAGTAATGGATCAAAAACTAAATCCGCGAAATATCGCTCAAAACTAAGAAAAGAAATTATAACGCTCCGACCTTTATTCCTTTGGTGTCCGATTCGTTTGTCGGTGTCTTTGCGGCAATGTCGCAGCGACGCTTTGTAGTGTGCCGGCTTCCGCGTAGAGGGGCGAGGAAGGGAACTTCCAACGCCGTAATTCGCGATGCACCCAACGAGAAATAACTCTTGATATAGGTCCAAGATTAAAGCCTAGGATTAACGATAGCTTTTGCTAAAAGCTCACGATAAACGCCTATAAGCAATAAAATAAAACGAACACATAAGTCAAACCGAGAGTTGCTGCGTATAGAACTTACCTCAGTCTGTTACCGAAGCTGGGACAAACCACGGGATACGCGGTTTTTCCTGTCTCACAACTGGGTCTAATCAGAGTCGGCAATTAGCCGTAGAAATGCACTAACATCCCTTCGATGTAATGGTACGCACAAATAAAAATATTTACGAAAAGAGAGTGTGACCCAAGAGACGGCAAGTTTCGTTCTGACAATGGCGCAACATTTCTCGTTTGACAAACAAGGAACGATTATAAACAAGCGAGACACCTTCTAATCTTATCTCCGGGGAACTTTCTTAGTAACAGTGGGAACCAATCGGCTGAAAGGGCAAAGATCACGCATAATACGCGTCCAGAAGTAGAACTTCGTTATAATTCGTCCAATTCCTCACATGCACGCGATTTTGAACTCAAATAAGTATGGATTACGTATATAAAATGAATTTGTTTAAATAAATGAAGGTCCTGTTAATAGAAATATGCTAAAACGAAAGTTTAAGAAAAATTACGCCGGCGAAATACGGGTATTCCTACACTGACTGCAATGTGTACAACGACGCGGTCCAAGGAATAATCCGACACGTCGAATTTCGCATATACAGGGCGTGTTCGGAACAGAAATGAAGGCTGGACGGTGGCAATGCATATACAGGGGGTATCCAGAACAGGAATGAAAAATGAACTGTAACATATTGCCGAAGAAGATTTTGAACACAGATGGTCCAGATGTTGTTTCCAGGTTAATCTCGAATCTATATACAAGCCTAAAAACTTAACAGGCTGGGAGTCTACTTTTGTTCACAGTAAACAATTTTGATTCCGTTTTTGTTTCGTTTACCACTATTAATTCGTTTTAGTAAGCTTCTAGGTTTGCCTTGGCCAAATTCATCTGACATTCTTCGCGCGTTTTTGCAGTTATGACGAGGGTTATATCGTCTGCATATAGTATTGAATCGACGCGACGGAGATATTTCTCGGTAGATCGTTAATAAATACAAGAAATAGGAGAGGGCCAAGAATGGAGCCTTGTGGTATGTCTGTTGTGATTGTGCTAAGTGAGCTTCTTTTACCATTGATCTCAACCAGTTGTTTACGGTTAGTTAGGTACGAAGCACTTGGGTCGTGCCTCTTAATCCACAGCGCTCTAGTTTATGGTAAAGTATTTCATGTGATATGGTATCGAATGCTTTAGATATATCGTAGAACTGACAGAGGGATATTTTTTGATCTTCTAGTGCTTGGTATATCATCTGCATTAATTGATTTATTGCGTTCGCCGTATTCAATCCAGGCCTGAATCCAAATTGTTGTACTGAGAGGCAGTTGTTTGTGCAGATTACAGACTCAAGTATTTTTGAAAATACGGGGAGGACTGAAATTGGCCTATAGTTTTCCATAAGGGAAGTGGGGAAGTGTTTCCTTTTTTATGAACTGGTATAACTCTAGCCAGTTCCATGTTTTCTGGGAAGATTCCCGTTTTTAATGAAGTATTTACTATGTTGGTTAAAGGTCTTACGATTGCCTTACTTACAAATTTTACTAATTTAGAGTCAATGTCATACAAATCCTTTGTTGTTTTTGACTTCATTCGGGTTTTCAAATCTAGTATATCTTCCTCTGAGACGGGATACAAAAAAACAAGTTTTATTTATATCAATTTTCGTCAGAGAATTTCCTATTTCGGGTGTAGATGTTTTACTTGTATGTGACGCAGTTAATATATTACAGAAGTAGGCGTTCATTTCATCACAGTTAAGATTGTTTGGTTTATTGTTATTTGTTCTATCCGTTTCATAGTTAATTATTTGCCATAACGTTTTTTTGTTTTGTTGTCGGTGGAATGGATTCTTTCATGTAAAGTGTTTTGTTTTATCGCGTTCAGATGCTCGAGATAAAACTCTTTATACTGCTTATATACAGATTCCGCCACATTAAGTAGGAACACCCGAGTGCTCACGAAGCAGTCCAGTCTTAGTGTGAGCGTGCGATCCTTTCGAAACGGTCGGCGCGCGGCGGTCTCGAGAAAATCTCATTTCTTTGTAATCTGATACGTAATTACATTGTGTATAAACATATTAATAATTGTTTATAAGAAATGTAAATATTCATGTAAATTATAAATTTCCATTGTTGATACGATAATTAAAAATAAGAATAATAAATAAATTTGTTCTTGGGAAACTAAAAAAGTACAAATAAAATAAAAAGAATGCTAAACCGATAACAGCCTTATGACATAAAAACTGAAATAAAAGGTAAAGTACCCTAATGAAAACAAAAATAACGAGAAATACTGTAATGTGATCGCAACGCGTGTAATCCAAACGCTAGCATACAAGCGACTGCCGGTGCTTGACGATTTAAATTCTGTGCCTAGTTAGAGTGGTTTCATCTGTATAATAAAAAGTTCTTCCATCATTTTATATGCATCGTGGATGAGGTTAAGAGTCTCTCTGATATTACGAGTGTTATCTGTTGTGGACCATCCATTTTTATTTCTGTCTATACGAATTTTGCGTTTAGGGAAATTTAGGTTCAGATGATACAGAAAGGTATTCAGGAATGTATTGTATTTCTCATTTACATCATTGGACTTAAAGACATCTTCCCAGGTTTCACACAATAGATTGGATAGGAAACTGTTTTTACTGTCTACGGTATATTTCCGAATTCTCTATATGTATGGTTCATTTCTACGCATAAGGTTTGAGCGTCATGGTCAGATATACCAACAGTTAACACGTTTTATATTCGTGAATATATTATCTATACACTTGGTACTTGTTTTTGAAGCTCGTGTCGGTTGGTATATTTGCTGTGCCAGATCGAAGTGTCTCTTTATTTGGCGTCTTCACCTTGAAAGTTAACATTAAAATCACCTGTGATCACAATGTTTACTGAGGTCTGATAAACGTTTAGCACATACTCAAGGACAGCTTTAAGTTCACTATTGAATGTAAGCTGATTTCCAGTGGGCGCCCTGTATACACATATTACGACTAGGTTGAGATTTCCAACATACACCGCACGCACCTCGAAATCCTTCTCTTTAGACATATTGCTGATATCTGTTATTGGTATGCCTGCCTGTTAAATTGCTTTTTAGGAAAATGCATACTCCGCCATTTTTGAAGTAGCTTCTACAGTACGTGGACACTATTGAGAAACCCTCTATTACGAACATTTTATGATTATCAAGTTTCAACCAATGCTCACTGATGCAAGCGATACTTATCTTTTCATTATGAAGTATCTTCTCCAGGGCATTCACTTTGTTAGTTAAGCACTGTATATTAAGATTCATTATAATTATTTTAGATTTATCAATATGAGTTTTAGTTGCATTTTTTTATTTTAGTTTTAGCCTTAGTCGTTGATGTCTCACTCACTTTATTTGTTAATGTTAAGTTTGTTCTGGGCACGTCGAAAAAACTTAAAGTTAAACCTTGAGAATGCGACGCCAGAAGGCCAAAAACTCTTGTCATATAGCGTTTTCGATTCACCTGCACCGGTTGCACTCAGTCACTCAGTCTATTTGCATCTTCTTTTAACCTCATGCAGTAACATGAGATAAACATATTCTGAATGTGCACTAGTACGATCAATCGAAAACGCTAATAGATTTCATTCTTGACAGATAGTGGCACACCTATCATGAAAGATTTACTATTTTCATTTCGAATAGATAGTAATTCTGCTGAAACTCCGTCAGAATTCAATCTCATCCGTTTTAGTTTATCTGGGATAAATTTTTCAACTATTTCTTGAGTTACTTTCGTGTTAACACGTGTTATGAGCAACCATAACTTTCTTTCTTTGTTATGAATTTTCTCAGAGGCAAAAACCACTTCAGCTTCACCAGAACAATTCTGTAAGGGGGCTGATCCAATTTGTACCTTATATTTTCCACGTCTGCTCGTTACTCTAGCTCTAGGCCATGACGTATTGTTTGTATTGCAAGGGCTTTCAACGTTTGAAGAAGATGGAATGCTAGTACAATAATTGTTCCCAATATTTAAAACTGTTAGTTTATCAGGTACTTTAAGATTGCACTCTGTAGCCACCAGTTTTAGGATTTCGTTGTCGATTTCCGTCTCAGAGATGGTGGATCGAGACTTATCGTGTTGTTTATTTTTGTATGGTTGTTTGGTAGACTTTGAAGGAAAAGACTTCGAAGATTGACTTTGGTTCCGATCTTTCCCTTTTTGAGTCTGCTTATAGGTGTCAGAAAGCCGAGAGTCGACTGCTGATTTATTAATAACGTTCGTTTCGTCCTTAGTTACGTTCTCTTGCTGTAGGTATCCTTGTTTTTCCATGAGTAGTACTGGAAGCAGTCCGTAAACGAAAAGTTTTAATATTTTGAGCATTATCTCGAAAACAAAAAATTTCCGGAAATTATTTTATTAAGAAAAAATTCCTAATTCGATGTCATCTATCATCCCCCAAAGTTAGGAATAGTTATTCTGAAACACCCTGTATAATTTCAAAGTCACAATTTCTAAGTGCATTTAATCATTCGTCGTGTGACATAAAAAGAAACCCATTTAAAAAAAAATACTTGCATTGCACAAAAGCCTTTAAAAATGTGAAAAGTTATTAAAGTGTTTCTAAGCCTACGTAAGCCGACTTAATTTCAATCTATTGCATGCAGTTTAATATGCAGAAAAATGCAAGAGAGGAATCGATAAATTAATTGCACGTATTTATTAAACCAGACAACTTAAACATGACTGATGATGTTGTTCAACTTTAAAGACGTAGACGTGCACTAGTTAACCAAGCACAAGTAATGTTGGTTGCATAATCTGAGTTTATTTAAAAAGAAAACCCTGTATTTATCTCCAGTAAACCAAAGCGATTATTTAGCACATCCATAACATGAAAAATAATAAAATTTGATTTGCGTCGTCATCTTCTTCTTCTTCTTCTCCTTCGCGCAGTTAAGCCAAACAATTACTAGATCGTGAAATTTTCTCGAGCGTGAAGAATTAAGTAGCTCGAAAATAAATATCTCGCTAGTAATGTTAGTTTAGGATTAAAAATAGTTTCGGGTAAGTGATATGTGATATATTATTGACGAACGCCCGCGGACGTCGAGGCCCGCTTGCCAAAAACCGATTCGGAGGCGATATATGTTAATTGCGCCCGAATATCATTTGTTATGTTAATAAAGGTTTATACACAGATCGGAGTTGTCGTTTCATTTTGCGTTGGTTTTGCGGCGTGGTTCTTAAAAATAACACCAGGAAGAGACTTTGTATGTCGTACGCGAAAGTGGGCCGTGATTTATTGCATTTACGGTTTGATGTAAACTAATTATTCACTTTCAAGTTTTTTTTTTCTGAACACTTTTAATAACAAGATGAAAAATAAAGATCAAGAAGTTTTAGATTTTCTAATTTTTTCAACGAAATTCGCTTCGGGGTTATTCACGAAAGAATTTCACGTTGAAAATACAAACAATCTCGGGCGATAAGGGGCCCAAGCCACAAGCTTTAGCCAAAATACTGACTCTCCTTACGGTAAGTGCCCATTAAGATACGTTGAAAAAATAAAGATGGAGACCCTCAGCGCATGAGACCCACACCACGCGGGGGTAGCGGAGCCAGTCCAAAAGCACCTCGCAGTCCCTTGAGGGTAGGCAACTTAAGTCACTCCAGTGATCTAAATGAGTGGGATCAAAAGGGGACTTGCACAGATGCCGCCACCTCTCTGCTGAAAATTACAAAAGGGGCTCGGGTTTTGAAAATGTAAACAATACGGTCCGATTTCTTCCAATTTTATTTTCTTAAATTATTATATTGTAAAATTATTTAAAGTAAAATAAATACAATCCACAAAAACATAGCTAAATAAGCGCAAACAACATGGTATAAGATACTTAGAAATAAGTTAATATTAACTGTAATTTTCGGTTGACTTTTATAATTAAAATGAAGTAACTTATTTACTATGTTCCTGAAAATTCGCACAATGAAATAAAGAGGAAATAATCATTTCTAAAAAAAATGTATTAAAAAAATTACATTACATGAAACTATTAGGTGTAGTACTGAGTTATTTGCAAATATTCCAGAAAAATAATGAGAATTGCACTGATGTCCTTAAATACCTATTTCTGGTAGTCACCTTTAATGTTTGGAAAATTTTCTGTCGGTATGGCGTTTGGAATTTTTGTCGATCTTCTGCGTTGTTCTATGTTAAATATTTATTGCAGTTATTAAAATGTATGACGCAAACTCGATAAGCTTTCTATAATTTTTCAACGTCTTCGTTTCGAAGATCCTGGCGCCCAGTGTTTGTAAGCCAAATATGGCATAATAAATATAAAAAAATTTATATTTTCGAAAATGTATTTGGATTACATCTTTCTTATTTGGAAACCTGTGCACTGGACCTTCCTTCAGTGGGCAACGGGAAACACAACAGTAAAACGAAACGAAAACTAATATTTGAGACGAACTACAATAACTATAAACGTGATCAACGGACGCCCTTACACAAATGTAACTTTTTGACGGTATAGTATATTGTAGACCCAGGCGGTAAAGTGCTTGTTTTTCAGGCCGAGAGAAGATATGGTCACTTCTTGAGGCCTGGAAAACCACTTTACCGCCATGGTTTACACATTATTTTTTTTCATACACAACATTATAATTAATTTGGTTAATATCACACAAACGTTCTTCTTCTTGAAGTAAAAATATCAAAATTGATTTACTATTAAAATTATTACTAATAAGAAGATTTAAAAACAGTGTTGTATGTGATAGCGTGGCCGACCGGTCTAGGCGGTGGTTTGAGCGACACATACACTGAGGTGGTTGCGGTAGCGTTTGCGATGACGCGACGGTGGCGGTCACAAACGTTCACATGCGAGCGATCACAGTAAAGTTACGTAAATTCCTTGGCAGATCTATCTTGTCGCATGTATGTGAACGGTTTTCATCGCCACCGCTGTCGCAATCGCTATCGCAACCGTCTCAGTGTGTGTCCCGCTTTAAGGCATCGGTCTCTTCGGAGGCGTGGGTTCGAATCCCACCGCTGCCAAGTTGACTTTTTTCTCTTGATAGTTTTAATCCTTTTTAAAACCAAATACCAGTGGAATTAAACAAAAAACTTACGTTTGTTAATTTTTTGATGTCGATGAGAATGCATTCCAGAAATTATTGTTGCGCCACCTAGTGGTAAAGCTTCGTGAATTATTTTCTCGGCTAGGCATTTATGTTCATTTTGCCTCTCTGATGAGGCGGTAAAATTGAATTTTCTAATAGTGTAGGAAAAAGAATATTTTCACTGATTCTGACAATTTAAAAACAGCGTCGCTTGGCAACGAACTGGGGACATTGATTTCAGCGCCATCTGCTGTCTGGTGTAATGTACTAAATTTAAAAACCGGAAGTGTACGTTGAAGATCGCATCCCGTGGGCGTATCGCAATTCCCAGCGGCCTCTCGCGAAGCAGTTCACCAACAGCGGTTGGATGAGTTGAAGTCCGGACAGACGGCGGTAAATGTAACCGTTGTCGCACTGACCTTGCGGTAACTTCAAAATGGAGGGGCCCCCGAAATCAACAGCAAGATTAAGCAACAAACAGCAAAACGTAAAACCAATACAAACAAAAAAAAACTAAAAGAAAAAAACACATGCGTTACACTCTGAACCACGCCCAAATAATCGCTATATTTACCTAATCTCAAACTGCCAGGACTAGGCTTGAACAAGCATTAAACCATGCTTAAAAATGCAAAGGTGACGATTTTTAAAATCTGGTAATCAAAGTACCGTAAATATTCATCTCCAGGCGTTTTCAGCCAAATGAACCCCAACAAATGGCATTACACGTGCATACCCTACAACGAGCCACGAAGGACTGGTGCAAGCATTTTCAGCACATGTAAGATATCAAGAGGGGGGGTTGATAGAAGAACGGAATTAACTCACTTCAGAACAGAGAGAGACGGCAACAATTCCGTATTGCGTAGTGCAGGCTATAGTTTAACGGCGCACAAATGAAACGCGCATGGCAGAATAACGGAATGTTCATGTTATTTCGCAATACAGGGTGACTGACAATACTAAAATGATTTTAACGGGATTTTCACCCGTAACACTGCACCCCCCCGATTTCTTAATAAACACCCATGCAACTAAAATAAAAATTAATATATTTTTTTTATTATAAAACGACGGAAAATGCGAAATTATTAAAAGACTAAATTTTTTAGGCAGCCTAAAAGTGTGCCTGTTTTTTAGACTGCCTGATATACAGAAAAATTTTGGAATTTTCTCTTTGGAATTTTGAAACACTGACCATACCTAAAAAATTAAATGAATGAAAAACAAAAGATCGACGATGTTTGAAAATCCAAGGAACGATAGAAAAAACAAATGCACAAAAAAGAATTGATAAATAATTCGTCGAGAGAGAATTGAAATTTTCTTAATTATTTATTTATTATTAATTAATTAATTTATTTATTTTGTTTTTTTTTTTGTTTTCTATTGTTTTCCAAGATTTTTCCGCAAGAGGAGAATCGTCGATCTATTTACACTTTATACTTCTTATACATTCTTTGTTTTCTATTGTTCCTTACATCTTCAAACATTTTTTGTCAGAGGAAAATCGTCGATCTTCCTTTGTTTTTCATTCATTTCATTTCTCAAATAGTGTTAACGTTTCAAACTGCAGATGCTTCATTTAAAAAAACTACTGTAAATACTCTTTTGTTCTTCATTTATTTTATTTTTTAAATATTACCATTTTCTTTGGTGGAATTATTTTTTTATTGTTTTTTTTTTGTAATTGCAATTTTCTTTCGTTCCTTAGGTTTTCAGAGGAAAATCGTCGATCTTCCTTGGTTTTTCATTTATTTTATTTTTTAAATATTGTTAACCTTTTATAATTTTTTTTTGTATTTACGCTTTTTTTGTTTCTAATCATTTATTTTATTAAGTAAAAAGTAATTTCATTAAGTTGTTTTTTGTCAATTGACTTTCATCAGTGCCTTCATTTTGACTCATCGGTCTCTTCGGTATTTCTTCACTGTGATTCTTGCCAATTGACTCTTATCAGTTTACTTATTTAATTTTTGACAAATGACTCTAGTCAACGCTTTTACTTTGACTTGTTGATTTTTTAATTTTTGGCTCTTAGCAGACTCTTTATTTTGCCTTATTTTGGTGATATCCTCGGCCCGTGACTCTTATCAGTTGCCGATTCGTCTTTAATTTTACTCTATCAGCTTCTAACTTTAAGTTTTATCTTTGACACTTAGTTGCTTTTAACGAGCGACTCTTTCCAGTTGACTCTTATCCGGTATCATTAATTTCTTTGCTTCTTTTGAAGGCTCCCATGACCAATCTTCACTAATACTTCTTGGCTTTTGTGCTGGAACTGCTCTACTATTCCTTCTTCTGCCAAGAACTCCAACATAAACAGAACAATGAAGGACCAACAGAACTCAAGAAGTACCAATTTAGTTTGCTTGATTAGACTCTTGTCAATTTCTGCATTTTGAATTTTATCGGTCTCTTTACTTTGACTCCTTTCACTTTCTTTGCTTTGAATCGAATCAGCATCAGTGTCAATTCCTTTACTTAGGACTCTTATCAGTATCTTTACCTTGGACCCTTTGATTATTCCTTGATTCTTATTAGTTTCTTTACTTACACTCTTATCGGCTTAGTTACCCCGGAGTGAATCTCCGACCCTTAATACTTCATTTAGCGCTTTAATTTCTTTTGCTCGACCATTTCTTACCGGTTGATTTTTATCAGTATCTTTATCTTGACTCTGCTTTTAATAGCTTCTTTATCAGCTTGGTTCATACTGAGTGAATCTGGGACTCTTATTATTTTCTTTATTAGACTCTTATCAGTTCGATTCCCATCGAGTAAACCTTGGACTCTTATTACTTTCTGTTTCTTACTAGCCGACTCTTATCAATGTCTTTGTGCAGACTCGGTTTTCCTGTTATTTTTAATTAGCAGGTAGTTTTTTTATCACCTGAGTGAATCTTGGACTCTTATTACTTTCTGTATTAGACTCTTATCAGTTTGAAACACACTGTTTTTTTTTCTGTTGTTCCTGATATTTTCAAACATTTTCAGTCGTAGGAAAATCGTCGATCTTCTTTTGCTTTTAAGTCGTTTTATTTTTAAAATATCGTCAAATTTTCACAAAGGTTTTTCAATTCCCGTTTGTTGAATTAATCTTTTATGCACACATGTTTACAGTTTTCTTTTTTTTTCTATCGTTACGTAGTTTTTCAAGTACTTTCCTCCAGAGGAAAATGAATCGTCGATCTTCTTCTGTTTCATTAATTTTTTTTAAATATTGTCATCAATGTTTTAAAATTTCAATTCTCTATTGATTAATCCTTCTTTTGTTTTCTATTATTCATTAGATTTTTAAGCTGGAGGAGAATCTTTTATTTTTCATTTATTTTGTTTCCTAAATACTGTCAATGTTTCAAAATAAAAAAAAAAAACTTCAGTTCTCCTTCGTCGATTTATTTTATTTTATTTTTTATATTTACTGTTTTCTTTTGTTTTCTGTTGTTGCCTAGGTTAAAACATGTAAAACAAACGAACAAAGACAGAATACTTTTAAAAGGTCATAAACTATAAGTGTTTTGGAAAAATAAGTATCACAGGCCGTCCAAGAAAAAGATAGTTTCCGTAGCAAGCAATTTGTCTAATACATGAACCGCACAAGAAGGAGAAGAAGAAGAATCGGTTTTTAAGGAAATTGAGATTGTTCTTCAGGATTTTATGAAACGATTGCATTGTCCGGATGGTAATGGCTCAAACTCAAAGTTCAGAAGATCCAGATTTGCCAAATCTGCTGGTCCTTTGCCGAAATTCTTTTGCTGTATCAAAAGTAACCTTTTTTTATTCTGGATTTTTGCAAAATTACACTTGCGTTCAAGGAACCCTGGATTTCTGGATGAAGATCAGAAGAAGAAGTTGCTTGTGAAGTCCATTCACAATCCAGAATTTGTTTTGTTTTTGCAGTTGTTTTGAGCGTCTTCAACTCTTTTCGGTTTGGAGTTAAGCAAAGGTGGATGAAGGTTGATGAAAGTAGCTCTTAAAGAAAGCTCGGGGGCGCACGAAAGAGTTGAGTTAGTTCTTCTGATTTTTAATAAGCCAACTGTAGTTGGTGCTGGTCGTTCAGGTCCTTTCCTTGGCGAAGATAAGAAGAAGTTGCTTACGACGTTCCTCGAGAAACCAGAACCAACTGAATTTTGGGAAAATTATTTTTGTTTCGTCTTTGAGTGTCTTCAGCTCTTTTTGGGTCAAGTAAAGAAGATGAGGGTTGATCAGAGCGACTCAAAGGTGATGTACGAGGGGGTTGCGTTAGTTCTTTTGATTGTTAAGACGAGTATTGTAGTTGGTGGTGGTCGTTCAGCTTCTTTCGTTGGCGAAGATCAGAAGAAGTTGCTTGTGACGTTCCTCGAGAAACCAGAACCAACTGAATTTTGGGAAAATAATTTCTGTTTCGTCTCTGAGTGTGTTCAGCTCCTTTTGGATCAAGTAAAGAAGATGAGGGTTGATCAGAGCGACTCAACGGTGATGTACGAGGGGGTTGCGTTAGTTCTTCTGATTGTTAAGACGAGTATTGTAGTTGGTGGTGGTCGTTCAGCTTCTTTCGTTGGCGAAGATCAAAAGAAGTTGCTTGTGACGTTCCTCGAGAAACCAGAACCAACTGAATTTTGGGAAAATAATTTCTGTTTCGTCTCTGAGTGTGTTCAGCTCCTTTTGGATCAAGTAAAGAAGATGAGGGTTGATCAGAGCGACTCAACGGTGATGTACGAGGGGGTTGCGTTAGTTCTTTTGATTGTTAAGACGAGTATTGTAGTTGGTGGTGGTCGTTCAGCTTCTTTCGTTGGCGAAGATCAAAAGAAGTTGCTTGTGACGTTCCTCGAGAAACCAGAACCAACTGAATTTTGGGAAAATAATTTCTGTTTCGTCTCTGAGTGTGTTCAGCTCTTTTTGGGTCAAGTAAAGAAGATGAGGGTTGATCGGAGTGACTCAACGGTGATGTACGAGGGGGTTGCGTTAGTTCTTCTGATTGTTAAGACGAGTATTGTAGTTGGTGGTGGTCGTTCAGCTTCTTTCGTTGGCGAAGATCAGAAGAAGTTGCTTACGATGTTCCTCCAGAAACCAGAACCAACTGAATTTTGGGAAAATAATTTCTGTTTCGTCTCTGAGTGTGTTCAGCTCTTTTTGGGTCAAGTAAGGAAGATGAGGGTTGATCAGAGCGACTCAACGGTGGTGTACGAGGGGGTTGCGTTAGTTCTTCTGATTGTTAAGACGAGTATTGTAGTTGGTGGTGGTCGTTCAGCTTCTTTCGTTGGCGAAGATCAGAAGAAGTTGCTTACGACGTTCCTCGAGAAACCAGAACCAACTGAATTTTGGGAAAATAATTTCTGTTTCGTTTTTGAGTGTGTTCGGCTCCTTTTGGATCAAGTAAAGAAGATGAGGGTTGATCAGAGCGACTTAACGGCGATGTACGAGGGGGTTGCGTTAGTTCTTCTGATTGTTAAGACGAGTATTGTAGTTGGTGGTGGTCGTTCAGCTTCTTTCGTTGGCGAAGATCAGAAGAAGTTGCTTGTGACGTTCCTCGAGAAACCAGAACCAACTGAATTTTGGGAAAATAATTTCTGTTTCGTCTCTGAGTGTGTTCAGCTCCTTTTGGATCAAGTAAAGAAGATGAGGGTTGATCAGAGCGACTCAACGGTGATGTACGAGGGGGTTGCGTTAGTTCTTCTGATTGTTAAGACGAGTATTGTAGTTGGTGGTGGTCGTTCAGCTTCTTTCGTTGGCGAAGATCAGAAGAAGTTGCTTACGACGTTCCTCCGGAAACCAGAAGCGACTGAATTTCGGGAAAATAATTTCTGTTTCGTCTCTGAGTGTGTTCAGCTCCTTTTGGATCAAGTAAAGAAGTTGAGGGTTGATCAGAGCGACTCAACGGTGATGTACGAGGGGGTTGCGTTAGTTCTTCTGATTGTTAAGACGAGTATTGTAGATGGTGGTGGTCGTTCAGCTTCTTTCGTTGGCGAAGATCAGAAGAAGTTGCTTACGACGTTCCTCGAGAAACCAGAACCAACTGAATTTTGGGAAAATAATTTCTGTTTCGTCTCTGAGTGTCTTCAGCTCTTTTTGGGTCAAGTAAAGAAGATGAGGGTTGATCAGAGCGACTCAACGGTGATGTACGAGAGGGTTGCGTTAGTTCTTCTGATTGTTAAGACGAGTATTGTAGATGGTGGTGGTCGTTCAGCTTCTTTCGTTGGCGAAGATCAGAAGAAGTTGCTTACGACGTTCCTCGAGAGACCAGAACCAACTGAATTTTGGGAAAATAATTTCTGTTTCGTCTCTGAGTGTCTTCAGCTCTTTTTGGGTCAAGTAAAGAAGATGAGGGTTGATCAGAGCGACTCAACGGTGGTGTACGAGGGGGTTGCGTTAGTTCTTCTGATTTTTAAGACGAGTATTGTAGTTGGTGGTGGTCGTTCAGCTTCTTTCGTTGGCGAAGATCAGAAGAAGTTGCTTACGACGTTCCTCCAGAAACCAGAAGCGACTGAATTTCGGGAAAATAATTTTTGTTTTGTCTTTGAGTGTCTTCAGCTCTATTTGGGTCAAGTAAAGAAGATGAGGGTTGATCAGAGCGACTCAACGGTGATGTACGAGGGGGTTGCGTTAGTTCTTCTGATTGTTAAGACGAGTATTGTAGTTGGTGGTGGTCGTTCAGCTTCTTTCGTTGGCGAAGATCAGAAGAAGTTGCTTGTGACGTTCCTCGAGAAACCAGAACCAACTGAATTTTGGGAAAATAATTTCTGTTTCGTCTCTGAGTGTGTTCAGCTCCTTTTGGATCAAGTAAAGAAGATGAGGGTTGATCAGAGCGACTCAAAGGTGGTGTACGAGGGGGTTGCGTTAGTTTTTCTGATTTTTAAGACGAGTATTGTAGTTGGTGGTGGTCGTTCAGCTTCTTTTGTTGGCGAAGATCAGAAGAAGCCGCTTACGACGTTCCTCGAGAAACCAGAACCAACTGAATTTTGGGAAAATAATTTCTGTTTCGTTTTTGAGTGTGTTCGGCTCCTTTTGGATCAAGTAAAGAAGATGAGGGTTGATCAGAGCGACTTAACGGTGATGTACGAGGGGGTTGCGTTAGTTCTTCTGATTGTTAAGACGAGTATTGTAGTTGGTGGTGGTCGTTCAGCTTCTTTCGTTGGCGAAGATCAGAAGAAGTTGCTTGTGACGTTCCTCGAGAAACCAGAACCAACTGAATTTTGGGAAAATAATTTCTGTTTCGTCTCTGAGTGTGTTCAGCTCCTTTTGGATCAAGTAAAGAAGATGAGGGTTGATCAGAGCGACTCAACGGTGATGTACGAGGGGGTTGCGTTAGTTCTTCTGATTGTTAAGACGAGTATTGTAGTTGGTGGTGGTCGTTCAGCTTCTTTCGTTGGCGAAGATCAGAAGAAGTTGCTTACGACGTTCCTCCGGAAACCAGAAGCGACTGAATTTCGGGAAAATAATTTCTGTTTCGTCTCTGAGTGTGTTCAGCTCCTTTTGGATCAAGTAAAGAAGTTGAGGGTTGATCAGAGCGACTCAACGGTGATGTACGAGGGGGTTGCGTTAGTTCTTCTGATTGTTAAGACGAGTATTGTAGATGGTGGTGGTCGTTCAGCTTCTTTCGTTGGCGAAGATCAGAAGAAGTTGCTTACGACGTTCCTCGAGAAACCAGAACCAACTGAATTTTGGGAAAATAATTTCTGTTTCGTCTCTGAGTGTATTCAGCTCTTCTTGGGTCAACTAAAGAAGATGAGGGTTGATTGGAGCGACTCAACGGTGGTGTACGAGGGGGTTGCGTTAGTTCTTCTGATTTTTAAGAAGTGTATTGTAATTGATGGTGGTCCAAATTCTTTGGTTATTGGGGGGTGTAGTGAAAAGGTCGAAACAGCTGTGGAAATTGACCTAGATCGTAAAATAGACCGGGGGCGAGCCGAGCGAGGGAGAGATTTGCAAATAAACGGCGGCATCCACGTAAATATATAAATATTATTCACGATGCTATAAATACGTCCCCACCAGAGGAATACCGGACTCGGCCGAAGCGAGCGCAGGCCGAGAATTCGAAACGGCCGCTTATTTTGATTCAAACTTGTCCTGGCGGTAAGTCGGGTTTCGGTCGAAAAACGAGAACGAAAAGAGAAACGAGCGGAGTGACGATAAAGGGGGAGGCGCCGAATCGATTGATTTTTCTTCCTTGAACGTACTTAAGTGAACCGAGGATGGCCCAAACGATCAACGTCCGGCTGAACAAAGGAGAAGCTCCGAGCTTAGGATTTAGACTGCAAGGGGGCAAGGATTTCGGAACGCCGCTCGTCATTCAGAAGGTAATTCGAACGCCGCGGCGTGCTTTCAATTCGCCGGATCGAATTTTGGCGATGAATTCGTTATGTAAGTCGTCGGGGCTATTTTTCAGTCGTGGACGGCGCAAGTCGGACGAACGCTCGCGTTAAAAATAAATTCTGCAAAATATGCATTAAAAATAGAACGAAACCGCCGTGGAATCCGCAAAAAATAAACCGCGCCGCCGCCGAGGTGAATTTCGCGCAAAACGCACGCACGTACGAGCGTGAAATCGAAGAAGGCGTTATTTTCGAATTCTTCAACAACAATGACGATTCATACGAAACTCAACTGAACCACATTTTTACATCACCCACCTCCACCCCCGCCAATGCAACTGGAAAACACATTCAACTCCAAGACCCGATTGTTCAGTCACAGTTTAACTTAACTACCGTGGTATCAATTATAAAAACAATTGTTCCTATTCATACCAAACTCAAGTTCTACTTCAACTAAATTATATTTTTTGTACTATCGCCCATCCCCGCCCCCGCCGCGCCGGTGCAATTTAAAACTTATTCAACTGCAAGGCGCGATTATTCAGGTTTCAGTCACAGTTCAACTTAACTACCGTAGTAATAATTATAAAAGCATTTGTTCCTATTCATACCAAACTCAAATTCTGCTTCAACTAAATTTTATTTTTTTACCATCGCCCATCCCCGCCCCCGCCGCGCCGGTGCAATTGAAAATTTATTCAACTATAAGGCCCGGCTTTTCAATTGCAGTTTAATCTACCATGGACCATACTAACAATTATAAAAACAATTGTTCTTACTCATACAAAACTCAGGTTTTACTTCAACTAAATCATATTTTTGCATCATCGTCCACCCCCTCCCCTGCCATGCCGATGCGATTCCAAACTTATTCAACTGCAAGGCTCGATCGTTCAGGTTCAGTCACAATCTAACTTAACCACCGCAGCAGCAATTATATAAACAATTGTTCCGATTCATATAAAATTCAGGTTTTACTTCAACTATATTATACCGGGTGGCCGCCGAGGTATCCGAGATACTTCGTATATGAATTCACTTTTCCCGAAAACGGACTACATCCCTATCATTACCCCAACCGGTACAAGATAGCAACTACCCATACGACCTGGCAACTTCAAACCCCGATATTTCAAGAACCGTTGGGAATTCGGGAAAAGTGAACAGAATCATTTTGCTTAAAATTAGTCACAGAATTCATATACGAAGTATCGGATACCTCGGCGGCCACCCAGTATTTTTGCACCATCGTCCACCCCGCCCCCACCCCCGTCGCATCGGCGCCACATTTTAACTTAATTCCAACAACTCCAACAACTAACAATTATAAAAACAATTGTTCCCGTGGGAATAAACTGAAGATTAAAGTTAAAACTGTGACTGCAGAAAGGGGGCCTAAATGTTTTGATCTCATACCTCTTGCCTCCCCCCCCCCTCCCAATCCAAGCGAAATTTTCTTGAAGCAAAGTTGACTGGACGCACCAAAATACGTCGCGACATTTTAACTTTGCAGTAATTTTCTTTTTTTTTTTGGGGGGGAAAGTGAAGTTCTGTCGGTGTCACTTTGCTTTACCATTGAATTGTCAAAATTTTATGCCGTGCGAAAACTTCTTCTTCTTCTTCTTCTTCTCTTAGTTGTTTAGAGCTTGACACCTGTTTTTCTTCACGCACTTTGACTTTAATGCGCTTTCGTTTCTGTTTATGTGTGAAAACCCAACCCTTTAATTATCTTTCCGCGACCGGTCCATCCGAATCTCTTTCTGTTTTGGGCCTTAAATCTTCGACTATTTTAATTAATCGAGTTTCATTTCTTCACGTGTTTTCTTCCCTTCAAAATAATAATAATAATAATAAATAAAATAAATCTCTGAGGCTAGGTTTCTCAGTCCTAGTTTAACTTTAAACTCCTGTTTATTCCCTTGGTAGCAATTATAAAAACAATTGTTCCTGTGGAAATAAACAGGAGTTTAAAGTTAAACTACGACTGAGAAACCCAGCCTGACTGTTTTAATTAATCTGCCCTTTCATTGCAACTGTTCCATTCTCTTTGTCTTTTTCTATTGGTTTTCGTAATTACACTTAATTTGTCTTCTCGTTTTTTGATTCTCTTTACGAAAAAGCGAATGATTAAATCGAAGATCGACGAATTTGAAGTGTGACGAAGTTACAAAAAGAAGTTGAAGGCGCCTTGGAAAAAAAAACGATAGTTTATTCTTTCTGTTTTTTTTTTTACTTTCTTCAATCTTGTTTTCGATTTGGTTTTGGCAGAAGGAAGCGCCCCCAGAAAACGCGTCGATTTTGATCGAATTTGTCGTCTTTGAAGTTATTGATCGGTTCCTCCTTTTGTTTTCGAATGCTAGGGAATGGTGTTGCAGATTTTTGAAACACAAGGCAGTAATTAATTCGGCCATTTTTTTGTTTTCATGTCATTTAGAAGAAATTGAAATAAATAGAAAAAATGTCAAAGAATTATTAAACGACTTTGTTTGGATGCAAAATGTCGTTGAAGATACAGATTTCTTGTAGAAAGTCAGGTGAAAATGAAACAATTGCAATTTCACAAATTAATTCGGCAAAAAGAAACGCAAAGAAACAAATGAAAGCTTGATTTTTCGTTTCAGTTTGACTTACTTGTTGGGAATATTTTGATTTTAAACCGCTCTCGGTCGAACGTGTTTTCTGTTCATCCAGTACTGCATTTCTCTTGAATTACGTTGCTGTTTAAGAACAGAAAACAAAAGAAGAAACTGTATCAAGTGCCAATTGTAATCAACAAAGGATAAACAAAAAGAAACAATGAAATACATACAAAAAAGAAACAATGAAATACATACAAAAAAGAAACAAATGAAACCTTAATTCGCGTCAGAAATCGCTTCTTTTTTATCTTTTTCGGGAGTATCTTGATTATTTATAAGTAGAGGTGGGCGACACGGGAAATTGTGTGTCGAATTTCGACTACGATTTCTGTATCGATGTATCGAATATCGATACGTATCGAATATCGGCTACCGATTCGTATCGATATGTGTTGATATTTACAGTTGGTTCTTGTCCGATGAAATTTGTATCACAAAATCTTTTAAGCGGACACTAAATCGCGCACTATACACTTAACGTTTCGCAGTCGTTCGACTTCTGACGAAACTGTCTGGTATAGTGCGCGATTTAGTGTCCGCTTAAAAGATTTTGTGATACAGATATGTATTGAAATATCAAATCCATATGTATTGAAATATCGAATCCATATGTATCGATATATCGATACGTTTCGAAATATAAGATCGAAATATTCAACAGAGTTTAAAAAATACGAAAGGAAAAGCAGAACTGGAATAAGTTTAATTAATAACGCCGAATATTCGACCACATAAATACAAATAAATAAATAAAATGTTTAGTTAGTCTGTAATTCGATATTTCAGTTCGTGTCGATATATCGATATTCGATATTTCGATACGTATCGACATCCAATATTTCGATAGATACGTATCGATATTCGATATCCGATATTTTGATACATATCGATATTCGATACGTCGATACAGCTGAAAATGTGTATCGATACAGCTGGCGTATCGATACGTATCGATATATCGATATATCGAGCCAGCCCTATTTATAAGTAGTGTTGGGTCGATGTATCGGTATATCGATACGCCAGCTGTATCACCGTATAGAATATCGATACGTATCGAAATATCGAATATCGTTACGTATCGAAATATCGGATTTGTTATCATAAGTTGAAGCAATAACGTTAAACTTAATTCATTTTATTTTACCGTTTAGAAGATATTTAGTTTATTTCAATTTTCTCGAAACTTGAAAAACTGGACTTATCCGGTTTTTGCATCACTCTTCAATTCTTGTTTTAAACCTCCGTTCAATATTTCGAAACTTATCGATATATCGATACATATCGATCCGATATTTCGATACATATCGATTCGTATCGGTAGCCGATACTCGATACGTATCGATATACGATATATCGATATGTATAATAATAATAATGTCTTTATTGTGCATTATGCCAAAAAACATAAACCAGAATTTAACAAGTAAACAAAGGCGAAGTCCAGCACTGCGCCAGAAACGTGAAGCGACCGGCCGTAGCGTCGCTGTAGGGAGGCAGGGGGCGGAACGTCAGACTCTGCATTTTGGTAGAGAACTTTTCGGGAATTTTTTTCGACCCTTAAACGTGATTGAATCGAGACGAGCATTTCGCTATCGTAAGGTAAAATAATAAAACGACTTCTGAACGCGACTGCGAACTTAAGGAAAAGTTGAAAGATCTAGCAGGATAGCAGTCAAAAGGGGGCAATTAAAAGTTTACAAAAAATTAGTTGTGAATTTTTTGCCCCCTTCTTACTGTCAAATTTCACAAAAGTTATGCCAGCACCATTCTCTGTATCTAATTAATAATTTTAAAAATTTCTTGTTCTCTTTAACACTATCAGGATTGCAGTCTGTTTTTCAAATTTCCCGCCGGGATCTTTTCCCTCCAAATGAGTTTAAACTAACCTACAAGCGTTACAGGATAGGCGCCATTTTGCACGTTATCGTTTCAAATGTTTTGTCCAACATTTTAAATTGTGACTTGTAAATTTTAATCTGTTTTACAATACAACGTTATGAATTGTTAATCATGGTTACTACGTAGGAAATTAATCCTGGCTTGTTCAAAATGTGCAACTTTAGCTTTCTGAACCTCACTTATTGTTAGATGTAAGTAGAATTTTAAAACTCATCATTTTCAATTGTGTAACACTTTCATATTAATATTATAGCCGCCCTGATGAAGGAAATAAATACTTTCCGAAAGCTTGGCAATCAAGCAAGAGTAAACTTTTAATTGCCCCCTTTTGACTGCTATCCTGCTAGATCTCTCAACTTTTCCGTAAGGTAAAATATACTGAAAAATCCGAATCTGGTGTCCGTTTCGCGATCTGATGAGGGAGGGAGGGGGAAGATTTTGTATGGACGTTTCCGAAAAATACCATTTTTGAGGTTTCAAAAAATTCCACGGCCCTTATTTACCAACCGAATCGAACCAAACTCGGAACGTAGACGTAAGACCGATAGTTGCTTATACCTTCGGACGCACGGCTCCGAGTACGGTCCTGGATTTGAGTTAGGGCCCGTCCGACCCCGTCCGACATTGACGAAAATTTCTCGAAAACGTGACCTCAGAATTTTTTTAAATCCTCTCACACGCTAGATACAGAAATCGTATTGAAATTCGATACACAATTTCCCATATCGTCCACCTCTATTTATAAGTCGCTCGCGTCGATTTTATTTTGTTTTCTGTTCATCCATTTCTGAACTTCGTTCTCTTTTGTTTTTTTTTCCTTGTCGAATTAACAAGCATCACATATTATCTGACGCGCAGAATGGATTCAGGAAGGGCAAGTCTACAATATCAGCAATTATTACAGATGCTTATAAATAACCAAATATACCAAATGAATTAAATAATAAAAACAAACTGTATGCTTCGTTTTGTGATCTGAGCCGCGCATTTGACAGCGTTAATTACAGCATTTTATGCTATAAATTTGAAACTTTTGGAGTACGAGGAAAGGCTAATGATTAGATAAAATCTTATCTAACTGGAAGATCACAACGAGTGGCAATTCATAATCACTTGTCTACTCAATTGAATACAATAGTTGGAGTTCCACAAGAATCTATATTGGGGCCCCTGCTGTTCATTCTTTTTATTAATGACCTTCCAGAGTACTGTTCATCACCATCCAAAACCACTATCTACGCAGATGATACTAGTTTCATAATCTCTGCTAACGAAACTCAAGAATCCATTCTTAAAACTAATAATACATTGCGTGAAATAAGTCAGTGGTGCTCTTCCAATGGTTTAGTGTTAAATGTCGCCAAGAGTCAGTAACGAAAAATGTAACAGTGGATACTTCACCACTCGTTAAATATGATACAGCTTCAACAGCATGTGTCTCTTCTTTTAAGTTTCTGGCAATGTTAATGGATAATAAGCTAACGTGGAAGCAACATGTTGAATATCTGGAACAAAAGCTTAGTGGTCACGTTTTCCTGATATATAGATTGCGTAACACCGTCAGTTTGCAAGTATTAAAATCAATGTATTACGGCCTAGTCCATTCCAACCTTTCTTAGGGAATCAGTTGCAGTGCTACTGCGATAAACATTTTCGGATTGCAAAAAATGGTTGGTGTGCGCCCCAGTGATAGTTGTAAGACCCTTTTTGTGTGCTACAATATCTTAACTGTTCCATCACTGTACATTTATGTAACTACCTTATATGCGTTATCAATAGAACCAAATGCATCACAATTATGATACCAGAAATGGCGAAAATATTCGCTTACCTTTTAATCGCCTGGCCATTGGCCATTGACCAAAGTGGACCAATATTTACGGGTTATTTGTTCTTAAACAAAATAAAAATGCTATGGAACGGAAACATACCAATTCGGCGTAATTGTTTTAAATCTAAATTGGGACAGTTTCTATGTTCGGCAGCGTTTTATTCAATAGATGAATTTTTGAATTTGTAACTTTTCTTATTTTTTTAATTGCACAGAATTTAGGCCTGGTTTATCAAACATACGTTAACTTTAAGTTAAAGTTAACCTTCAGTTAATGACCACAACAACAATTGTCTTCGTAGTAGTACCTATGGGAACAAACTGAAAGTTAGAGTTAACTTGTGATTGATAAACCGGGCCTTAGCCCTGTGTTATTGCGTTACAGTTAGATTTTTTATGTACTTTGTATTTCTTTTTCTGTATGTTGTATTTAATTACTAAATTTCAATTTTTGTTTCTGACATATCTGATGTCCATGTATATTTCAAATTATTTTGTTCTGTACTATGGCAAACTGATAATAAATTATTGTTATTATTATTATTATATTATTATTATTAATCTTCGTGTTATATCAGTATTTACCGTTAGTATTAGAAAACAAAAAAAAGAAACTATATGAAATAGCAATCGTAATACGAAAAATTATTGAGGCTACAATAAAAAAACAATGAAATGAAAGGAAAAAAAAACAAATGAAATCTTAATTCGCGCCAGAAATCGTTTTCTAGGAGTATTGTCACGGGCCCGGGGTTCGTTCCCGTTTAGGGCGTAGGTAGCAGAGGTAATAGATGGTAGAGCTTGAAACACAGGTGTTTTAGAAAAAAGGAATTAATACCTCTTTATTAAAGGAAGTTAAATAAATTTAGTTGCGGGGGTTCGTCTCGAATTATTGGGAATGCGGTCCGGGTGTTCACGGCGACGGACGATTAGCTCACGTCGTCCCTTTTCTGGCCGGAGTGGAACAAGATTCTTCCCTGACGGGTTGGTGAACTCGGGTATCGTTACCCTTGGCTGGCGGGAAAAGATGGTCCTCGTTCCCGGGGGTCGGTACTGTAGTCGGCCAGCAGGGTTGCAGCAGCTCGATGCAGTAGCGTTTAGTTGTAGGACAGCGTCTCGATGGAGTGGCGTTCAGTTGTAGGACAGCGTCTCGGTGCAGTGGCGTCCCGGTGTAGGACAGCGTCTCGCTGGAGTGGCGTTCAGTTGTAGGACAGCGTCTCGATGGAGTGGCGTTCAGTTGTAGGACAGCGTCTCGGTGCGTGGCGTCCCGGTGCGTCGGCACTAGTGCCCACTGAGTCGGTTCGGTAGAACGACTGCCTCCTAATTTTTGGCTCGCATTTTTATACTCCGTTTTTGGCTAGCTTGCATGTTGCATCTCTTTGTTCTTGCCCCGTGTTTCGCCCATCGATTTCACATGTGCGCGGCCTCGTTTATCGTAATTTTCGCTGAGCTCTATCGTTGTGGAATTTGAACCGATTACCTGTTTATTGCGGTGCCCTCGATTACACATGTTCGCGTTTAAATTATTTGTTTGCGGAATACAACCAGAAAGCCCCTCGTGGTTTTTTAGAAAATCCCTTTCGTGACAGTATTTTGAATCGCTCTCCGCGAGATTTTCTTTTGTTTTCTATTCTGAATTTCGTTGTCTTTAGTTTCAGTTCTCTGTTGTTTTTTTTCTTGCAGAATTAATTTTTGTATTACCTTGCTGTGTACCAACAGAAAACAAAAAAATAAGTTCAAATTATAATATGAAAAATTCAGGCGACGAAAGGAAACAAAAAAGAAACAATGAAACGCAAGGAAAGAAATGCAAGGTTGATTTGATTTTCAAAAATTTCAAGTCAGAAATCGTCGATTTTTTATTATTTTATCTCAGCATATTTTTTGTGTTCTGGGAGCATTTTAATTTCATGATACCTTCTTTCGTTTTATTTTTAAAATTTTTAATTTTCTTCGTTTTATTTTGTCGTTTGTTTCTCTTTGCTGGCAAGCTTTCTACGTCTTTCTTCAACTGTTATCCCGTCACAACTTCTCGGTTTTAATGTCAAGCGTGCTTCATGATACCTTCGTTCTTTTTCTTTTTTCATTTTTAATTTTCTTTACTTTTTCTTTGGTGGCAAGCTTTCCATGCTATTCTTCAACTTGACGTCCTATCACCAACTTCATGTGTGTTGATATTTCTTTTCGGATTTAACGCCAACTTCTACATACTTTCTTTCTTTTTCCTTTTTTAATTTTTAATTTTCTTCTTTCCTTGCTTTTGGTGCCTTTCTTCAAGTTTCATCAATTTCATGTGCGCTGAATTTTATTCTAATATTTAACGCCAAGCAATGCTTCTTGATACTTTCTTTTTTTTTCCTTTTAATTTTTAGTTTTCTTCTCTCTTTGCTTTTGGTGATTTTCTTCAACTTGTCGTCCTGCCATAAGTTTCACATCAAATAGTCTTCCCCAGGTTTAACCGCAAGCAATGTTTCTCAATACCTCCCTTCCTTTTCTTTTATGATTTTGAATTTTCTTCACTTTTTTTGTTTTCGTTTTGCTTTCGATGCGTTTCTTCAATTTCTTGTCCCGTCACTAACTACACGTTGAATTATTATTTTCTCGGTTTTCACGTCGATCATTTCGATATCTTCTTTCCGTTTCTTCTCCGGCTTTCACGTTCATCTTTTTCATTTTATTTTTTTCTTGCAGTTGTCCTTCGTCTTCAATTTTTTGTTTTTTTTTTACCATCAGCTTCGCGTTGAATTATTTGATTTTGTTTCGAAAAATGCTTTTTTCTTTGTTTCGATTCCTGCAAATTTATTTTTCTGTCTTTGTCATTTTTATTTCTATAATCTATGCTTTTCTCCTTGATTTTATTTTGAAGCCTCTACCTGCCTAGTGTTTTATTATAATTTTTTTTTACTAGGTTACATCTGTGTACGTTATTTTTATGTATTATCTTCCTTGTTTTATTTTTCGTTTTTTATTTTTTGTTTCACGCACATTTTTGTTTATTTGCTTTTTGTTCTTTCCCTTGTCATTGTGCTTCAATCGTTCTCCTCTTCCTTCACGCTCTTGCCTTTATTAACGAATATTCCAGCTCTTGTTCATTGATTGCATTTTTGATTTACATATATACCCTTGATTTTTGTTTGAGTTTCGCTCTTTAAGTCTGCACGCAGCGGATGCGATCGACTTACCAGATGTTTTCTTTCTTACGGCATAAGTTTTGCAAACCCAAATAGTTCGGTGTGAATTTGAACGCAGTTTGAGTCTCAAAATCAATTTTTCTATAATCATGCATCGTAATTTTTTTTAATTTAATTTGTGTTCTTCTCTTCAGTTCTAAGTTGTTTCCTTTCTTTTTACACACGTACTTACTGCGAGCTTTCTGAGCTTGTCGAGTTCGTGTAATGAGCGAAGCGGGCGTGATCGACTTACAAGATGTTGCGCAAAATACTAATTCGCTAAGAGTTAGTAAAACAAAAAAAAATTATAATGTTTTCGATTTTCATTGTCTCTTGCAGTGCTTTTAATTATTGTATGGTTGCACAGTGTTTGAGGATATCAACAGATTACAACGCATAACTGTTAATCCTAAGTGAAACTTGTCTGACGCAGAGCAATTTGGAAAACTTTGTTGCTGACGCAATAACGACGAACGCGTTCACCGAATGAATTGAGCGATAAATACTGAAACAACAACGACACGTATCAGTGGAAGCATTTAATAAATAATTAATAATAAACGACGCGAAGCGTTTTGAAAATTTTGCCAAAATTACTTATCACTATGTATGTTGTATATACATACGCCCATGCCTGTCCAATAATGCCGTAATTTGAAGTAACTTTTTACAAAATAGTTCATTGTTGAGATGCTTGATCGTATTCTAAAATAATAAACACGTGCACCAAGCGCAGAAAGAAAGAACAAACATGTTAGCGAACAATCAAACGAACATGCGAGCGTACTTGGGGCCCTTTTTCTCCTTTTTCCTTAATTTTTTTTTTGAGGGAGGCGGTTGTAAACATTTTTTTTTTCAGCTCCACGACTTTCGGGCTGTATTTGGATGTGGGCCTCTTTTTTAAGTGGGCCGCATTGATTTTGATGAAAACATTTTAAAGTGTTTTAGTTTATTTACGACCCCTTTCTTCTTCTTCTTCAAAGAAAAAGAAAAAAGAATAAGAAGAACACGGGCACGTTCAACGAAGAAGAAAAAAATAGACGGGCGTTCTTTTATAATAATTTGGTTGTTTTTTTGCTGCTTTTAATGCAAAAATACAAACTCTAGAATAAGAACCAATTTCGGTATTATCAGAGTATCGATGTGTTCGGACAGTTACAGCTCCGACCGACTTACTAGATGTTCTTATCGTGGCCTATAGACTGCGCCAAGTTTAATTCGGATGCACACTTTTAGAATTCAATCTAACTCTGCAATGTTCGAAACTTTTCTTAAAAAAAAAAAAACTACATAACGATTTTTTTCCTTGCCTTTTATTTTTTCATTTTTCTTTTTTTAATATTGTTAGAGATTTCAAGGAACGGGCACTTTTCGGAATTAAATTTTTTTTCAAAAAGCGGGCGTATTCCTATGCATTTTTAAAAAATTTTTGTTACTTTGTTGTCTTTGTCTTGTCACGGTTCCATCAAATTCTCTCTCTTTTTTTTAAATTTCTTATTAATCTTCCGATTTGTGATGCAATAATCAATCGCCTTTTGTTTTTGTTTTTGTAATAATTATTATAATTTGTATATGTATTTAGTTTGGGCCAATAAAGGCAATTAATAAAATATAAAGGTTGGTGATAACGTCACGACCCTTAAAAATTGAGGGGGGGTTCAGAACTAGCTAATGGCGTCAGTCAATCGTTTTCCTACCCCCTTACGTTATAATATTTATGGAAAACATAGCCCACCCCGTTAAATAAAATGAACAATTTCATCCACCGTAGTATCATTTATGGCAATTAGATTGTTTTACGAAATGACAAACCCTAGTGTTTATTTCTTTGGAGATTCATACCTCCCCCCCCCCCCCGAAAAAAGACGAACTCATTTTTCCTTCGCATCAAGGAAAATATTTGTTTTTTTGATAAAGGTGTCCACGGTTTATTTATTTTACAAATGACTCAGGGTTAATCAAGCGAAAAACCGACGTTCTTCCTCTTTCGATTCGATTTTCGATAAGACCTCGCCTCGCCTCGATCCTATTCGAATTCGAACCCGAAACTCCCGAAGCGAGCAAAACGGAAGTCGCTTTGCATAAAACCGCCGTAAATCCTCGAACTTTCTTCGTTCCCCTTTTTTTCCCGTGCGTGTGGGCAGTGGCGTAGCTAGCCACTTACGTCATCAATTTGCATGCGTGATCGACCGATTAATAAAAAAAAAAAAACAGAAACAAAAACCTGCCCACAGTTCATGTCTGGGTGGGATCCTCCCGGTTCATTCATGTCAAAAATCGCCGATTCGCGCCGTGTTTTAGAGAGTCCTACTACTTAGAAAGGCGAAGGACCCCATAACATACTAATACATTCACCGACACAGATTGCGAAGCCGTTATTAAACGTTAATATTTTGGCCTGCCCAAAAAGTGGGATCACAATTTAAAGGAAAAAAAAAAGAAACTCAGAGGTCTAAGTGTATAGTTATAATTTATTAACACACCGTGATCAATAAATGATTGAATGTGCCTTCAGCTATAATTTTTTATTGTCATTGTCGAATTGAATTTACGTATCTAATCAGGATTGTAGAAGAAAGCATTCTTGTGTGTCTTGTGTATATTTTTGCTTTCTATTTTTAAATAGTCGAATAATTATGAGTGCCATTGATAGATCAGTATTTAATCAACACTTTCAGGAATACTTGAACGACGTCGCTCTTGAATATATATAATTTTTTTTTTTTACATATAATGGTAGTAGCAATTAAATTGGATATGTCATTCTTATTTTTAATCTCATTGATTATATTTATCATCTTGTTTTTTTTATCAATTCATTGAATTGCATCAATTAATTATCTACAACCCATCCTTAAAATATTGTTTTTCACGATAATTATCAAAGTGACATATAAACTTAAATAATAACAAAATAATCCGACCTTGGTTACATCCTCGCGCCTTTAACGGTAGCTCTCGTCGTCAATGCCCGTAGAGTATCGAATCCGGTGGAGGACCACTGAAGCCAAGACGGCGCGGCGTATCGCTATTTCCAGCGACCTCTCACGACGCAACTCACCAACAGCGGTTAGGCGAGTTCAGATCCAGACAGACGGGGGAGTAATGGCGGTAAATGTAACCGTTGTCGCACTTGCGGTAATTTAAAGAACGAAATCAACTCCGACGGTTCGGGTAAACACAGATGCGTAGTAATCGTAATACATCGATCCAAGGGTAGAAGAAAGAGCAACAATCAGCAAAACGTAGAACCAAATAAACACACATAAGAAAGAAATGAAGGAAAACCTAAAAGAAAATAACACGTGCGTTACACTCTGTACCACGCCCCAGTACGCGCCATATTTACTTAATCTCCAACTGCTGCTACTAGGTTTTGGACAAGCATTACACAATGCTTACAAATGCAGGGGTGACGAGGTAGACATTCATTTGCAGGCGATTTCAACCAAATGGATTACAAAGCACAAACCAACCACACAACAGTGGCACTAACCCTCTACACCGAGCCAGGAAAAACTCCCAGCGTACAGAAATTTTCGATGCATGTAAGATATCAAGAGGGAAGTTGATTGAAGAACAGAAATAACTCACTTCAGGACAGAGGGAGATGGCAACAAATCCGTATTGCGTATTGCAGGCCATCGTTTAATCGGCGTACAAATGAGATGCGCATGGCAGAATAACCGAATGTTCCTGTTATTTCACAATACAGGGTGACTGACAATACTAAAATGATTTTAGCGGGATTTTCACCCGTAACACATTTTTTTAGGAAACATCAATAACAGAAAAAAAATTAACCAAATAAGCACAAGCATAAAATCAAATTTAAAATTCCCTTAAACGAATGGAACAAACTTGTAAATAATTTTGACTTATCAACTTTTATGCAGTAACAACATCCGGTGTTCCTCAAGGCAGCATTCTTGGACCTCTCCTCTGTTTTATTTATTTTTTGTGTTACTGTACGTTGTTTAACTCCTCCTTCGTTTGCTCGTCAGCTACGAAAACACTTCACTTTACTTGACCTGCATAGATTAAATATATTGTTCATCTTTTATTTATTCTTCCTCTTTGTTTGTTTACAATTAGTTTTCTTTGCATGTAATCATTTTAGTCGTAGTCTTAATATTTATTTATTACTTTTTTTTTGGTTTACTCATGTTACTGACTGAGTTCAAGGAGGTAGTAGAACAGTCGCTGATTCTAAACCTTTTGGCTATTAACAGTTCTGCCGTTTTTAATTCTTTCTATTTATTTTTATATTTTGTTCAATTTGCCAATGAATAAACTGCTATTATTATTATTATTATTATTATTATTATTATTACAAGCGGCGTAAAGTGACACTCCAGCAAAAAAATTTGGCTACAAGTCAGCTGGATTGCAATGGGGCCCCCGAGCATCCTCTGTATAGCTATTTCGGCCCTAGTTGGGGCCTCATCAGCAGAAGAGTAGCTGGAAAACTCCACTACAATCCCGACGACCAACAAGACTTACGCAGAGATAGCGCGGAAATGCAGTGACACTCTACTTTGGTAGTATTCTCCGCAACATGTTGGGTACTCTTGCTCTTGTCAACATTTTATGACCAGTCAGTGGCATATAAATACAAATGCAAGTCGAAAAAAATCATTCATTTATTAAAAATGCCATCCACATTGCGGAAACTAACAAAATATCACATCAAATTGAAGGGTGACACTTGACTGATTGTTAATAATTTTTTTTTTGAAACTAATTTTTCAGACAACAGACTTGATGTTAATAAATAATAAAGTGTTCTCGAAGGGAGTTTGGTATATCGAAATGTCAACAGAATATCTATGTCTATACAGGGTGATCCGAAATTGCTACCAATATTTTTAGGATTAATAAAACTGTACAAAAAAAAGGAAGATTTTTTTTTGAAAATCGGAAAACTGAAAAAGCGGAAAAAATAGAAAGAGACAAAAATTCCTGACGTAGCTAAAAAAAAAACAATGGAAGAATGGTGAACAAACAAAAGCGCGAAGAAATCTTGATGGAGAAGGCGTAAAACACGAAAATTGAAAGGCGAGGTTAAAATATTTATAGAAATAAAAAATACCAAAAATGTAATTGAATTTTGTCAACAACAACAACAACAAAAAATTAGAGCTCACAAAAATCACATGAAATAATCACAAAAGAAAAACAGAAGAAAACAAAAGAAAAGTTTCAGCAAAAATCAGAAAAGGAGAAGGAGACAAAATACAAAAAAAAATCCTGTTGGTTACAATATAAAACAACAAATGTTCAAGTGAGGACAAAATTTGGAAATTAAAAAAAAAATACCAAAAAAGTAACAAGTTAATTATGTGAATAAACAAATTTTTGAACCAATCACAATAAAAACAAAAACAAAAAAAAAACAGAAGAGTGGTTTTCGTAAAAATCAGTAAAATAGAAAGAGACAAAAACTTAAAAGAAACAAAAATGGGAAGTAAACGAAAACGCAAGGAAACAACATAAAACAAATTAGGAAAATTAAAAAATAAGGTAAAATACAGAAATAAAAAATACCAAAGATGTAACAACTAAATTTTGTAAATAAAACAAATTTGAAACTAATCAAAAAAGAAAACAAAGAAAGCAAGGAAGGTTGTGAAAATCGGAAAACTAAAAACAGAAAGAAACGAAAACTAGTGCCACGACAAAAAATAAATAAAAATGGGGAACAAACAAAAACGCAAAGAAATCGTAATGGAAAAGCAGAAAATAACAAAGGTTTAAAATTGAAGAATAAGGAAAAATTTAAAACTAACCACAAGATTTTTGTGAAAATTAGAAAAACAGAGAAGGAGAAAGAAAAAATAGAACGAAACGAAAACTTCTGTCATGGAAAAAAAATTTAAAAATGAGGTACAAAGGAAAAATGCAGAGAAATCCTTGAAATGGAAACAGCGTAAAACAACAAAAGGAATGAAGGAATTGAAAAACGAGGATAAAGCATAAAATTAATAAGAGTACAAAATGTGATAGGCAGAAGGAAAAGAAAAGATGAAAACACTTGTCATGGCAGAAAAAAAATTAAAAATGGGAAACAAACAAAAACGCTAAGATATCTTGATTGAAACAGCGTAAAGCAACAAAGAAAACTAAGAAATGAGGATAAAATACAATTTTGTGAATAAAAAATGTTGAAACTAATCACAAAAAAATGTTTTTATGAAAAGAGGCGAAAACTCCTGTCAGGGCAAAAAATTTAAAAATAGAGAACAAACAAAAACGGAAAGAAGTCTTGATGGAAACAATGAAATGGAATAGATGGAAATAGGACGAAAATTGAAAAACGAGGATGAAATACAGAAAATCAAAAAATACCAAAAATGTAACAATTTCGTTTAGTAAATAAAAATTTTGGAACTAATCATAATGAAAACAAAAGATGAAAATAAGAAAATCAGAAAAATAAGGGGAGGCGAAAGAAACAATAAAACTAAGAAATAAATAAAAAGAACATTGGAAAAAATTGAGAATAAAATAAATACCTGCAGGAATTTTTAAAAAATTCAAAAAATTGAATTTTATTAATAAAAGATTTTGAAACTAATCACAAAAAGAAAATAAAAAGGTCTCCCGAAAATTAAAAAAATAAACTGACTAAAGAAAATTCTAAAGATAAAGAATGGGAAACAAACAAAAACGAAAAAACGTTTTGATGAAAAAAAAACCAAACAAGAAAGGACGAAAATTGAAAAACGAGTATAAAATATACTACATATAAATATATATACAGGGTGCTGCATTGATTTACATAAAAAAATCCCATGTTAATTTAGAGATATTCAAATATTGGCTTCCCTAATTATTTTACAGCAAAATTCCAGCTTTTTAAAGTACTCTTCAAGATGAATCTATCTGTGCAGTTTGAGAATTTTTCGCTTGCTCAGTTTCAAAATATTTTAAAAAGATTCAGTAACCAAATTCAATTTATATCAAACTATCAGCACGGTCTTGATCAGTGAACTTGATAAATGATTAATAATTTTGAAAACGATTGATAGAAAAAGTTGTTCATCGTTAAAATAAACTTTTTTTATTAAGTTCAACGTGCTGATAGTTGAGAATTTTTCAATTGCTCAATTTCAAAATATTTGATGGAATTTTGCTGTAAAATAGTTAGGGACAGTGGCGCACCCAGAAATTTGTCTTGGAGGGGCCTTAAAAATAATAATAATTGTAAGAATCACGTAAGAGTATACAAGAACATATTAAATAGTAAAGATACATAATATGAATTTATACCGAACTAACGTTACCAAACGAAATTAAGTCGGCGTACTCTTTTTTTGCAATACTTAAATTATATTGTTAAATTCTAGTAGCAAATAGTTTACTCTGGGGGGAGCTTCAGCCCCCTTAGCCCCCCGTGAGTGGGCCACTGGTTAGGGAAGCCAATATTTAAACACCTCTAAATTAACATGGGATTTCCTATGTTGCGTTCATCAATGCAGCACCCTGTATAATAAAAAAAAATATTAAAAATATAACGAGCAGCTAGATGCTAAAAATCCCCCCAAAAAGAGATTATCGCCCTCATCTGGCAACACTGCATAAAATGCGAACGACTAAGGCCCGGTTTCACAATCGCGGAATAAGTTGGAATAAGCTCTAGTCGTCGAATAACTATTCGCCGAATTTCCTTTAACATTCTTCCATGTCTACGTTCACGTTATTCCAAGAATAGTGTTGTACTCAGTTAATGCGACGGTTGTAAAATCGTGCATAAGGAGCTTATCTCAAAAACCGTCTTTATGCTCAATCTGTAGTAGCCAAAATTTACCGCTCACCAATCAGTGTTGCCAATCCCCTTTTGAAGCTGTCAAATGGAAAACGGAATTCTTATGCTTTTTTAGGTACGTGCTGTACAGTCTGACCCAAAAAAGTGACAAATGACACAAAACATTAAAAACAAAACAAGAACGCAAATGAAGATTTCACGTGATAGTTTCTTCTAAGACTGCAGTAGGTACTCCGAGAAAGTAAGTCGGTCGCAACCGCAATCATACCGAAAACGAATAAGACAACACTTGATCGAGGCTTATAACAAAAAAAAAGCAAAGCGAAAGTAAATTTAGTTAACAAAAATGTCTAATGCTTGACGACGAAACAAAAGGTGGTTGCATTTCAAGAAAAAGGATATTCTGGTTCTGTATTTGATTGATGGTGTGGTGACTTGAACAGTCGCTTTTGGTCTTTGCAATTTGCTATCTTCACCGAGTCTTCAAAAGGGTACAGGGATTCAATCGATTTTCTGACCCTTGAGTTGAACGCCATTTGTGGGGGATGAGGGTAAGCTTGGGTCTCTGCGGAGATCGCGACGTCTTCTAGAAGTTGCCTTACCGTGGGCTTCCTGGTAAACCTCGGTGCTTCCAAGAAACTTTCGGCTTTACTTTCGGAGGGATGATGGGTCTGTGAAGGATAAGCGTAGTACTTCCGGTTTTGCTTTTGGAGAGTTGCCTTATCGTGGGCTTCATGGTAAACGTCGGTACTTCCAAGGATGCTTTTGAAGGGACGATGGGTGCGTGAATGATAATTGTATTACCTCCGGTTTTGCTTTTGGCGGGATGAGTGAAGGATAAGAGCCGTACTTCCGGTTTTGCTTCTGGAGAATTGTCTTACCGCGGGTTTCCTGGTAAACCTCGGTGCTTCCAAGAAACTTTCGGATTTACTTTTGGAGGGATGATGGCTCTGGTATTGCAGAGTTGCCTTATCGTGGGCTTCATGGTAAACGTCGGTACTTCCAAGGATGCTTTTGAAGGGACGATGGGTGTGTGAATGACAAATGTATTACGTCCGGTTTAGCTTTTGGAGGGATGTGTGAAGAATAAGACCCGTACTTCCGGTTTTACTTTTGGAGACTTGCCTTACCGCGGGTTTCCTGGTGAACCTTTCGGTTTCGCTTTAAGTAAGGACGATGGGTGTGAGAACGATGAATGTAGTACTTCCGCTTTTGCTTTTGGAGATATATTGGAGTAGATAAAACCTTTCGGTTTTGCTTCTGGAAGGACCAAGGGTATGAGAAGGATAAGAGTAGGTTTTGCTTTTGGCCCTTTTCCTACCGTTTTATTATTTTTGATATTGTTCTAACTCTGCAATAATCCGCGTCTTGTACTGACAGTTTGTTACGCAACATTTTTGTACCTACAATGTTTTTTGATAATCAAATAATGTCAGTCCGTTATCGAAGCAACGGTAAAGTCGTAAAATGGTAAAACGGCGAAATGGTTCTTGATGGTGGTTCCATCTGTCGAGTCGGTGAGCAAGTTGTTGGACCCTTTTCGGAGACCACCTTGACCAAGGGGGCTTCTAGGTATTAGAACAAATTATTGGACCCTTTTTGAAAACAATCCTAACCAAGGAGGCTTCCATAGATCAGAACAAGTTGTTGGATTTTTTTTTTGAGATGATCTTGACCAAGAAGGCTCCCAAGGTTCGATTTAATGGTGTTTAGGATTAGAAGAAGTTGTTGGACCTTTTTTGGAGACGACCTTGACCAAGAAGGTTGCCGCAGATGGTTTCTAAGTAATAAAACAAGGTGTCGGATGCTTTTTGGAGATGACCTTGGCCAAGAAGGCTTCCAAGGATCGACAGAATGTTGCCTAGGTATTGGAACAAGTTGTTGGACCCTTTTTGGAGACGACCTTAACCAAAAAGATTGCCATAGACGGTTTCTAGGCACTAAAGCAAGTTGTCGGATGTCTTTTGGAGATGACCTTGACAAAGAAGGCTTCCATGGATCGATCGAATGGTGTCTAGGTATTAAAAAAAATCGTTGGGCCTCTTTTGGAGACGACCTTGACCAAGAAAGTTGCCATAGATGGTTCCTAAGTAATAAAACAAGTTATCGGAAGCTTTTTGGAGATGACCTTAACCAAAAAGGCTTCCAAGGATAGATCGAATGGTGTCTAGGTGCTAGAACAAGTTGTTGGACCTTTTTTGGAGACGTGCTTGACCAAGAAGGTTGCCATAGACGGTTTCTAAGTAATAAAACAAGTTGTCGGATGCTTCTTGGAGATTACCTTGACCAAGAAGGCTTCCCTGGATCGATCGATGGTGTTTAGGTATTAGAAAAGTCGTTGGGCCTCTTTTGGAGACGACCTTGACCAAAAAGGTTGCCACAGATGGTTCCTAAGTAATAAAATAAGTTGTCGGAAGCTTTTTGGAGATGACCTTAACAAGAAGGCTTCCAAGGATCGATAAAATGATGTCTAGGTATGTTGGACCCTTTTTAGAGACGACCTTGACCAAGTAAGCTTCCATAGATCGATCTAATCTAACTTTGCCGTCAAAAGTAACTGAATTTAGATTAATTACTTTTACAGTATTGGTATTCTTCAGTTACTGAAAGGGAAAGGAAATTTGGCAACATTCTTATTGCATCTGGTCGGCGATTTTGGTATATGATCTTCCATCTTTGTTTATTTTGCGTCAAATTTGAGTCGCTTTTGTATCGCATACCTAAACAGAACCTTCCAAATTTCTAATAGATTCAAAAATTAGACGATCTCGATCTAGATCGTGCTGGTAATGTTAATTCGACAGGATCGCTTCACCTATTTATAACGCATGACTTCGTAACTCGGCGATGATCTAATGCGCTTTCGTTCGATTTTCTTAAATTGTTCTTCATCGTTAATGCAGCTCAAGAGTCTCAACCCTCAACGCGACGCCTAATGCAATTCAAGTGCGCGGCGAGCATACGAGGCCACGTCGAGAAATAATTTACATAAGTGACTCTACTGTACACTCACGTGCAAAAAATTCGGACCACTGCTTTATTTTATTTCCGATTTTGTTTTTCTTGACGTAATTCTTCTACATCTAAACTATGTACCAACATATAACATTTTTAATGACAGTTTTAAAAAAAATGTATATTGTAAACATGTTGTTTGCACACAATTTGATTGAGTCTTTACTCACTTTAATTTTGGCACCAACTAGTTATCGTCGCAGCAAAAGATTTCAGTAACATACGAGGGTTACAATTAAAGTAAAGGTAACATGTACAGTGTATATCAAATGCAACAGTAGCAGCAGGCCACGTCATAAAATTGAAATCATTTCTACAAGTGATTTTTATATTGCAATTCGACTTTGGAAAAATCGCTCACTCGATTTTATATTCATATTTGATGCTCATTTACTTTTCTAATTTATTTTCTATGACATGTGACGGGTCAGATAATTCTGACTTTATTCCATTTACTATATTTTTTAGGTAGTTACCACTTCTGCCTAGATAAATTCTCGGCGAGGAAATTTTCTCCAGAAAGATCAGTAACATACGAGGGTTATAAATAAAGTGCCGGCATAATATACAGTGTGTAATAAATGCAGCAAAAAACTTACTACCTTTAAAATACAATTAAATTTGGAAACGTTCTCGTTTATGTGTATTTGATGAGTATCTTCGATTCTAACTTATTTGCTACGATATGAGCTATGGCGTGTTTATCTCAGATGATTTTCATTTTATCTTGTTTACCGCCTCGGCGAGAGATTGCGGCAACATACGAAGGTTGTAGATAAAAGGTGCTTTCCAGGTTGGAACTTCAAGCTCTGGAACTACTCGAGAGTGTAATACTCTGCGCAGTTTCAACATGGAACGTAAATTTGGAATGTTGTTGTTGACGTGACGTATAGTTGGTTTACATTTAATGACCTAACCTATCGTTCGCTTTCCCCTCCATTCAGAACTTGGAGTTCAAAATTTTAGGTAGGTACTTCAGGGGACGGGGGTAGGTATATTCCGAGCAGTTCGAGAACTAAAGGTAATTGTACATGGAACGCAGCGAAACTGCTCTGGAGTAACTCGGAGCTACTCCAACGCTTACCTAGAAAGCACCTAAAGTATTGGCAACACGTCCAAACATTACGAGGCCACATTTTCATAAATAATTAATTTTTGGAAAGCGAAAAAGCCACCTCACACCTATGTGTTTGAGTTAAGTTCATTATTTGAGGTATAAACATAAATACCGAGCCGCCTACTTGTTGGTCATCCATGCAAACCCCATACAAGCGTAGCTTCCTTAATTTCGGTTAAAATAAAACAGCGCTACCGCAGTACCACGTCCGCTACTCATTATTGTATGGGTAGAAGGTATGGGTAGAAGATGTTTGCATGTACTGAAAGGTATCAGGGTAGAAAATACTTGTATATACCAGAGGGTATTAAACCGAGGGCGAAGGGCGAAGATACTTGTATATACTTGAGGGTTTAAGGTAGAAGATACTTGTATATACTGGAGGGTATCATACTAGAGGGCGTATCAAGGGTCTTTCCAATAGTCGTCCCTCATTTCCTGTTGCGTGCAATAACAAAACTTATATGAAATTAAAAATTGTTTACCACACACAATTAAAAACTGCCTCGACTCAATGAAACCACGGTATTCATGATGTTTTATGAAAGTATTTCATGTTTCAAGGCCTTCGGTGTTTGTGCTTGTGCTGGAGCGCTTTCTGTACGCATCGAAATGCCACTCTTGAAACTAGTGACGCTTGCGCAGGATTTTCGTTGTTGTTATTCGCCTTTATATACCTTACTTGATACACCATCAAAATTGTTGTTTTTGACAAGCTGAAGCTTCGATTTGGATTATTTATGACGATCATACTGACGTTTTATGAAAGTATCACATGTTTCGAGGCTTACGGTGTTTGTGCTTGTGATGGGGCGTTTTGAATACGCACGTATAGTAATCGACGTACCCTTTCATCTCGTTTTTGATACCAAGTCTTGCGGAATCTTGCTTAGTATCAGAGATATTTATAACTAGATAAAGAGATACAGCAGCAACTGTGGGCTAACATGTAGATGAAATCCTCGACTGATTGCAAGTCGGTTTACTTTGTTCAGCATACAAGCGTCCTGACATCAATGTGTATCTTTCTTCGTCTAAAAGAAAATGCATGCATGCGCCGGCTTTTAAAGAAGGAAAAACATATACTTTAAATGTATGTCTAACAGAGATAGAATAAAACGTATTTCTAGATGTTGTCCCAAACGTATGTCCAAATTTATATACAATCCCTTTATCTAGATATTTATAACTATAAATATCCCTGTTTAGTATAAACTTTAACGGAGAATTTTATTTACCTTTATATTCGTTACTTGATACAGCAACAAAAGTTATATCTAATATAAAACTGCCCTTAGTAAATTGAACCAAAACAAGTACCACAATTAAAAGCTGTTTTTGACACGTGGAAGCTTCGGTTTTGATTATACATGGGGGTCACACTGACGCTTTATAAAAGTATTACCTGTTTCGAGCCTTTCGGTGTTCGTGCTTGTGATGGGGTGTTTTGTATACGCATGTATAGTAATCGACGTACCCTTTCATCCCGTTTTTGATACCAAGTCTTGCGGAATCCTGCTTAGTATAAGCTTTAACAGAGAATTTTATTTACCTTTATATTCGTTACTTGATGCAGCAACAAAAGTTATACCTAATATAAAATTGCCCTTAGTAAATTGAACCAAAACAAGTAACACAATTAAAAGCTGTTTTTGACACGTGGAAGCTTCGGTTTTGATTATACATGGAGGTCACACTGACGCTTTATAAAAGTATTACCTGTTTAGAGCCTTTCGGTGTTCGTGTTTGTGATGGGGCGTTTTGTATACGCATGTATAGTAATCGACATACCCTTTCATCCCGTTTTTGATACCAAGTCTTGCGGAATCTTGCTTAGTATAAGCTTTAACAGATAATTTTATTTACCTTTATATTCGTTACTTGATATAGCAACAAAAGTTACACCTAATATAAAATTGCCCTTAGTAAATTGAACCAAAACAAGTAACACAATTAAAAGCTGTTTTTGACACGTGGAAGCTTCGGTTTTGATTATACATGGTGGTCACACTGACGCTTTATAAAAATATTACCTGTTTAGAGCCTTTCGGTGTTCGTGCTTGTGATGGGGCGTTTAGTATACGCATGTATAGTAATCGACATACCCTTTCATCCCGTTTTTGTTGCCAAGCCTTGCGGAAACTCACACACTAAGAACTTTAACAAGGAGTTTTCGTTGTTTTATTTACCTTTATATTCAACATTATATACAACAACAAAAGGTATACCTAATATAAAATTGCCCATAACCAGAACAAGCAACACAATTAAAAGCTACGTTCTTGGTACAAGTCTTGCGGAAACAAGGAATTTTCGCTGTTTTATTTACCTTTATATTCAACATTATGTATAATGTTGAATATAAAGGTAAATATTTACCTTTATATTCAACATTATGTATAATGTTGAATATAAAGGTAAATAAAACAGTATAACTTTTGTTATTGTAATAACAAAAGTTATACCTAATATTAAACAAACCGAAACAAGTAACACAATTAGAAGCTGTTTTTGACACGTGGTAGCTTCGGTTTTGATTATTTGCGACGATCGCAGTGACGTTTTATAAAAGTATCACATGTTTCGAGCCTTACGGCGTTTGTACTTGTGATGGGGCGTTTTGTATATGCACATATAATAATCGACATACCCTTTCATTCCGTTTTTGATGCCAAGCCTCACACGCTAGGAACTTTAACAAGGACTTCTCGTTGTATTATTTGCCTTTATGTTTGTTACTTGATACAACAACGAGATACTCCTTGTAAATCGAGTATATGCACGTATACATGTGGGTCAAGACAATCAAAGTTAACTCTTTTTAGTTTTTCAAAAGTATCAAGACTGTTGCGATACGTATATCTGTTAATGATGTTTTTTTTATCCTCCTTCTGACTCCAACGTTTTTATAATATATAACGCGGTTCTCGCAAGTTGTTAAAGGCGTTTCTGTATGCAGTCCAGTTCCGTTTAATTTATTACAACGGCGTACATCTGCGAACGGTAGATAATCGTCTCGCATGCATACATATGCAGTGGTACCACCGCAAAACCGCATTAATTTACGTTTATACGTGCGCGGGGTTCGCATAAACGTCAATTATTAATAAAAATCCGCGTTCACGCTCATTAAACCGCCGACGATAATTAATTCCGTCTGCGTACGCCGCGCCGTCGCCGTCGTCCGGAGTAAATGGTCGGCATTGTTTGGGCCGATGAAGATCTAGCCTGAGGAATTGATGCCGAAACGTTTTCGTTTTCGCTCGGGGTCACCGAGGTGTAGATAAGACTCTGCCTGTTTGTTATCCGGTGCAATTACTACCGCACATAAATATGCGCATGGATTCATGTTTGGAGCGCGTTGTTTTTAATCGTGAAGGTCGCCCAGATAATGTCGCCTTTATTGTTTTTGTTTCGCTCGAGTTCAGGATGCGTTTCGCTTTGGGTTATTCGCAATTCGACGTTTACGGACTTAAACCCGAGTGGTTTCTTTGATAAGCTGATAAGGAGGTTATCGTCACGGTTTTTACCTTCGTGCGCACTTCGCCGTAAATTGTTAGTATTTTGCACTCAAATGATAAAGAAACTAAAAAAAATATATAGTATATTTCGCAATACCCCTGATGAAGTCAAGTCCAATTCGAAAATTTGGACTTTCAACGAAAACTTGATGGCCTATTACATTTAACCCCACATGGTTTTGATAGATTGTGTTTTCCATGAAGTATTTCAAGGGTTTTCGTTTCTAACTGATGCCAGTTCTTCTTCTCTTCTAACCATTCCTCATCCTTGGAATAAAGCTACCTTTGGTGCTGAAACTGTATGAACGTGAGTTGCCTGTTTTTGTAAAAGAAAAAGGAAAAAATAGATGAGCAATTTATTTAACAGGAAATTCAAAACTCGCGATCGGTTTGTCCAATATCTGCGATTTTCGAGTGTCAATAGTGACTTCACCGCGGCTTATCGGGTGTTTACTCGGTGATAAGCAGGGGGTGATAGCGCCGCTACTTTATCGGTTTTCACGCTCCGTTTTCTATCGAGCGAGATAAAGGCGTTTTTACAAGTTCGAAGCCTCATGTTTGTAGAACAGGAGTCAACGAGCGATGACCTGCGTAATACCCAGAACGTTAGATCTTTACATTTTTTAAACGATAAGGCTATGCCCTTATTAATAATATTCAAGATGACGATTAATTAATTCTACGGATACGGTGGGATCTTAATCCCCTTTCCCTTCACGCTTTAGAATTTCAAAACGCTCAGTATAAATAATATTGGACAACGGAGAGGAAGTTAGGAAAACCGCTTGCAAGACGGAAGTAAAACAAATGACGAGACGAAATTGGTTTATTAAGGAGGTAATTGAAGTTTAGAAGCTTAAAGCCTAGCGATATCCAAGCCCAAGGCCATCAAGGAAAGATTCAGAAGGGAGAGAACGAAGAAAACTCGTGGCCGGGAAGATCTGATCCAACAAGAAACTTTGGACCACGAGGAGGAACGTAGAATAACAAGATGGAAGTAAAACAATACTGAAGAAGAAGAAAACTCCAGAGTAACTTACGTCCTCATATAAGATGAAAAATTAAAGTTTAGAAGCTCAAAGCCTGGCGATATCGAAGCCCAAGGTCATCCAGAAGGAGAAAGAGAAGTAAACTCATCTCACCGAGAGGATCTCGTACAAACAGAAACTCTATTTATAATTTTATACCGCGAAAAAGAAAACCACATACCAGATGGAAGTCATCCAGAAGGAGGAAGAGAAGAAAAGTCACGTCACCGAGAAGATCTCATCCAAATCGAACTGTATTTATAATTTTGGGCTGCGAAAAGCCACATACAAGATGGAAGAAGGTCCATCAAGGTCATTCAGAAGAAGAAAAAGAAAAAACTCATGTCACCGAGAGGATCTCATCCAAAATGAACTGTATTTATAATTTTGGTCTACGAGAAGCCACATACGAAATCGAAGTAGGTTTCTCAAGGTCAATCAGAAGAAGAAAAAGAAAGAAACTCATGTCATCGAGAGGACCTCATCCAAAATGAACTGTATTTATAATTTTGTACCGCGAAAAAGAGAACCACATACCAGATGGAAGTCATCCAGAAGGAGAAAGAAAAGAAAAGTCATGTCAGCCAGAAGATCTCGTCCAAATCGAACTGTACTTATAATTTTGGGCTGCAAAAAGCCACATACAAGATGAAAGTAGGTCCATCAAGGTCATTCAAAGGAAGAGAAAGAAAAAACTCATGTCACCGAAAGGATCTCATCCAAAATGAACTGTATTTATAATTTTGGGCTACGAGAAGCCACATACAAGATGGAAGTAGGTCCATTAAGGTCATTCAGATGGAGAAAAAGAAGAAAACTCATGTCAACGAGAAGTACTCATCCAAATCGGACTGTACTTACAATTTTGGGCTACGAGAAGCCACATACAAGATGGAAGTAGGTTCATCAAGGTCATTCAGAAGGAGAAAAAGAAGAAAAAACTCATGTCACCGAAAGGATCTCATCCAAAATGAACTGTATTTATAATTTTGGGCTACGAGAAGCCACATACAAGATGGAAGTAGGTCCATTAAGGTCATTCAGGTGGAGAAAAAGAAGAAAACTCATGTCAACGAGAAGTTCTCATCCAAAATGAACTGTATCTATAATTTTGGGCTACGAGAAGCCACATACAAGATGGAGTAGGTCCATTAAGTTCATTCAGGTGGAGAAAAAGAAGAAAACTCATGTCAACGAGAAGTTCTCATCCAAATTGAACTGTATCTATAATTTTGGGCTACGAGAAGCCACATACGAGATGGAAGTAGGTTCATCTAGGTCATTCAGAATTAGAAAAAAAAAGAAAATTCATGTAATCGAGAAGATCTGATCCAAAACGAATTGTACTTATAATTTTAGACCACGAAAAGGAATATAAAAAAAAAACGTATACAAGATGGAAGTAAGACGATGCCAAGCAAGGAATGGAAAGAAATTGATCTGAAGAAGAAGAAGAATAAAACTTCAGAGTAATATACGTCACTCAGAAGATCTCATGCAAGATCGGAGATCAAAGTTTATATACTCGTAGCCATTGTATTTTTCCATAGTCCAAGATAATAAAGCTTATCTAGAAGGAAAAAAGAAGATAACTGAAACTGACATGAAGAAGAAGAAGAAAACTGCAGAGTAACTTACGTCACTGAGAAGATCTCATGCAAGATGGGAGATCAAAGTTTATATGCTCCTACCCATCGTATTTTTCCATAGTCCAAGGTAATAAAGGTTGTCCAGAAGGAAGAAAAGAAGATAACTGAAACTGACAGGAAGAAAACGAAAAAGAAAATTGCGGAGTAACTTACGTCACTGAGAAGATCTCATACAAGATGGGAGATTAAAGTTTAAATGCTCGTAGCATCATACTTTTCCATAGTCCAAGTTAATAAAGGTTATCCAGAAGGAAGAAGAGAAGACAATTGAAACTGACATGAAGAAAAAAACTGCAGAATAACTTAAGTGGCTGAGAAGATCTCATACAAGATGGGAGATTAAAGTACGTAAGCTCATAGCATCGTACTTTTCTATAGTCCAAGGTAATCAAGGTCGTCCAGAAGGAAGAAAAGAAGATAACTGAAATTGACATGAAGAAGAAGAAGAATACTCCAGAGTAACTTACGTCACTGAGAAGATCACATGCAAGATGTAAGATTAAAGTTTAAATGCTCGTGGCATCGTACTTTTCCATAGTCCAAGTTAATAAATGTTATCCAGAAGGAAGAAAAGAAGACAATTGAAACTGACATGAAGAAAAAAACTGCAGAGTAACTTATGTCGCTGAGAAGATCTCATACGAGATGGGAGATTAAAGTTCGTAAGCTCATAGCATCGTACTTTTCCATAGTCCAGGGTAATCAAGGTCGTCCAGAAGGAAGAAAAGAAGAAAACTAAAATTGACATGAAGAAGAAGAAGAAAACTGCAGAGTAACTTACGTCACTGAGAAGATCTCATGCAAGATCGGAGATTAAAGTTTACACGCTCGTAGCAACGTAGAATAATAGAGGTTGTCCAGAAGGAAGAAAAGAAGATAACTGAAATTGACATGAAGAAGAAGAAAACTGTAGACTAACTTACGTCACCGCGAAGATATCACACACGATGGGGAAATTAAGGTTTAGAAACTCAAATCAATCAACGTGGTATCCAATCTCAAGGTCATCAAGAAGGAAGAAAAAAAGAAAAAAAAACGATCCCGTACAAAAAGAAACTCTATTTATATTATAAATAATATAAAGCACAAGTTGGAAGTAAAACGATGCGGAGGATCTATTAAGAATGAAATGGAAAGAAATTATCCTAAGGAAAAAGAAGGAGATAACTCCAGAGAAGCTTACGTCACTGAAAAGAAAATTCAATTTTTCATAGCAACAAGTCCAAGGTCGTCTAGAGGGAGAAGAAAAAATGGAAGATTGAAGCTCAAGGCTTTGTGGCAACCAAGCCCAAGGTAACTGGACGTTACGTTAAGAAGTTACGCTCCGAGGAAGTGGAAGTCTAAATGAAGTCAAAAAGAAGTTTCTTTTTGAGCTGTAATTTATCACACTGTATATCACACTAATAAAAAAAATTCGTCCGAGAATACGCTGTCACCATCGACTCCTAAAATAGAAGGACTTAGACTCAACTGCTGTTAACGTAAAATTGTTTAACGTGGAAGTCCAAATGAACCCAAAAAGAAGTGTCAATGGAGATGGAGTACATCACACTATAACGGGTGATCAAAAACTTTTCTAATCAAAAGAATTCGGCGGAAAATACACAATCACCATCAACTCCTAAAATAGACTCAACTACTGCTAACGTTAACCTGCCTAACGTGGAAGTCCAAATGAAGCCAAAAAGAAGTATCAATGTAGATGGAGTACATCACACTATAACGGGCGATCAAAAACTTTTCCAATCAAAAAAATTCGTCGGAAGACATACGACCACAAACGACTCTTAATAGTAGATGACCTTCCATTCAATTATTGTTGGCATTGATTCGACGTCAATTCCAAAATAAAGATTTCAGTGGAGATTGAACAGTGGAGATTGAAAGTCCGACTTAATTAAATTGAATTGGACCAAATTCCTAACGAGTTAAGATAGATAAAAAAAAAAGTCCAAATGGAGTGTTGTTCACAGTTTGACTGTCACTGGTGTTAGTCCAAACGATCGCGATCGTCGAAACCGAAATAACAAACGGGTCGTTCGAGAAAAGAAAAGAAAACATGTTTTTGATCGCTCGCCGTGGGGGTATTGTTGTTCTGGACGGATCTGCCAAATTTCAAAATTAGAGCGGCGAAATCTCGGGCATTATTGCAATGCGAACCGACCGGTGCACACGGCCCGAGCGCTCTTTTGAAATATTTATTAATAGACGATCGGCCAGACCCTGCCCCAGCTCTTCGATTTACCAACTCGCCCAACTCGGCTCTGAATTCGTTTTTTTATTGCTCAATTCACTTTTTCAACCAAAAGAATTTTCTTACGCCCATTACTGTCTTACAACAACAGGTACAGTGTTAGATGAAAGTCATGCTGCGAGCGACGTGAGCTACTCTCAAAGTCACCTTCAGCGAAAACAATAATTCATAAACCTAAAGACCTTTTGAGTTTTCTTTCAAGGCCTTTGGGCCTGAGATGTCAAGTTCATCTATATTAGGGAGATGCCTCAATCTACCTACTCTATATTTTGTAGAACGTATCGTCTTCATTTGCGCGTGAATTTTTTTTTAAACAATAACTGTAAGGAATGAAAGAATAAAATAAAAAAGATTTGGAAGCTCCAGGTTTTCGAAATTTTATTGTCGAAGAAGGACTGAGAGAAGACTTAGGACCACCCCTCGTACACAAATTTTGCGAAAAAAGAATTCGGCAATGGTAACAACGAATTGAAGTCGACGGTGTGCATGTGATTTTGACTGGAAATGGGAAAAGAAACTTGAATAAGACGATTAGGTTGCTTCAATCTGCCTATCTGTTCTATATTTTCAAGTAAATAAGTTGCCTTCACTTGCGTTTCTTTATGTAATATAAAGTGGGCCCTTGACATCTTAAACGACGGCTTTTGATTTTATTCACAAATGACTTAGTTCATACATGAACATTTATGACATAAAAAATTGATCATGCAAACTACGACATACGATTTTTTTTTCCAAAGCAAGCTCGAGGTACTTTTTTGTTGAAGACCGATTAGAGGCGCGCCAGTGTGCAAAATTTTAGAATTGGCGCCCCTATACTCCTCTCTAATTAAAAAGAAGCTTAAATTTAAAAACTGCAGCAGATTTTCTTATACAGTGTGACTGACAATTGTACCATCAAAAAAAATCAACGTTACAAATACAACGTCAAGTTATTGTCCGTTTTTTTTCTTTCTATAATATGTACATGTCAAATGTTTCTGATGTTGGTTACCTGTAACCTAAATTAGGAAATTTCAAAAAAATTTCTACGTTTGAGGATAAAAGCAGGCTTTCAACAGAAACCCTAGAATTTTGACACTGACAGGTATTACAGAAAAAAAAAACTATATAAATGCAGCGGTAAATTGGAATATAAAGTTTTATGATTATTATTTTATTGAGTACCCTTGACTGCACACCATACAACCTTGACACGCATGTCAGTTTCGTTCAAGTTGTGTTTCTTTTATGCTATATAATCATTAGTAATGTCTATAATAACTGGAGCGTTTTGAATTTGTTAAACGTTTAATAAATTTGTGTTAATAAATAATTCGCCTTATACAGAGTGACTGTTAATTATACCGACAAATTGAAACCATGATAAGAAGCGATGTCCGAGAGTATGGGAAAAATGTTAAAAAAATTCTTGTGAACAGTTTGTAATTAATTAAAAAATAACCCCAAAATCAAGCTCCGGCACTGCATACGAAATACGGCGGCCACGTTCTATAAATGCGGCAGGATAATAGCCCAATAATATTTTTATTGACTCTCGCTCGCGCACAATGCGTCCTTGACACACATCTCAATTATTACACTTATAACAGCTGGGGAAGGCTAGTTTCTTTTATGCAACGTAATTATTATTAATTTCTAAAGTAACTGTATGAAATACGAATAATAAATTCGCAAATAATTGAGTAAATAATTGTTTGTTAGAGGGGAATGTTCGCTTGGTTCACAAAAAAAATTGCAAGGATTTAAATCTAGTAATGGCAGAAGTCAAATGCACCGACCGACACGCAGCTGATAGTAAAGTGTCCGCACGGAGACAATAAAAGTATTATTACCGTTGTTTGACATCGCTAATATTCTGCATAATACTAATTGGTAATAAATAATTATCGCCACAAAAGAATGATTACTTGATTACATTTGCTCAAACGAATCTGTTTTCTCCGAAAATGTGAAACGATTTATTAGACCTGAAGTTCATCGCTGACTATAAAAATTTTACAGCTGTTTTAAAGGACGGTGATATGCGGCCAGTTTCCTCGCGTACTGAATGAATATAACGGATTTCGGGATCATTTTTAAAAAATTCTAAGGAATAGTTCATACTTGATTAAGAATTGAATGCAAAGTGAAAAGAATGCGCCGGTGCGCCAAAAATAGAGGATGCTGAAGTTGTGAACGTTGGAATTGGTTAAAGTTTTAATAGATTAGTGTTAATAAATCCTCACACACAAAACGGAATTATAATAATTAACATTCGAAACAGTTTACGCATGAGTTTACTGATTTATTTGTTTCAAAGTGTTCGTAAAATAATCTACTTCAGGTCGGGCGTTGACCTAAAAGCGGAGTGAAATTCGACTTAAAGGTCAAGTTCACGAAGGCACGCTGCGCGCCGTATCATAAAACTATAACAAACTTTTACGCATTTATTTCGCTTATCTGCTCCTCGACTTTTTAACTAGGGGTGCATCGTGGTTTTGGGGCTAATTTTTGATTAATTATTTCTGGAAAACTAAAGTAGAAACATTTTTCCCATACTCTCGGACATCGCTTCTTATCGTGGTTTCGATTTGTCGGTACAATTAACAGTCACCCTGTATAATGATGACTATGTTTCTCATTGAACGGTGCACACAGGACGAAATTATTATAATTAACAAACCAAACAGATACGATGATATTTTTTTAAATTCTGTCTGTCAAATGTTTATGACGGACACGTTGCTTGTCGAAATAAATTTTATTTACAATAGGATTTAAATGGGCCGTTGTTATCCTTTGTACGAAATAATTTCCTTCAGGTGATTTGCATGCGTTATTTCGGAGCTCGTATTTCAGCAGTTTAAAAGTCAAGGTCACGTCCGCGCCTTAACACTAATAAATCTATAAATCACTTTTATAACTGTATTTATTTCGTTCGTTATTTCACGAAAACTAAAATTCATAGATTTTTCCAACGTTTCGCATGTCGCTTCTTATTGTGGGTTTTTTTTTTGGCGAAATAAGAATCAGTCAGTCTGTATGTATATGTTTAGGGCAAAGGCGAAAGTGAACATGATTTAATTTTTTAAAATTATTTTAATTGATTTTAATTTTTTTTTTAATAAACTCCAGTGATCAGAACTACAACCAAACAAGTTGACTTTTGTTTTAAATCTAATTTGAATTGATAGTCTTTTGTTTTGTTATTTACCTTGTGCATGAGTCAGGATTTCTTCTTCTAATTTTCTTCTTGATCTTTTTATTCGTTGGAATTTATTTGATAGTCGTTTGTTTTGTTATTTCCCTTGCTTTGAAGTCAGAATTTTTTTCTTGGTCTTTTTATTCGTTGGAATTTTAATTTTGTTTTGTTATTTACCTTGTCTTGAAAGGGGGGGGGGATGCATAAGTCAGGATTTTTTTCTTCTTCTAATTTTCTTTTTGATCTTTTTATTTGTTGGGATTGTAATTCTAGTTTTAATCGAGTAGTCTTTTGTTTTTTTTTTTATTTGAGTGTTAAGACTGCTTTTTATTTCGATTACCTTGTTTGACGGAGGAGGGGGTGCACAGATTGAGATTTTTTCGTGATCTTAGTTTTATTCGTTGGGATTTTCGACTTTTTCTTTGCTTGCACAAAAACTTCTTTCGATGGTGTTTTGTTTTTTCTTCGTCGAGACTTTGAATTTTAGTCTAATTGCTTCGCCTATCGGTTAAAATTTTAATTTCTTTTTAATGGGCTTTCGTTCTTTTTTTTTTGATTTATTAAGTCTTTGGATTTTCATTGTTTTGCTTGTAGAGGAAGGGACGGATTTAAAAAAAAATGTGAGCTTCTGTCTTTGTTTGTTTTTAATCCATTGAGACTTTAGACTTTATTTTGTTTGCCTTGGTTTTGCTTGAGGGCTTTTTTTTAATATTCGTCGATGGTGTTTTTGTGTTATTTTTCCTTTGGTTGAGACTTTGGACTCCATATTGATTCAATGGTTGGTGAAGGGGTGTTTATGATTGGATTAGTTTTCGATCGTCTTTAGTTGTTCTTTCCTGCTGAGACTTTTAACATTACTTCGATTTCTTTCCTTGTAGGTTAGAATTTTATTTATGATTTTTTGTTGTTCTTTTTTCTGATTTATCATCAAGTCTTCGCACTTTCGCACAGCTTTTTTTTATCGAAACTAGACTTTATTTTGTTTGTCTTGGTTCTGATTTAGGATTTTTTTATAATTTTCTTCGATTGCCTTTTTTTATGACATCACTTTTATCAACTGTTTCTATTTTAGGATAGAATTGTTTTCGATAGTCTTTTCATTTTCTTTTGTAAGTTAGAATTTTTTTATGGACTTTGGTTCATTTTTCTGATTATTATTATTTTGCTTGTACAGAGACGGATTTAGGATTCCGATAATCTTACAGTAGTTCGGTTTTCCCTACATTGGCCCCCACGATCGCCAGAGGTAAATAGTTGCGATTTCTTTCGGGGGGGGGGGGGATAAAGCAGTTCGTTCATTCCACCACAGTGAATACTATACTATTTTGTTTTGTGTGCGGAGTTCTTCAAATGAAACAGGCATTTTATTGTTACGGTTCGTTTTCGCTTTAACGATAACAAACTCTAAAGTTCTGTTTGGGCTTCACTGATCGCTCTATTCTGAATTCAAACTCTAAGGGCTACCTTTTTGTTTCCTTTCTCGTGCTTGTAGATTGGTTAATTTCGGTTTTGGAACAAAAGGTAACGTGTTGGCGTTTGTTTGTTTGTTGATTCGAAAATAAAAACTAATATTAAAATCGCCATCTTGGTATTCGTGACATTCCTGAGTGTAGGTCATTTTCGTTTGCTGTAGAAGCTAATTCATGTGATTCGTGTCGAATTCGACCACCTAGCAGTCAATAGGGATTTTATACACTCAAGAAAGTTGATTGGAATATCGCCAAGGCTTAAGCAGCAGATAAAACTCACGTCACGAACTCCAACTTCAATCACACAATCAAGTGGATGTATCATAGGTTTTAATACGCCCTTATTTTTAAACAAGGGGTAACTCTTCCGATTCAACTTTGAATTTGTCAAACTTATCGTCACGTTTCTTCCTTTAGCACGTTGTACGGGGCAGTTTCCCGTTGTTCGGAGCAGTTTCACGTTATACGGGGCAGTTTCATGTTGAACGAAGCAGTTTCACGTCATATGGAGCATATTCACGTTATGCGAGGCAACTTGTAGCAGGCGATAGGCAGTAAACAGAAAAGCCGTACGAGAGTCATCTAGTTCTACTACCATCAAACACCGCGAAAGTTCGGACGTGCATGTAGGATCAAAGCCTTTCTCTCGAGACTTCGATGTAAATGTCGTGATTTATGGCATCAGACGACCGGACTTAACGTCGAGCGGTATCGTACACTTTTCATTCCTTACTTCGGTTAATCATCAAGTACGCTACCTAATGAGTAGTTAAGGGCTAGAAAATTTTGTAATTGTATATTTCAAGCCACAGTTCCTTAAGAACATGTCGTAATTTGCGTAAAGAAAATTAATAACCGCCTCCTACTGTCAGACTGACAGGTGCTTATAACTTGTACATCACCTGTGTAAACCAAATAGGATATCCTTGCCGGTGTTTACGTGTTGCACTTGCTCTGTGAATTTTAATTTTATTTCGATCTAAAGTAATTAACGTACATTTACGTAATTTTCATTTAAAACGATCAATGAACTTAATGTCGTGAATTGTCATACTTTTCTTTTAGATTTCGTTATATATAGGGTGTCTGATAATTTCGATGTATACAGGGTGACTGATAAAAATATTTTTTTTAAATGCGGAATTTCAAACTTGAGGGTTGCTCATATGCTCATATTCACGTGTGTAGTCCTAGCGGTAACACGTATTACTTATACCTGAAATAAATATAACGCTAGGTGGCACTCCTTTCTTAATTAACAACTAGGTAACGAGCTACCGACGATCCTATTATGTAGCCCACTCCCATCTCCACTGAGCTGGGCATAATTTCAGGTAGGTTGTTCACCAACGTAAAGGATTTTCTCTCAATATTTGCAATCTATTCAAGGTCGACTATTTTGATATAGTTAGGCAGGTAGCATTATTATTACACAAAATCTAACAAAATTCAATACGTCCGTTCGGTGTGTTATTTTTTATTACCAGTCGTAATTATTCCTCTTTCTTTTTGCTGATGGCGTTTCGTCTTTTATTAAAAGAGAGGGGACGTTCTTTTTCGTATTAAAAAATAAATAAATAAACGTTGCTCCTCGTAATTCTTCTTTAATTGCATAAATTAGACGGGGCAGAGATAGCACAAACAAATTAGCGAGTTAATAGAAGCGTAATAGAACTACTCGAATGCAAAGCCATCACGGCGAGCAAGCACGGATCCGAAGAGCATGAAATTAAAACGAGATAAAGAAAAATCGCCGTTTCTTTTCGAAATTGGATATCTGGCGAACTATCAAAAACTTGTCCTGCGGAGGAATTAAATTCGCGATTTTACGACCTGTTTCGTAACGATTCGAGAAAGCGATTACAAAAGCGACCCCCTCCCCACACAAAAAAAATATTGCACTCGATTTGTACCCTTACATTCACTGTCTTTTTTCTTATATACTTCTTATGTAATTAGGAGAAGAAAAAAATTAGTTAACCCCATCCCCCATCCTCAAGGTTTTTTTTAATTGCATTTTGTTGCGCTCATTCTATTCTATGCCTTTTTTTAAAATTTTTGCACCCTTAAGTATCGATAGATTTCAAAATCAAAACGAAAAACTGGGGGTCACACTAAATTACAAAAAAAAGAGAAAGAATTTCGAAATCGAATGAAAAAAGAACGACAGAGTTGTTTCGTATACGGAACAATAAAAACGCAATTAACGGTGCTCAAAATCGAGCTTTGTCTCCTCGACTTCGCCCCTCCTCCCCCCCCCACCTCATTTATTAACCGCGGAATTTGCTTAATTACATTAAGTTAAAAGCTTCGCTTGAAAGCGCCATTATGGACATGGTGCACGTGAGCCTCGAACGGGTTTCGTCGTTGTCTCATGCCGCAATAAATTTCGTATTAGCGTGTTCCAACATGCAAATGAGCCGGCAACATAATCAATAATTAGAAAAGACATCGTAAGACAAAAATAGACTGGAGTAGAACAAGAATAGAACGTCTGCAATTCAAATTGTTTCTCTAAAAAAAAATCCCACTTTTGATTCTGAATGAAATTGTTGCATCTTAGACTAGCACACCCTCGTTCTCATTTCTGTGGCACAAGTCGACGAGCGACGTCTGGCACTCCTGAAGCCAATTCCAGCGCGAAACAATCGCCTGCTTCGAAACAGGATGACTCTACAGGCTGCGTTTAGGCATCTCAGATATTTAAACAGCTGCAGGTGGTTGCCCAACCGGAATGCTCTCGGTTATTAACAATATCAAGAGTGTGCATCTGCACCGGCTCCGGCGCAGATAAGAGGTCGAAATCCGAAATCCTTCTCCTTTCGTATCCGACGAGGAATTCCGTGAGGAATTCGTACGATCCGGTCGCTTTCTCCTATTTTCGAGATATCAACGCACGTCCGAGAAGCCGTGGGTTGACGTCACCTCCGCCATCCGGCCGCCGTGATTCACGGCCTCGGGTCATTGAAATGTTGGACGAGAGGAAAATGTGTTTGTGAAAACGACACGGAATCCTTCCAGTTCGAGAAAATTGTTTAAAAAACAAAACGGACGAAGGCGATTCCTTAAATCAAAAGACAGATTCGCGGGCGTAGTCACGAAACGGCGTCGAGTTGTGACGCACCAAAATCACATTGCGCAAGTCGAAGTCTCTTACAGAAAATAAAAAAAACTCAAAAAGTTGTTTGTAAAACAAAACGAAAGTGATTCCTTAAATCAAGGGCGTAGTCACGAAACGGGGTCCAGTTGTGACGCACCAAAATCACATTGCGCAAGTCGAAGTCTCTTACAGAAAATAAAAACCCCAAGAAAATTGTTCGTAAAACAAAATGAAAATGATTGCTTAATCGGGGGCGTAGTCACGAAACACAGTCGAGTTGTGACGCATTAAAATCACATTGCGCAAGTCGAGATGTTGCAAGACTTCTTTCGGAAAATAAAAACCCCCAACAATCTTGTTTGTAAAACAAAATGAAAGTGTTCCTTAATCAAAGGCGTAATCAAAAAATAGGATCGAGTTGTGACGCACCAAAATCACATTACGCAAGTCGAGGTTTCTTACAGAAAATAAAAGCCTCAAGAAAATTGTTTATAAAACAAGACGAAAGTGATTCCTTAAAATCAGAAGACAGAATCACGGGCGTGGTCACGAAACGGCGTCGAGTTGTGATGCACTAAATCACATTGCGCAAGTCAAGATCTCTTAAAGAAAATAAAGACCTCAGGAAAACTGTTCATAAAACAAAACGTTCCTTAAATCAGAAGATAGAATCATGGTAGAATTAGTAGTCACGAAACACGGTCGAGTTGTGACGCACTAAAATCACATTGCGCAAGTCGGGGTTTCTTACAGTTCGCAATTAATCATGCATGCCGGCAATGAACATTGTAGCGATTTGTATTGCACGCATGCGCAGTGTAGTATTTTGATACAAAATGCAAATACCGCGCAAGTGTGCAATACAAATCGCTGCATTTTTCATTGCCGGCAAGTCGAGATGCCAACTGTAAAGCGGCCTTTCGAAAATAAAAACTTCAAGAAACAAAACGAAGGTGATTCCTCAAACTAGAAGACAGGGTCAGGGGTTTAGTCACGAAACAAGGTAGAGTTGTGACGCACCAAAATCACATTGCGCAAGTCGAGGTTTCTTACAGAAAATAAAAACCCCAAAAAAAGATCGTGAAACAAAACGAAAGTGATGCCTTAAATCAGATGACAGAATTACGGGCGTAGTCACGAAACAGTGTTGGCTTGTGACGCACTAAAATCACATTGCGCAAGTCAAGGTTTCGCAAGGCCGCTTTACAGTTCGCAATTATTTATTGCCGGCAATGAACATTGCAGCGATTTGTATTGCACGCATGCGCAGTGTAGTATTTTGATACAAAATACAAATACCGCGCAAGTGTGCAATACAAATCGCTGCAATTTTCATTGCCGGCAATAAATAATTGCGAACTGTAAAGCGGCCTTTACAGAAAATAAAAACCTGGTTCGTAAAACAAAACGATATCAGAAGACAGAGTCAGGGTTTTGGTCACGAAACAAGGTCGAGTTGTGACGCATTAAAATCACATTGCGCAAGTCGAGTCGTCGATTGTTTTTTGTTTTCGGCAGTTTCGGAAATAAGTTCAGAAAAATTGAAATTTGAAAATCAATCGTTTTTATTTTTATTTTGAATGAACAATTTCAGAAATCAGCTCAGAAATTAGTAAAACACGACAAATTAAAAAAAAGAACGAAAAACGTGATTGTACGAATTTTTTTTTTTTTAGAAAGATTGGTTTTTGTTTTTAAATACAGGGTGTTCTTCAAGTTCATACAAAAAAATTAATGGCGTATTTGGTAACAGATATTTTCACGAACCAAAATTAAAACGAAGAAAATAAAAAGATAAAAAAATTCATACCGACATCCGGCAATTCCTTGTGAAATGTTTAGAACCGCTAGACGCAACGGACGGTGACCTTCACTCACAATGAGTGTTCGAAGTTCCTACTGATTAACATACTTGCTCACACATGCATGTTGTGAAAATTAAACATACCATACCATTGCTTTTAGATCTGGTACGTGAGTATGTCATAACATCATAGATGTAAATGAAAAACTTTTCCCTTTTTTACACGAATGGCAGATGAGTAGACCGCAGATATTGCGTATGCCGTTGACGTGATGACGTCAAAGTATGTCATTCCGATCCCTAGTTATTAACAAAGTTCGGATTGTCCGTCTGTTTCCGGAGTAACCACCGACAAAATCGCATGCGTTGGAGGTAATCTGCGGGCATCAGAGCACTCTTTGAAAATGGAACGGATATTAATTGTTCCTCACGAATAATTCGCCAAACAACTAAGTGTGACATATGCAATTGTCTGGCAATATTCCGCACACTTATCTACTGCGTTCGTAATACGATACGGGCGCTGTCGTCCACCACCGCGTCCGCGAAACGCATTTTGACCACATTCGCCATAAGTTAAAATCATGTCCACAATAACACTATTGGAAAATTCGGCCATGTTTTTAACACTGTTATCTGCGACGAAGTGCACTTGAGAACTGACCTACTTGATCAGCCGATGCTGACACGTATACTTCTCCGATTATGTAATTATGTAATAAAAATAAGCCAGGGACTATCAAACTATTTCATCGTTCGCCGAAAACTTTAACTATCTCTAATATTCATTAATCAATTGTTATACAAAAACCGTTTCATTCTATCACTTTTAGTGTCAACTTTCACTGGTTTGGTTTTTTGTATGAAGTTAAAAAACAGCCTGTATATTCCAGACGCGTGAAATAAATTTAAAAAAAAATTACTTCAAAATTTACTTTTCGGTGTTGTTAACAAAAAAATTAATTGATTAATAAGAATACCCTAGTTAGCAGTGCTTTATTTGTTTTTGCTTTTTGTTTTTCAGTTACTTTAGAATTACCTTTGCAAGCTTAACAGTGAAGTGACTGACTGTTCAAAAAGAAAAAAAAAGTGTTTACGTATAAATGTTAGTTGCGAGTCGTCAGGATCGCAATGGGGCCTCATCAGCAGAACAGTAGCTCAAGAACTCCACTGCAACCCCGACGACCAACAAGATAAGTCGGAAAATAGTTGTGCTGGGGCGCAATTATTTCACATGTTTACGTATGTAAATACAGCGTGTTTCGTTTTGAGTTGAAAACGTACAAGCGTAGTCCCTGAAAATATCGCTAGATGGGCGTGGCTTATCGAATAAATGAACGCCTAGGCTCCGCCTTTTTCAATGAAATAATCTGTATACGCATGAAAAGTAACATGAACCGAAGTTAGATTTTTTTTATAAAACTGCCCTATTAGAAAGAAGAGAGAGAGAGAGAGAGAGAGAGAGAGAGAGAGAGAGAAAAACAAATTATTAAATACTCGAAGAAGTGACTTTTTTGAGCAATTAATAAAGCGTATACATAAATTTAAGTAATCAAAACGCTCACCATTTCCTTTGGCTACCGCGCACCGTTCGCTACCAACACCTCCCATTGACATGGTGCCTTCATGCAACAATAACATGCGTTTACAATCATTTGTAAGAGACAACAGTTATTTACTCAACGATCTCAACCCCTTGGTCAATTCGCAACTCAATCTAGTGCCTCCACCATCTCTCCTCGTGATCTCCAACCTTTGGCCTTCAGTATAATACCTGTTGCTCTTTCATAAAGTATGTTATTTCCAGAAACACACGCCACATGCAGCACAGATAGCCTCAATGACATGCAAACATACTCTACTCTACGTCTTTGTCATATCCGACCCGTGGATTCTCTACCACCAATCCACTCTTCCGCCAAAGTGACTTACACGACGCGACGTCCTTACCATGGACGCCCCTTCACACCCGGCACGTAGGGGTGGTGACAATTTAATAACCTTAGGGCTCCCAATCCGCTGCATCGGGTCCCTAAGGGGTCACCATGGGACCGTGAACAGTACGTCGTTAACTTCACCTTGTTAGTACGATTTCCCTTACGAAGTAACCACTACTCATGCAAGTGACGTCACAATCCCTACGCCACCGTGGTTACCCCAGTCGACCTACTGGCCAACGGTCAGGTGATGCAGCACCTGCCACGACAACCGAGCCTCACCCGGGGAAATCGCTTCATTCATACACCATGCAGGAAATATTTTAAGCTAATTCTCTACATATCATGCATTAGGTACAATTAATAACTTATCTCTAGGTACCGCCTTCCTGCTTCTACCAGCGTAGCGCACAATACTTTCCGAACACACCCTGTATACGCACGCCAGGAATATAATACACGCGTACTATACAATTAACGCGAGTTGCGCGTTACAAGTTGCAAGTTGGCCAACTTTAAGCGCGTGTATTAATTAATTACTTTCCGCACTTTTCTATCATATTAATTAGCACCGCAAACTCTAATTAATCTATCGATTATGTATCATAAACTCGACTGTCTCGTTTCCCAAAGCTTATTGTTTATATAATCTCAAGAGGATCCAGCATACCATCGCGACCGTAAACAAAACTCGATGCATTACAGGCAAACGTTTATAATTCTTCAATTCTAAACGCATTATATTTTTGCTTAAAAATGAATATCTAACAAAATCAAAAAAAGCAAAGTGAAAGGTTTTAAAATTTTTTCTTGCTTTGATTTGTCTTGATTGCACTTTGAAAAAAAAAAGTCGTCATCGATGTGATTCGTTCTGAAACGATTGAAGGTTAAAATCGCGTCGACCGAATTTTATTTTAAGTATTACACAAAGGGATGACTGCGTTCAGTGATCTAAGAAGTCAGCATGAATCACACACGTTTTGTTTAACTAACTATGCATTCATTTCCAAGATGATCCGTCTCGTCCGTTCACGCAATCAACAGTTTCGAATAAGTACCTCGAATTGCTCGGCCTTTTCTCGAACGACATGAATCACAAGAACCAATCGTGTACATAATATAATTCGAAGAAAATTTATCGATTTATTTTGTCTAAACTCGATTAATTTCGGCGAAGGTGAAATCGGTCGCGTTGCGAATCGAAAGTGTTAAATTTTCCAGAGCTGGCAAGCACATCAAAACAACATTTAATGGCGGCGAATTTTATGTTGTTTCTTGTGCAATGGAGCAGTTAAAATACTTAAAAATAAACTGGGCACGAACCACATTCGAACTATGTAATAATTTATAAATGCGCCCGCTCTTCAAATCTCACACCTTGCAATTTCTTTTACCTCTTCCTTTATTTTGTTGTACATATTAATTTCGCGACCGAGATTAAAGTCAAACACGATCACTACTAATTAACTTTATTAAAATGTTTCCGATACTTCCGATAAACGTCAAAAGTGCAAAATTAATCTCTGCGAATTTAGCTCGGGAAGGAACACTTGTAGTTTCATAATTAATTAGTGTATTTACCTAATCAGAATAACGGCATTGGAGTTGGTCGCGAGACCTGAACGAGCGACACATCAAACCCAGCAGAAAAACGAAGTTTATAATAAAGATCGGATGGCGTCCTCGCTCTACGACGCTCCTGCACAAATAAATAGTGTGAAATATTGACGTATAAATTTAACTGAAATGGGATAGCTTTCAAATAACATATTTCTTGGTTGATTGCGCCTTCGGCCTATAACGGGTGATATATGGAAACATAAATTTAAACCGAAATGGAACTTAACCTAAACAATAATCGGAAATTAATTTGTACGATAGCCTTGTTGGTTTCACAACAATTTACTTTTCTTTGCCAGGCTTGTAAGCAATATTAAAATCAAAAGGTTGTAACCGCATCCGCATTTTTTGTAATCTAATCGGTACTTCACTCATTGCTTTATTTAATATTGGAATTAACGGTTTATGATCACTTTCAATGCGCCATGTAATGTAGACACACAGAATTCGGTTGAATAAAGTTTATTTATTTATGACAAATTACATAACAACTGTTTCGGGTACAGCCAACTCATAACACAACATAAAATATAACATCATAATCATGACAGGTTGTCTATAGAAATTAGAAATTATTCATTGTGTTTATGGGCGTACTCGATCTTCTAAGCGCATCTTCTTCTAATTTTGTTTTTTTGTTTCCTGTGGGAACCGAACCCAGGACCTTTAGCCTGTCCGGTCAAGCATCCTAATCACTGACCTACTGCGACAGCAACTTTATACTACAGTTATATCTTCTATACAGGGTGTAATCGAATAAGTTTCACTTATTAATACTGTAAGTTCTTCATTACATAAAAGCTGACCTACCACAAGAGCGCATCGCCTTTTGTTTGAAATTAAACCAATGCAAAAGTTCACAGAGCGCAAATTTTTGATTTTCTTTTTTGGTGAAAAATCCAACTGCTTTGACATCTTTTAATGTTTAAAATTGGACACCTGTATATATGTATCCAACAAACAACTTCGAAAGTCTCGAAAAAACCAACGATCTGATCCTCTCGAGCTTGTGCATAAATGAAGTATAAAGAAAGCTCGACTCCTTTTAAGGATTAACTTGGATTAAACGCCGCGGGCAATCCGGCTATAAATCGCACTTCCATCAATACGCCATTAATTTTCCTAACCAATTCGTGTGGTTGTGGAGGAATTTATGTTAGGTCAAGACCCGGAAGCTATAAATTTTGCAATTCATTCGCAGACGCCACACCACAACACGTTTTGTTTGGGACGGACGGGACGGTTTGAAAGCAAAGGCAAAATAAAGCGATAAACTTTACGAGATTAGGTGAACCCGCACGTACAGGGTGACCGACAAGAGAGCACCGACGAAAGAAGAGACTTCCCAGAACATGGGAAAAAACAAAATTTTGTACAATTTATAATAAAAAATTTAGCCGATATTTAAGCTCTCAATTTTTGACAAAACGTATTTTGTTAAAAATGTGTTTTTCTGAATTATATGAAAATAATATTATAATAGTAACCAGTGATCAATATAAAAACGAATTAGAGTAGGCGTTGGAATTTAAACGTGTGTCTTAGACAACGTCATATTATTATTAACTGTCAATCAATTGTGACATAAATAACACGTCGGAAATGTGGTTTAACGTTAGTCACGAAGTTGTTCGTAGAGTTCGTAAAGTATCTTGGTGCAGGCGGTGGTCATTTTGCTTTATTTTTTTTTAATAAAACCTTTTTCCTTGCCTGGATGTTTCAATTTCGAATTGAGGTTAAGTTCGAATGGAAACGTCAAAAGTGACTGAAGGAACGGAAAACTGAATGCACACTTGCGTGTTTGGTTGCGTCGCCAACTCTGATATACCGGCAAAGAAAGAGATGTTCTAAGAATGGACGTCATAGACCGCGGGAAAAATGTAAAAAAAAAGACTTACGTGCTTCAGTTTAGTTTAGAAATAAAATTATCGTATTGTTATAGGTTTTAATAACTTTCCTAATCTGCGAAAAAAAAATATTTATTGAATTTCAAATACATATTTCAAATTTGATTTTGAAACAGTAGTAGTTCAATAAGATACACAGAGACGGCGCCACGTAAATTGTTTTTCTTTTAGACGGCATGCAGTTTCAATTCAATTTTTTCTTGTGCAAAAATGTTACCACAGTCAACTTGCCAAGTTTTAAATTTAATAACTTTTTTTAAACTCTCATATTCATGGAATTTCATATCATTCCAAATTTGATTTTGAAAGAAATGTAGTTGTTTCAGATAAACAGAGATGGCGCCACAGAAATCTCTTTTTTAGACACGATGCGGTTCCAATTCTATTATACTACAGTTCAATTTTTTTTTTTGGTAGAAAAATGTCACCGAGTCTTAAATTTAATCCACTCTCTTTAAATTCATAATAGAATAAACAGAGATGGCGCCACAGTAATTAGGTTTTCTTTTAATGACGGAATGTAATTTTTTTAAGCGAAAAAATGTTATCCTAATAACTTGTTAAAATTTTAAATTGGATCACTTTTTTAACTCAAAATAATGTCAATCCCCTTTTTAAAGGATTTTAATTTATTTCTAATCATCTTCTTAAAGGTTTTAATAATAACTTTTTTAATCCGTGATAGAGCTTTCAACGTTGACTTAAAAAAATATAGTTCTATGAGGTAAATAGAGATGGCGTCACAGAAATTAGTTTTTTTTTTACGGAATCGTTTATATACGGTGACCATTGAATATACCAACAAAGGGAAAGATGTTCAAAGAATTCAAAAATTATTAAATAAAAATAAAAAGGAAAAGAAAAATAAAACAGGAAAGAAAGTATTGATTGATTGTGTTTTGTATTTTGGAAAGTGATGAAAATGCTTCGAATCGAACAAGCGAGAATCGTTTTTTGTTTTCGGCAATTTCGGAAATGAGCTCGGACATTAATTAACAAGATGCGAATAAAAAAGAAAAATTAAAAAAAATATGTAATATAAAAATAAATGAAATAATGAAAGTGTTCTTTATGCCTTAATTTTTTTTTTACAAAGTGTAATCTTTAACGAATCAATGCGCAGTAACTACCAGCGCCATCTTCCGAACGGTGAACCAACTATATAATTTGACGCGGCGGCGCGGCGGCGTTATTTCTGTTGCCGTTTGCCCGTTTGTGTCTGCAAAAGTATAGGGCCCAGTTTCATAAAACGTAGTTAACTCCTCGATCAAGTTAATCGTGTGATTAAACAATATCATTGGAGGAGAGTTTAAGTTTCCTCCAATGATATTGCTTAATCACACGATTAACTTGATCGAGTGGTTAACTACGTTTTATGAAACTGGGCCTAAGTAATATAAATTGACCACGAGAAACTGACATAGGCAAAAGAGAACACCAGCGCCATCTGACGAATTCTTATGTGTATAGTTTGACGGCGAAATTTTGTTTTTCTACTTCCGTCTCCTCATTTACGTTGTAAAAATTTAACAAAACTTGCTCTTACGTTTTCCCATTAAAAGAAACGAACGTAGAAACTACCAACGCCATCTACTGGGTTCTTTAAGAAATAATTTGGAAATTAAATTCTATCAAATATTTCGACTTGAGGACGAGGCCGTATTGTTAGCTCATTTGTCATTTGTTTATAGTTACATATTTGATTGTCTTTCTCTCTGTAGTAAATGGTCTAATAGTCTACTAACGCCATCTACTGAGTTCTTTAAGAAGTACTTTGGCGATGAAATTTTATCAAATATCTCGGCTTGAGGGTCCGGCTGCATTATTAGCTCATTTGTCATTTATTATAATTATATTTAATTGTCCCTCTCTATAGAAAATTGGCTAATTTGGGAAAAAAAGGTAGAAACTACTGACGCCATCTACTGAGCTCTTTAAGAAATACTTTGGCGATTAAATTTGATCAAACATCTCAATTTGAAGATGAGGCTGTGTTATTAGCTTATTTGTCATTTATTATAATTATTTAATTGGCTCTCTCTATAGCAAATAGTCTAATAGTCCATCAACGCCATCTATTGAGTTGTTTAAGAAATACTTTGGTGATGAAATGTTACCAAATATCTCGACTTGAGGATGAGGCTGTATTATCAGTTCATTTGTCAATTATTATAATTATTTAATTGTCTCTCTCTCTCTCTGTAGCAAATAGTCTAACTTGTCCAAAAAAAAAGCGTAGAAACTACCAACGCCATCTAATGCATTGTTTAAGAAATACTTTGGCGATGAAATTTTACCAAATGTCTCGACTTGAGGATGAGGCTGTATTATGTATTAAGTTCATTTGTCATTTATTATAATTATTTAATTGGCTTTCTCTGTAGCAAATAGTCTAATAGTCTACCAACGCCATCTACTGAATTGTTTAAGAAATACTTTGACGATGAAATTTTATCAAATATCTCGGCCATTCGTCATTGATTATAATTATTTAATTATCTCTCTCTCTCTGTAGCAAATAGTCTAAATTGTCAAAAAAAAAACGTAGAAACTACCAACGCCATCTACTGAGCTGTTTAAGAAATATTTTGGCGATGAAATTTTATAAAACATCTCGACTTGAAGACGAGGCTGCATTGTTAGCTCATTTGTCATTTATTATAGTTATTTAATTGGCTCTCTCTGTAGCAAATAGTCTAATAATCTATCAACGCCATCTATTGAGTTATTTAAGAAATACTTTGGTGTTGAAATTTTACCAAATGTCTCGACTTGAGGATGAGGCTGTATTATCAGTTCATTTGTCATTTATTATAATTACTTAATTGTCTTTCTCTGTCTCTCTGTAGCAAATAGTCTAGTTTGTCAAAAAAATAAGAAACGCAGAAACTATCGACGCCATCTACTGAGTTCGACTTGGGGTTGAGGCTGTATTATTAAGCTCATTTGTCATTTATTATTTAATTGTCTCTCTCTGCAGCAAATTGTTTAACTGTCAAAAGAAACGCAGAAACCACCAACGCCATCTATTGAGTTGTTTAAGAAATACTTAGACGATGAAATTTTATCAAATATCTCGATTTGAGGATGTGGCTGTATTATTAGCTCATTTATCATTTGTTATAATTGTTTCTCTGTCTGTAGCAAATAGTCTAATAGTCTACTAACGCCATCTACTGAGTTGTTTAAGAAATACTTTGGCGATGAAATTTTATCAAATATCTCGATTTGATGAGGAGGCAGTATTAATAACTCATTTGTCATTTGTTGCAATTATTTATTAACAATCTCCCTCTGTAGAAGGTTGTCTAGCTGGTTGTTGACAGTTTGTCATTCATTTGTGTATTTGTCTGGCCGACTTTGTTTATCTATATTTTCAAAAACGTAACAAAACTCGTCTTCGTATTGTAGCGATTTTAAGGGTTCTATTAATTTTTATTTTAAAACAAAACACGAAATAGTTAATAAACTAATTTATTTAAAAGCAGACTAATTAACACTAAATTATTTACAAGCTTATACCTAATTTATTTTAACAGCCGAGCGAAAGTCTAACGCGAACTTTAATGCCGAACTGTCCAACGCTGAATTGTCCTTCCCGGTCGGCTTGCTTCCTTATCAACCGGGCTCTTTTTTCGAGAATCGCCTAGAAGGCGACGGAGAGTCTCGGATTGATTCCACCGCTGGCGTGATTTCGAAGTGCCCGAAGTTTCTCGCCTAAGGCGCGTCGGTGGTGACGCATGAGACGGGCTGGCACCGGAATCGTCACAGTATCTTAAAAAAATAAGTGAAATAAAAACGCAGTAACTACTGGCGCCATCTATTGAGCTGTTTGCCGTACAGTTTGACAAGGAAACTGAATCAGAAATCTCGAGTTGATGAAGAGGCCATTTTACTTTAGTTCTTTCACGAAGCGCATTCTCTGGTTTTTTTTTTATAATAATAATAATATTTATTTCCAATAATAAACAATGACAAACATCAGCGTTATAAAATTGAAAGTCATTTTTCTATAATAAATAATCAATATAAAATTGTCTCATTAATTTTCAACGGATAAGAAACTATGTACGCTCAGGTAATAAAGAGCTGTCTCCCCCATAAAATGTGTTAGCTATTCATTTTTAAGCAAAAATATAATGCGTTTAGAATTAAAGAATTATAAACGTTTGCCTGCAATGCATCGAGTTTTATCTACGTTCACCCAGACGGTTTAGGATGCTGGAATGCTCTTGACTTTATATAAACAATAAACAGTTTTTCGGGCAGGAAAGGTTTGCTTTGGGAATCGGGACAGTCGAGTTTATGATACGTAATCGATAGGCGCATTAATAAGAGTTTGCGGTGTTAATTAATATGATAGAAACGTGCGGCAAGTAATTAATTAATACACGCGCTTCCGAGTTGGCCAACTTGCAACTTATAACTCGCACTTGTACTCGGAACTCGCGTTAATTGTATAGTACGCGTGTAATATATTCCTGGCGTGCGTATACAGGGTGTGTTCAGAAAGTATTGTGCACTACGCCCAGAGAACCAGGAATGCAGTATTCTAGAGATAAGTTATAAATTGTAGTTAATGCATGATATGTAGAGAATTAGCTTGAAGTATTTCTTGCATGGTACGAATGAGCGATTTCCCTGGGTTAGGCTCGGCAAAGCGTGGCAAGTGCTACATCACTTGACCGCTGACTAGGAAGTTGGCTGGGGTGGCCATGCTGACGTAGAGTTTGTGACGTCAGTTTGATGGACATATTGTTTGTTCGTTAAGCAGTGTGGTGGTGGCCATCCCTGAAGGGAAATCGTACTAACAGGGTAAAAGCGCAGCCGAGGGTGAACGACGTACTGTTCACGGTCCCATGAGTGACCCCTTAGGGCCCCTATGTAGAGGATACTAAGCCCCCCTAAGGTTATTATGTAATTGTCACCACCCCTACGTGCCGGGTGTGAAGGGGCGTCCATGGTAAGGACGTCGCGTCGGTCACCTGTGAGATGCGGGTTGACGGGCGTCACCTGTGAGATGCGGGTGACGCCGGAATAAGTCACCTTGGCGGAAGAGTGGATTGGTGGTAGAGAATCCACGGGTCGGAGATGACAAAGACGTAGGGCAGAGTATGTTTGCATGTCATTGAGGCTATCTGTGTTGTATGTGGCGTGTGTTTCTGGAAATAACATTTCAGAGCAATAGTTTATGAAAGAGCAACAGATATGATAATAAAGGCCCAAGGTTGGACATCATCAGGAGCGATGATAGAGGCACTAGATTGAGTTGTGAATTGACCAAGGGGTTGAGACCGTTGGAGCCAGGGGACTGGGGTCCCCGGTGAGTAAATAACTGTTGTCTCTTACAAATGATTGTAAACACATGTTATTGTTGCATGAACGCACCATGTCAATGGAAGGTGATGGTAGCGAACGGTGCCCGGTAGCCAAAGGAAATGGTGAGCGTTTTGATTACTTACATTTATGTATACGCGTTACCACATTTTAATGATACTAGAAAAAAAAATATGTTGGTAATTCCGGCCGGCCTTACAAATGTAAATTTAGTTTAGAACACTACATCGAGTAAGCGCACATTGGAACGGAAAAAGCCTATGGCTATGCTCCTTCCATCAGATTGTCCGCCTGCTCGGCATAGTAGTTAGCAGTTACTATCACGCTTTATGGGGGTGACGTCTCTTTATTACCTGACTGTACGTTACTTATTAAAAAATAATAATTACTTATTGTACAGAACGAAGCTGATCGCCTTTTTCTGATAATGTCCGTCTAACACACAATTGTTTACACACGGACTGCTACATTAAATTGTTACACGTGTGACATTTCGTGCCTGTATGTCACTCAGATAAAGTCAATTCGCTATTATTTATTTATTTAATTTGAGCAACCTTGACGGGCGCAGCCTAGCTTCGACCTAATAAAACGCCGCCGGAGTCTGTTTGTTTGCGCTCGACTTCTTCAAAAGAAGTCTTGTGTGGATCCGAGTAAACACGAAAACACTTTTGAAACGTGTAAAGGAGACGTTGCAGTGTATAAAGGCGGCCCGCACGTTATTTAGGAGGTGCACGCATATCGAATGCACTTCTCGTGATTCAGCGCAAGTAGAACACGACCGGAGCTATATCGAGCTCAGAGCTATTCATTTTGACTTCCCAGAGGGAAGAGGAGGAAGAGGCTGGAGTGACTTATCAGCCTGTTATTTCTTGCAATGCCCCCTCGAGGGAACAACGAAATATTATGTATTGAGCGTTCATCTTCGATCAGCCTGGCTAATTTGATATGTAAACTGTGAATCACGTGCACTTATTAACCGGCGATAATTAACGCAATCGATGACTTATCCTGACGAAAATATTCCTTTCGTGGAATGCTGATCTTCTTTTTGCCGCAGCGAAATTCTTCGCAGTCTGACTCACCTGCCCGACGCGATAAATAGAGCCTTGTGCAAGGGGCACGAGCTGCAAGGTTGTTTATAATTTATAATACAATAATTTTGCTGAAACTCAGTTTTCGTTCGCCTTGGATTTGTTTTGTTTATGTAACACACATATTTTCTGCTTGTAGTGGCATGGCGGTTGGTTCTAGGTCAAAGTGTTTAGCGTCTCGAAATAATTTTGGTGCGTTCCGAGATTTATTCGTTCATAACTCATCTAGGAACAGACTTGAAATATTTACATAGTACGAGTAATCAATTAAGAGCGACATCTATTGATCTAACAAAGAAACGGCGTTAATTAAAAGCGTCACCTATTGGACCAACTGAGAGTCAAAATTGAGTTAACGAAAAGCGCCATCTGTTACATCAACGGAAACAGGCGGTGATTAAAAGCGCTCCTTATCAAATCAACAATAAAAAATGGCGATGACAAAAGGCGCCAGCTATTAACTCAACTGAAAGAAACTTTAATTGAAAGCAATATTTATTTTAGGTTAAACAGTAAAACGAACAATCAGTAACAAAAACTAAAACTTTCATTGCTTTCGCTTCTGGTGACAAATCTATAGAAGAAAAAAAAAACGGCGTTATTATGAACGCCGTCTATTGGTCTAACAAAGAAGCGGCGTTAATTAAAAGCGTCATCTATAGGACCAATTGAAAAATAAAGTTAACGAAAAGTGCCATCTGTTACATGAACGGAAACAGGCGGTGATTAAAAGCGCTCCTTATCAAATCAACAACAAAAAATGGCGATGACAAAAGGCGCCAGCTATTAACTCAACTGAAAGAAACTTTAATTGAAAGCAATATTTATTTTAAGATAAACAGTAGTACGAGTAATCAATTAAAAAGAAACTAAAACTCTCATTTCTGTCGCTTCTGGTTACAAATCTATAGAAGAAAAAATAACGACGCGGCGCTAATTAAGAGCGCCATCTATTGGTAGAACAAACAAACGGCGCAAATTAAAAGCGTCATCTATTGGACCAACTGAAAGAAAAAGTTGAGTTAACGAAAAGCGCCATCCCTGTTACATCAACGAAAACAGACGGCAATTAAAAGCGCTCCTTATCAGGTCAACAAAAAAAATGGCGATGACAAGAAGCGCCAGCTACCAGCTCAACTGAAAGAAATTTTAATGTTTATTTTAGGATAAACAGTAGTACGAGTAATGAATTAAAAATAAACTAAAACTCTCATTTCTGTCGCTTCTGGTTACAAATCTATAGAAGAAAAAATAACAACGCGGCGCTAATTAAGAGCGCCATCTATTGGTAGAATAAACAAACGGCGCTAATTAAAAGCGTCAACTATTGGACCAACTGAAAGAAAACGTTGAGTCAACCAAAAGCGCCATCTCTGTTACATCAACGGAAACAAGCGGCAATTAAAAGCGCTCCTTATCAGATCAACAAAAAAAATGGCGATGACAAGAGGCGCCAGCTATTAGCTCAACTGAAAGAAACTTTAATTGAAAGCACTATGTATTTATTAGTGCAACGAAAAGAAAAAAAAATCGGCGTTAATTAAAAGCGCCACCTATAAAAAGCGTCGCTAAAGAAAAGCACCGTTTATTACATTAACGAAAAGCGTCACCTAAAGGACATATTAATTAAAAGACAAATTTATTAAATCACTGAAAAGAAAAAAAGAATCGGCGTTAATTAAAAGCGACGTTAAAGGAAGGCGCCATCTGTTAATCATTAACGAGAAGAACGCGTCTGGCGAACTCCATTAACATTCACTGACGTGTATGTATGGCCGTTTCAATTTGACTTTTAAAAATCTGACGGGTACTCCACTCAGCGCCTCTTGTGAGTTTTTAAGTAATTGCAGTTGCCATTAAGTTACTATCAGTAGTTCTGTAGTATCTTTAATAGGGAGCGCTGAGTGGAGTACTCCATGGCATGCTTTCTGGAACCGAATTTTAGGCGAATTGACACGGCCATACATACACGTCAGTGAATGTTAATGTTGCTGGCCATGAACGCGTTAACTAAAGGCGCCACCTATCGGGCCAACAAAAAGGAAAAATGGCGACAACTAAAAGCGCCACCTGTTAGGTCCACTAAAGGAAACATTAATTAAAAGGCGAATTAATTAAACTAATGAATGGAAGCAAGAATCGGCGTTAATTAAAAGCGACGTTAAGACAGGCGCCATCTATTACGTTAACGATAAAAAGATGTTAATTGAAAGCGTCACCTTTCAGGCCAACGAAAAGAAAAAATGATGGTTTCTAAGAGCGCCACCTATAAGGCCCACTAAAAAAAAATTAATTAAAGGCCAGAGCTATTAAATCAATGATAAGAAAAAGAAAGAATCGGCGTTAATTAAAAGCGCCGTGTGTAAAAAAGCGACATTAAAGAAAGGCGCCATCTATTACATCAACGAGAAAAAGGCGTTAGTTAAGAGCGCCGCCTATCAGGCTAACGAAAAGGAAAAATGGCAATAACTAAGAGCGCCACCGGTTAAGCTCACTAAAGCAAACATTTAGTAAAAGACAAATGAAAAGAAAAAATAATCGGCGTTAATTAAAAGCGCCACTTATAAAAATCGATGTTAAAGAAAAGCGCCATCTATTACATTAACGAAAAGCGTCACCTAAAGGACAAATGAAAAGAAAACGAATCGGCGTTAATTAAAAGCACCGCCATCTATAAAAAGCGATGTTAAAGAAAGGCGCCATCTGTTACATTAACGAAGAAAAAGCGTTAATTAAAAGCGCCGCCTATCAGGCGAACGAAAAGAAAAAAGTGACGTTAATTAAAAGCGCCATCTATTAGGCCCACTGAAAGAAACGTTAATTAAAAGCCAAATTATGAAACCAACGAAAAGAGATAAATAATCGGCGTTAATTAAAAGCGTCGGCCTCTATAGAACAACCAAATAAAAAAAAATGACGCCATCTGTTACATGAACTAGAAAATTTACCAACGAAAGAAAAAAGAATCGGCTTTAATTAAAACGAAAAGAAAAATGTCGTTAACAAGGAGCGCCTCCTATTGAAGTCAACTGAGAGAAACATTTATTAGACCAACGAGAAGAAGAAATGGCGTGAATTAAAAGCGCGATCCATTCGGCCAACGAAAGTGGCGTTAGTGAAAAGCGCCATCTATTACATCAACGAGAAATGTATTAATTAAAAGCGCCATTTATGAAACCAACGAAAAGAATAAAGAAAGAGCGCTAATTAAATTATTAGTCCAACAAGAAACCCCGACGTTATAAGCGACATCTGTTATATTGAAAGAAATATTTATTAGACCAACGAGAAGAAGAAATGGCGTTTATTAAAAGCGCGATCAATTAGGCCAATGAAAATGGCGTTAATGAAAAGCGCCATCTACTGCATCAACGGAAAATGTATGAATTAAAAGCGCCATTTATGAAACCGACGAAAAGAATAAAGAAACAGCGTTAATTAAAAGAAGAAACCGCCATCTATTAGTCCAACAAGAAACCCGGACGTTAAAAGCGACATCTGTTATGCAAACATGATTAGTTGGAATTAAAGAAAATTCAATCGCGTCGCAAGCTCACTCTTGATTATTTAAGAAAGTCCAATTTGATAATATTGAATCGCCATGAAGAAGGCGCCATCTACCGTGTAACGGAGCAAATTAATCGTCTACTAGAATAATTATTTAAAAAAAAGGTGATGTTAATTAAAGATGTTTATTTAATTATATTATTGACGTTCCGAAGAAATCTAGAAATTATTTACACCGCCGCGTCCCCCGATAGATGCCGCTACGAATTGTTTCGCTTTAAATCTCTAGGTACATACAATATTATCTATGTAGCGACTTTATTTCGCTTGAAATCGTCTCGACATTTCTCCTTTACTTCCACAATAGCGAATTTGTTAAAAGCGAAGTGGAGGGTCGTGGTAACAGTAAATTTAAAAAAGCGCCATCTACCGTGTGATGGGCAAAATTAATTAAAAGCACCGATCATTATCCAACGGCGATTAATATTTGACGTCGGAAAGAACTCCAGCCAATTTTTTTTCTACCGCAGTACGAGCAAATGACATATTCCTAGTAGGTACAGTTAGCCAAGTTTTTTTTATCAATAGGCGCAACAGAAAATTTCATTAGTACTCGTCGTAGTACGACAGAGTTAGCCAAGTGTTTTGTAAGGTCAGTGTAGAAAATAGGCACAACAGAATTAGTGTGAAAATATTCGTAGTGCAACAGAGATAACACGTTGCGATAACACACAGAGTTTAACAGAGTTGGCCAGGACATTGCGTGAACAATGACATACGTAGTACATCAAATTTAGCCAATTTCTTGTGATACCTTTCGTAATTCATACAACACACTTAGCCAAGTTTATCTTTTTTAATAGAGTAGAAAATTCCATGTACTATGAACATATGCAAGGTCGGTTGAGATAGCAAAATTCTTGGCTGTTCTGAAATTTTCGTTTTTTACAAATAACGTCGATGATGATAGCCTCTTTTTCTTCCTTACCGCTCCATACGACTTCAGTGAGTCTTGTAGCAAGCTTGCGGAATAAAAATTAAAGTAAAATACAGTTGCTAAAGATATCAAGTAATTTGGCTGTTTTTATAAGTTTCGTTTTGTACAAGTAAAGCTGATGATGATAGCCTTTTTAACATCATAAGAACTTGTTAATTAAAACGGCCGTTAAACAGAAATGTATTGGTTACGGTCGTAACTGATTTGGAGGTTTTTGCTTTTGGACTTGTAATGCTGATGATGATAGCCTTTTTTCTCCATACGATTACATTGAGTTTTACTAGAAGCCTAGTTAAAAATTAAAGAAAATATATTCTTATAAAGTTGATTGAATCGGATGGTCAAAAGTTACTTGGCTCAGTTGTATCTTTCGTATAGCGCAAGCAATGTGATGATGATAGCCTCTTCTCTTCCTTACTACTCCTTGCAGTTTTTCACAGAGTTTGCAAATCAAAACTAACTTCAAAGTTGCTTGAGGTATCAAATCACTTGGCTAGGTCGAAAGCTTCGCTTCGTACAAGCCAAGCTGTTGATGATAGGCTTTTTTAATCAAAGTTCTATTTACGATTAAAACTGATTTAACATTTTTGTTTTGCGCAAGCAGCCGTTGATGAAAGCCTTTTTCCTTCCCCTAAAATCATTATTATTATTAAAATATCAAAGTCACTCGGTTCCCCTGGAAGTTTTGTTTTGCGCAAATAATCCTGACGATGATAGCCTTTTTATGTCACAAGAACATGTTAATTAAAAAATATCGTCAGTCAAAATTGTGTTTACGAATGTAATTGACTTGGAAGTTTTTGTTTTGCGCGAGTAAAGTCTATGATGATAGCCTCTTTTCTTTCTTGCTTCCCCATACGACTTCGCCGAGTCTCTCCAGAAAGTTTGCAAAACGAAGATGAAAGAAAAATGTATATTTCAAAGTTGGTTGGGTGATGTAGCCAAGATACCAAGCCACTTGAGTAATTTGAGACTTTTGTTTTTGTGCTAACGATGATAGCCTTTTTTCCTTCATTGTTTCTGCTGCAGTTTGAAGAAAAATTGCAAAATTAATGAAAATGTACCTACTGGTTAAGGGAGAGGCAGACGTCCACTTGGCTGTTTTGGAATTTCCTTCCAAATTCTGAGGACATCTTATTTGGCTGATTGTGCTGATGATGATAGCCTTTTTTCTTCATTATTTCTCCATGTAATTTCATTGAGTCAGCTAAGAACTGCTGAGTATGCGAGAGGGAGATACCCACTCGTTTATTTTGGATTTTCCTTCCAAGTTCTGAGGACATTTTATATATCTAATTGTACTGCTGATGATAGCCTTTTTTCTTTTATTATTTCTCCATGTAACCTCATTGGGTTTCCGAGGAAAATTGGCAAAATGAACTAACGATAAAAAACGTTGGTTAAGTGAGAGGGAGATACCCACTTGGCTATTTTGGAAGTTCCTTCCAAGTCCTGAGGACATCTTATGTATTTGGTTAATTCTGCTGAGGAGGATAGCCTTTTTGCCTTCATGATTATTTAACGTAATTTCATAATGTTAGCTAAGAAGTGTTGGTTACGTGAGAGGGAGATACCTACTCGACTATTTTGGATTTCCCTTCCAAGTTCTGAGGACATGTATTGTGAAAAAAAATCGCTTCGTCGTAATCAATAAGTTCTGTGTTTGATGCAATGATCGATAACGTTCGCAGAACAAAAGAGTTAGCCAAGTCATTCCTTTCATTTTTTTTTTCCGGAAACGTAAATTTCAAGCTTCACATGGAATTTGCTTCACTCCAATTCCCGAGAAGTTCGGTTCTCGCCGATTCTAGATAAACTAAAAATTTGCTAATTTCTGTTTACAAGATAAATCAATTGTCCACATCCGGCTCAAGCACATCCGGATGATTTCATTAGCCAGACGGAAACGGCAAACGGATGTCGTCGCATTATTATCGAAACGAATTCTTTTTTTCTTCTGCTTCTTCTTCTTTTATTAAGGTGCGACTTTAATACTTTTTTTTTTGGTTCGTCCGAGTATTGCACACGTTCGCTTCGCCTCGCTGCAAAAGCAAACAAGATCTTCGCTGCTCGCTCGATTTACATAAGCCAGTCTAAAAATAGCCGATTTGATTCACATTCACATTCACACAAATGAAGATTCATCCCGATACATGTAAATGTTTTTTTTTCGCATTATAAATAGATGGCACGCGTCATCCGCTAAACTTGCGGGCTTCACCGAATTAATTAGCCCCAGCCGGCGGATCAATCCCGCGCTGCGCTAATAATGCACAAACGTCCGGCCGGTGCGTCGTTATTTACGAGCCCAAAGGTCGATGGTAGCGTAGGAGAGATTAATTTCGCCTTGGCAGGATATGGCGTGAGGACTTGTTAATTAAAATGGTCGTTAATCAAAATTGCATTTACGACTGTAATTGATTCGGACGTTTTTGTTTTTGCGCAAGCAATGTCCGTGATGATAGCCTTTTTTTTCCCTTTCTTGCTTCTCCACACTATTTCAGTTTCCATCGTGTAGGATAGCTTTTTTTTGTGTTAAACATTTTCGACTAATAACAACGTCAGAGGACCGAGTTACAATAAACATTCACTCACCCTTTGGTTAGATCTCTCTTTCTCTTTTTCTCGACCACTGCGGAGCTGAGGGTAAATGGGCTTCGCTTTTCGATTCGATAAGGATGTCATGCAAAATTACAAATAACCATTTACTAGTATCTACTCAAGACTATAGGACTTAATTACTTACCAGGGCCCTCTGCCGGCCCCGCCCCCTCCAGCGGTGACTCTAGATGCGGAAGCTCCCTGCTGGGATGCGAATTCACGAAGAAGGTATCCTCGAATGTCCATCTTCGTACTTCGCATGCATAAAGACGAACCCCTTGCCTTCTGAGCGTATGTTCTCAGAATCATTGATGCTACTGCCTCATACAGTGTTGTTACACCGACCTAAACACAGGCAACACCAAGTCGTGTCTCCGGCATCTACTACTCACGCCTCTGCAGCAGACGGATATGGTCAGGTGCCGTATGCTAGTGAAGTGATCCCCTACTCTCTCCGATTATCGGCGAATAAAGAGCGATCACCCTTCATCGCATGTCATTGCAATTCATTGCAACACGCGCGAGCCCGTCTGCGTAATTAGCGCAACATTATCAACACGTTCAGCCCTCAAGAACCGCGCCGAGACTGAGCGCTAAAATCTTTCTTTCCTTCCATCCCTCTACCTGAGACGCACCCCGTATCATATTACCAAACCATAAGATAAAATAAACAAACGTGCTCGTGATTTACGTATATATTGAAAAATGCGTAAACTTTCCTAAAATCTAAACTTGATAAAATATACACCGACAACAGTCGACTTGCGAATCTTGAAAGTTTTGTTTTCCACAAATAATGCTGATGGTGATAGCCTGTTTTTCAATCTCAATTTTCCATACAACTTCAGGGAGTCTCCCACGGAAAGTCTGTAAAACAAAAATGAAAGAAAAATGCAACTTTTCATAGTTGGTTGAGATTTCAAGTCGCTTGGATGTTTTGAAAATTTTGTTTTGTTTAAAAAAAAAACGTGGACGATAGCCTTTTTCCATCTTCGATTGGTTGGCAGAAAATTTACGAAATAAAAAGGAAAGAAAAATGCATCTTTTCATAGTCCGAAATTTTCATTGGAGCTGGCGGCCGTAAAACAAGAAGTTAAGAAATCATATTTGAAACTAATCGAAATTCACGCGAACTATTTTCCCTGAATTGATCGACGGATGGCGCCACTAAACGATTTTTAAAACGATAAATATACAACCCAGTTTCTCTTTGATTGAAAAATTTTGATAAACTTTCATTAAAATCGAATAATTGCCGAGTAGTAGGTAGTCGAGCGGAAATTGTCGCGAAATATTTTCAACGTTTAGTCAGTAGATGGCGCCACAAGTCGATCAATTCTCGCTTTTATTTTGACAGGAAATTCGGATTAAGATAAACCTCATCCTTATGTAAACATTTGTCGAAAAATATGAATCATCTGGTTATTCAAGAGATGGCGCTCTTGACGAAAACAAAATGACAAGTGTCTGTCTCTTATTCTGGCAGAAAATGTAATTTGAAAAGTATCAAGAAATTAACGCTTGGAAATCATCGACAAGCAACTAGTTGATTCAAATCATTTCTCTACTTGTTCAAGAGATGGCGTTGTTTTGAAAAAAAGTATAAATCTTCTCTTAATTTAAAAATTTTCTTAACACCTTTATTATTAAAATGAACAACTGTATAAGAAGAAGAGGAAAGAATTGCAGGTACTACGCAGGGAATATTCGCAATTATTAAAAAATATTTACCCCAAACTCTAACAGATGGCGACACGATTTAATAGCCGGTAAATGCATAACTTGAATGCCTCTAGTTATTCATTATTTATTCATTTATTATTAAAATGAAAAACTGCAAAAGAATTGCGAAAATTTTCCGAAATTATAATATTTTCTCCAGACGGTAATAGAAGGCGATAGGAACTACGTGGATTTTAAGGCGGGAAAAAGCAAAACTTGAATCTCTCTAGTTAGTCACGAGGTGGCGCTGTTTTCACCACCTTTATTGTTAAAAAGGAAAACTGTAGAAGAATAAAGAATTGCAAAGAATTTAGAAATTATTGAAAAATGTTTTCCCCAAATACTAGTAGGTGGCGGGCCACACGAACTACTAGAATTTGAAGTCAGGAAAAGCAAAACTTGAAGCCCTCTAGTTATTCAAAAGATGGCGCTGTTTCCGTCATCTTTATTATTAAAATGGAAAACTGTAAAAAAGCCAAGAAAATAATTGCGCACACACACACCACAAATGCTAATAGATGGCAGTGCGAAGTACTAGAATTTTCAGACGGGACATGCAAAACTTGAAGCTCTCCAATTATTCAAGAGATGGCACTGTTGTCTGAAAAACGTAGTTTTACATTCTTTTGAAAATCTTTGACATTAAATCGAACAGCTTGCAAAAGGAGATTAGAAATTATAGAGAAATGTTTTCTTCAATTGCTAATAGATGGCGACGCGAGCTACTAGAATTTTAAGGCAGGAATGCGAAACTTGAGCTTCTCTAGTTAGGAGATGGCGTAGAGGAAGTCAGGAAAAAATGTTAAACACTTTTCGAAATGATTAATAGATGGCGATAGGAACCTGTACTGCTACTGTAAAAACTTTTCGAAATTTTTGAAAAATATCGTTCCACTGGTTCCCAGAAAGTTTGCAAAATAAAAACGAAAGAAAAATACATCTTTTCATAGTTGGTTGAGGTTTCAAATCACTTGGCTATTTGAAAAGCTTCGCTTTGTACAAGCCTAGCTGTTGATGATAGCCTTTTTTTTATCAAAATTCTATTTAAGATTAAAACCGATTTAACATTTTTGCTTTGCGCAAGTAAAGCCGTTGATGAAAGCCGTCGATGAAAGTTTTGTGTAAGCAACTTCAATTGGTTCCCAGGAAGTTTGCAAGATGAAAATGAAAGCCAAACTTATCTTTTCATAGTTGGTTGAAACCTCAAGTCACTTGGCTATTTTAAATAATTTAGTTTTATGCAACCATAGCCTTTTTCCCCTCTTCAACTGGTTCCCAGAAAGTTTGCGAAATAAAAATGAAAGAAAAAGACATCTTTTCATGGTTGGTTGAGATGTCAAGTCCCTCGGCTATTTTCAACGTTTTGTTTTGCGTAAAGAAATGCAGACGATAGCCTTTTTCCAACTTCGATTGGTTCCCAGGAAGTTCGCAAAATGAAAATAAAAGAAAAAGGTATCTTTTCATAGTTGGTAGAGACCTCAACTCACTTGGCTATTTTGAAAATCTTTTTTTATGTAAAAAATAACCGATGATAGCCTTTTTTCTTTTTAGTTTTCCCTGAATTTCGGTGGAGAAGTTTTACTGTTTCAAAGTTGGTTGAAATATCAACTGGCACGTCACCTAGTTATTTAGGAAAATACCGATGACGATAGCCTTTTCTTCTTTTTTAGTCATGCGTACCTCTTCAGTAAGTCTTCCAGAAAGTTAGCGAAACTAAAGAAAGAGTCACCTGGTTACTTTCTAAAGTTTTATTTTGTGTAAAAAATGTTGATGATGATAGCCTTTCTTCTTTTTTAGTTTTCCAAACCGCTTCGGCAAACTTTCCAAACAAAATTACAAGAAATGCATTGTGCTAGAGTTGCTTGGACATCAAAGTCACAATTTTATTTTGTGAAAAATAAATGTCGGCGATAGCCTTTTTTCAACTCCAATTGGTGCCCAGAAGGTTTGCAAAGGAAAAATGTATCTTTTCATAGTTGGTTGAGACCCCAAGTCACTTGGCTATTTTGAAAATTCAGATTTGTGTAAGAAAAATGCCGACGATAGCCTTTTTTTTCTTTTTTAGTTTTCCATGCAGTTTCGGTTTCCAAAAAGTTTGCGAAACAAGGATTAAAGGAAAATCTAATATTTTAAAGTTGGTTGAGATATCAAGTCACCTGGCTATTTTTAATATTTTGTTTTGTGTAAGAAGAAGCCGTTGATGATAGCCTTTTTTTAAATTATACCTACATACATACATACATACCATTTCAGTCACTTTGATGATAGCCTTTTTTTGTTTTCAGTAAATTTTCCATAAAGTTAATGAAATAAACATTATAGGGAAATGCATTATTTTAGAATTGGTTGAGGCAACAAGCCTCTTGGCTATTTTGTATGAAAAATACTCTTCGTACCTTTTTCTTTCTTCATTTTCCACATAACTTCAGTGAGTGTCCAAGAAAGCTTGCAAAGCAAAATAAAAGAAAAATGCTTAATTTCGAAGATATTCCACATTTAAATCGCTTGGCTATTCTGAAAGTTTTGGTCTGTAAAAAAAGGCGCTTATGAGGATAGCCTTTTCTCCTCACAACAAAAGTGAAAGAAAAAATGCATTATTTCAAATTAGTCGAGATTTTAAATAAGTGATTTACAAAATACCGAAAGTTTTGTTCTGTATTAAAAAAATGCTGATGACGATAGCCTTTTCCCCGTCTCTTAATTTTCCATACAACTTCAGTAAGATCTCGAGAAAGTTTGCGAAACAAAAATTAGGTAAAATAAGACCAAATCATGTGGCTCTTTTGGGACTTCTTTTGTATTATGATAGCCTTTTTTCTTCCTGCCTTACCGAAAGTTTGCAAAGCAAGACTTAAAGAGAAAAATAAATTATTGCAAGGTTGGTTGAGATATAAAAATTCTTGGCTATTCTGAAAGTTTCGTTTTGTATAAATAATGCCGATGATGATAGCCTCTTTTTCTTCCTTACTGCTCCATACGACTTCAGTGAGTCTTCCAGAAAGTTTGCGGAATAAGAATCAAAGTAAAATACAGTATTTTAAAGTTGCTAAAGAAATCAAATTATTTGGCTATTTGTAGAAGTTTCGTTTAGTACAAGCAAAGCTAATGCTGATAGCCTTTTCTACGTCATGAGAACTTGTTAATTAATCGGCAGTTAAACAAAAAAAGTATTGGTTACGGTCGTAACTGATTTGGATGCTTTTGTTTTTGCACTTGCACAGCTGATGATGATAGCCTAGTTTCTTCATACGATTATATTGAGTCTCACGAGAAACCTAATTAAAAATTAGAGAAAATGTATTCCTACAAGATTGATTGAATCGCATAGTCAAAAGTTACTTGGCTCTTTTGTGTCTTTTATATAGCACAAGCAATGTGACGATGATAGCCTCTTCTCTTCCTTACTTCTCCCTGCAGTTTTTCAGAAAGTTTGCAAATCAAAACTAACTTCAAAGTTGCTTGAGGTTTCAAATCACTTGGCTATTTGAAAAGCTTCGTTTTGTACAAGCCAAGCTGTTGATGATAGCCTTTTTTATCTAAGTTCTATTGACGATTAAAACTGATTTGACATTTTTGTTTTGCACAAGCAATGACGTTGATGATAGCCTTTTTCCTACCCCTAAAATAATAATAATTATTAAAATATCAAAGTCGCTCGGCTCCTCTGGAAGTTTTGTTTTGCGCAAACAGTCCTGATGATGATAGCCTTTTTATGTCACAAGAACACGTTAATTAAAAAATATTGTTAAACAAAATTGTGTTTACGAGTGTAATTGACTTGGAAGTTTTTGTTTTGCGCGAGTAAAGTCTCTGATGATAGCCTCTTTTCTTTCTTGCTTCCCCATGCGACTTCGCCGAGTCTCTCCAGAAAGTTTGCGAAACGAAGATGAAAGGAAAATGTATTTTTTCAAAGTTGGTTGGGTGATGTAGCCAAGATACCAAGCCACTTGAGTAATTTGAGACTTTTGTTTTTGTGCTAATGATGATAGCCTTTTTCCTTCATTATTTCTGTCGCAGGTTGAAGAAAAATTTGCAATATTAATGAAAATGTACTGGTTAAGGGTGAGGCAGACCTCCACTTGGCTGTTTTGGAATTTCCTTTCAAATTCTGAGGACATCTTATTTGGCTGATTATGCTGATGATGATAGCCTTTTTTCTTCATTATTTCTCCATGTAATTTCATTGAGTTAGCCAAGAACTGCTGGGTATGCGAGAGGGAGATACCCACTCGTTTATTTTGGATTTTCCTTCCAAGTTCTGAGAACATTTTATTTAGCTAATTGTACTGCTGATGATAGCCTTTTTTCTTTTATTATTTCTCCATGTAACCTCATTGGGTTTCCGAGAAAAATTGGCAAAATTAACTAACGATAAAAAAAACGTTGGTTAAGTGAGAGGGAGATACCCACTTGGCTATTTTGGAAGTTCCTTCCAAGTTCTGAGGACAACATCCTATTTACGCGGAGATTTTTCGACATCATTTCATTGCGTGCGCCTTATATTTGGCACGTACGTGAATACTCAAAGGCATTACGTCATAGCGGACGCTGTAAATTCCGCGGCGTCGGCCGGCACCATAAATGCGTCCTGACGCCACTAGCCTCTGACGTTGTGAAATCGGACGCCGCTCTTAAAAACGAGGATGCTCGAAGGATGGCATTGAGGAAACTTCCAGAAATAACGCCGCGTATGTTTAGACTCTCGCCTCGCGCAAAGTGCAAACATCTTTCCACCAACGCACTGGATTTCTTTTTGCTAAAGTCATTTTGACATGACCGCGACTTACAACTTAAACGTCATCAGACGCGCTGTGAAACTCCTGAAGGAATATGAAGCGCAGGAAGAGCTCTGCGCGTCGGAATTCATTAACACGAAGAACCTCTCCGATGTCCCTGAGGAATCCCTCCAGGTCTACCTCATGCTGACGAAACACAGGAAATTCTTCGAGGAGCTCCTCGACGTAATATGGACGACCTACAACTTGAAGCGCACCAACAAGTGGACCGCGAGCGCCCTAATTCTCATGCTGGTCTTCGTTTTGAACGACGGCAACTACCGAGACATAACCTCAATCTTCAAGGGCGTCAAACTCCCGTTCACCTTGAAGGTCATCGAGTTTTTCTTATCCGAGGAAAACCTGAGGGTGGCAGCCCGAGTTGGTTGCAAGTATTTCGGCAATGAATACATCCTGAACAACGTGGTCTATCCAGTGCTCAGCAAGTATTGCTTGCTCAAGAGCTTCTACGTTGATTTGGCTGCCCTTTCACCACCCCCATCAAGTCCGACCACCAAAAGAATTCAACCCAAGCAGTACCCGCTCCATAAAACCGTGAAGGTAGAGCCGGAAGCCCCGAAATTTGAGACAACCTTCAAAGCTCGGGGACCTCCTCAAACCACCTACCGCTCCGATAGGAAATTGCAGAAGAACTTGGCCAAGTCAAGCGAGGAGAACTGGGCGAACGCAGTGAAACTCCTCGCCGAGGCCAATCAAAACCCCTTCAGGTGCGCCGTGGTTGAGGACAAACCCCCCGATGTAGAAGAAAAACCGAAAGCTCCGGTGATAAAAGCGTCCAAAGTTCCCAGGTTTAAAGACCACGTCGAAATCAAGAAGACCACGGCGGTTATAATGAGGGAGGCCGCCGTCTTGGCGAAGGACAGAGAGAGCGCCTTAAAGAAACTCGAGGACCTCCTCAGCGGCGCCTTCGACGAGGGGAAAATTGAGGCAATCGAAGCCGAAATGAGGAAAGCCAAAGAGCAGGAGAATGTTCAGGATATCGAAAGGAAGCACTTGCAGGGCCTATTGACTTTTGAAGAGGCCCTGTTGGCAAAGAAGAAGTTGCTGGAGGGCAACAGGGAAAAAATGGAGGACTTCAAGGAAGAACGCGTGAAACTCATGCAGGAGTTCCTTGATTGGAAAGAGGCGGAGCAAAAGAAAATTCGAGGGTTAGTCGAAAAGGGGCACAGCATCGATAGGTCTGTGAAGGAGGCTGAAAAGCGATTGCTCGAGGAAAGACAGACGCGCGCCAAGTTGGTCGAGGAGGAATCTAAGAGGTTACTCCAGGAGGCCTTCTTGAAGAAAGAGCGCGAGCTGGCCGAGAAAATGAGGTTAATTCGGGAATTCCGCGCGCTCCAGCAGGTGCGTTCGGCTTCCAACGTGCGGGAGTTCGACCCGACCGAGTGCCCCAACCTCGGCTTGTTCTGCGAGATGTCCATCGCGGAGCTGCGCGAGAGACTGGCGCTGTTAAAAATAGCGATGAGAGAGGAGCTGGAGGAGCGCAGGGGGGCGATCTGCGAAGAGAGACAGAGGAAGGAACTGCTCGTCGATAGCGCGAAGGAATTCATTTCGCAAGCGCGAATGTCAAAGCCAAAGCCTGTGCCAAGCGCTCCGCCCAATGTAGAGCAGACGCCAGATATAATCGCGCTGCGTGAAAAGTTGCAACAGGCGAGAAGGATGCGGATGGATGCCAACGTCTGCAAAGCCAATTATTTATCGAAATAAAACTCGTTTTAATTTAAATTGAATCCTCGGTTTTATTTCAAGAGGCAGTTGGGGGATGATCCCAATTACCCTAAGACTTTTTTTCGGTTAACAGACCTCATGGTGTGACCTCACAGACGATAGTTTAGTTCAGAAGGTCACTGGGATATTTGGGTTAACAGATCTCATACGAGTAGTAGGGTCACTATCATCTCACAGTTGCTTGGCAATTTGGATTTTGGGGGTTAATCTCCACAAGGGCTCATTGTTTCATGGTCAAAACGATTACTGTTCGTTGACCCTAATTTGTCTTTCCAGCTAAAAGTCTTCAAGTTTCAGTAAACACTGAACCCAAAGACCCCGTGCCGGTACTACTGGGGTGAAATTCCCCTAGTTTCGGCTAAATTTTAGTAGGGTTGGCTAAGTGATCATAGTAGTCAGAACGTAGAAGTGCGCATTAATTTAAAAAAAAGATCACTTCATAGGGGAACATAGACCATCAAATATCTTGAGCTTCAAAATTCTATTTGGGACTGCACGGGAAGTACTTTGAACTTCACATTTTGAAGCCCGATGGTCATAGAGGGGTCCCTCAAGTATCTTAGGCTTCAAATTACGTCCAGTATCTAATTGGGACTATTTAGGGAAAACTTTGAAGCTTCTCATCTTGAAACCTAACAGTCACAGTGACGTCCCACAAAGACTTTAGGCTTCAAATAACTTCCAATATCCATTTGAGGCTAATTGGAAGCACTTATCTTTGAAGACCAATAATCATGGTTTCGAATTACGTCCGGCACTATTTACAAAGTACTTTGAACTTTTTTCTCAAAGCGTGGTGAGGTCCATCAACTCTTCTTGGCTTCAAATTACGTCCAATATTTAATTGGGGATATTTGGGGAGTATTTTGGTCTTCTCGTCCTAAACCCCTACAGTCCCTTGAATACCTCCGAGTGCAAATTACATCCAATTTCTAATTGGGACTCTTTGGGAAGTACTCTGAACTTCTCACCTTGAAGACCAATACGCACAGTGACGTCTCACAAAGAACTTAAGCTTCAAATAACTTCAAATATCTGTTTGAGACTAATCGGAAGCACTCGGTTTAAAGCCCAATGGTCATGGGCGAATATCTTCGGCTTCAAATTACGTCCGGGACAACTTTTTCTTAAAACCTAACAATAGTGATGAGGTTTCTCTACTCTTTTTGGCTTCCAATTACGTCCAATAGTTAATTGGGAGTGTTTGGGAAGTGTTTTGGTCTTCTTATCCTAAACCCTCACAGTTCCTTGAGGACCTCTGACTTCAAATCTCATCCAGTTTCTAATTGGGACTATTTGGGAGCTTTTCACCTTGAAGCCTAATAGTCACAGTGACGTCCTACAAAGAACTTAGACTTCAAATAATTCCGATATGGCTTTGAGATTAGTTGGAAGCACTTACTTAAAGCTCTACAGTCATGGAGGGTTCCCGCGAATAGTTTCGGTTTCAAATTACGTCCGGGACTACCTTAAAGCCTAACGATCGTGGTGATATTCCTCAACGCTTTTTGGCTTCAAATTACGTCCAATATTTAATTGGGGTACTTATGAAGTACTTTGGCCTTTTCATCCTAAAGCCCCAACTGTCATGGTGAAGTCTCTTAGACTTTAAATGATGCCCAATTTGTGTACGGGAGACTTGGAAAGAACTTTAAACTCTCGAATTAAAGCCCAATACTCTTGGTCCGACGTAGTTTGATTATTTTTTGCTTGTTTAGTTTATTAGGACAATAATTTGGAGCAAAACATGAAAGGAACCGGGTCCTGTACTCCTCGTGAGGTCGGGCGTCGCTTAACGCAAAGAGGGTTTGAATATATCTTGCTTGCTTTAGTCTATTAGGGTAATAATATCGAGCAAAACGTGAAAGGGAACGAGTCCTACGTGTTTGGAAAATGAAAATGAAGGGGAGAGTGGAAGTAGGCACGGGAAATTGTTACATGGCGCAGGTGGGTGTAGGGTGGTGGGAAGTTGAGTGATGAAGACTTAACCCCCATTTCTAAATTTTACAAGATCTAACCCTAACCTCACAAAATTTTTCGTTTAAGTTTTCTGTGCGATCGCGACGATGTAAAATTGGGGTTCGCGCGAAATTCTTGCTTGCGTGATGCAAAAACACCGTTGACCTTTTGATTACCATTCCAGGTAAACATCGGCTCGCCGGCCGAAAAATCCGGCCTCCTCGCCGGCGACTCGGTCATCAGGATCAACACCACAGATGTTTACAACCTGAGGCACAAGGACGCGCAAGATGTTATTATTCGGGCGGGACCTTCGTTCGAAATAACCGTGCAAAGGCAAGTTAATATTAGCGGATTAATCATTGACAGCGTGCCATGACAAGTCACCGCTCGGTCCATTTTTAATTTTTTTCTCTGAGATAGAGGTGGCTCAACGTGGAAGCCGGCGGTGACACCCACCAGCGCTCTTCCAACGACCGCCAACAGTTATTCGCCAGTCACCAAGACATCGCTGGCGGCTAAACCTCAGCCGTCGGTTGGGGCTATTGGGACCGGACATAATCTATCTGCCAAACCATTTCCAGCACAGGTAAGTGATTGGTACCCTTTTTGGTGTCAATTTATAAAAGTTACTATTGCTTTTTATATCGGCGCACCCCTTTGGTGGGCTTTCGCTTCATGGTGCTACCCTTCGCTTTTGAAGTCCGGAACTAACGACGCTTTGGTAATTTCAGGTAAACGGTACCGTCAACGGCGGTCCAAAGTTCGTCAACAAGCAGTACAACACCCCCCTTGGCTTGTACTCCGAGCAGAGCATCGCCGAAACCCTCTCCGCTCAAGCCGAGGTCCTTTCCACTGGTGTCTTGGGGTGAGCAAATTTGTGGACGTTTTTTGAAACGCGCAAAACAATCTTCAATCTAAATTTAACTTAACCGGATTTTGATCCTCCTCGGGTACGTAGCACGTAGTGCATCTGGTCGCAAGCCAAAACCGTCTTATATAACCTGGCAGGTGTAAAAATAACAAGGAATTGACATGTACACAGGAGGAAATCAATCACTTCTCGCGAGTTGTTTGGAACGTAAATATTTCATTGATGATTCGGCCTGCCAATTTTGACCAAATCGGACCAAAATAATTCGTGTCGGTTTCAGCGTGAACTTCAAGAAGAATGAAAAGAATTATGATGCATCCAACAGTGCAGTCTTTCGTATGGTGCAGGAAGCCGATAAGGAACCACGGGATGCAGAAGCTGGTATGTATATGCGATGTGACCAATTTGTTTCCCCCTTTTTTTTTGGAGGAGAGTCCTGAGGTTATTTTTGTTGGTGGTGGTGGTTGACCAGTAATTCGTTGCATAATTTCTTTGGTTAAATACAGAACCAGATTCTGGTGTTGTTTCCACCCCGATCGGTGTGGCCGGATTGAGGCACGTGAGCGCTCCCGAAGTCAAAGCGGCTCCAGCAACCCCCCAACTACCACCCGGCCAAAACATCTGCGCCGATTGCGAACGCCTAATTGTGTAAGTAAACATTTCCTAGCCAGGCCAGCGAAGGAGCGAAGCCGAACTTCAAGACCGCCTTGTTTCTTGACCGAAGCCTTTTGCCCGTGCGAAATTTTTTTGACTCCCTTTTCTCCCGCAGTAGTCCGGCAAAACTTTTACGCCACTCAAAGTCACGCAGTAGGCGGTCGTACCGCCACCCCCCGTTCAAACACCCCGTTGTACGAACGATCTAGTAGTCGACAAGAGGCGGTTTTGAATCAGAACGCTGCTTCCACCAAATCGAACCCCGGCGACCAGGATATGACCATATGTTCTGATTGTGAAAGAGTTATCGTGTAAGTCCGACGTATGTACGTTGGATCAGTGTTGAATGTACTCTTTTTTCCCTTCACTGTCTTAGCTCGAGTACCTAGTGCACGATAGACTGTACCTTTGGGGAATGCCATGTTTTTGCTGCTTGCGTACGTTACTTACATGTGACCGTAACGTAACAATCAACGCGGATCACTCACACGACTTAATAATCCGAAATTTTCAGTGGCGTCTTCGTTAGAATCAAAGACAAGAATCTTCACGTCGAGTGCTTCAAGTGTTCCACCTGCGGAACATCCCTGAAGAACGTCGGGTTAGTACGATCCCCACGTTGCACCCCCCCATCTTACACGATGTATTTACAGGTACTACAACATCAGCAACAAATTATACTGTGATGTCCATGCCAAATTAGCTGCTATAAGCAGTGCGTCATCTCCGAACTTAATCCCTGTTACCGTACCACCGTAAGTACCTACCTACCTACAACAAGAAAAAACCAAATCTCACAACTGTCGACCCACAGTGGTGGTAAAGCTCCAGCGGGAACCATCTCTGCAGCCCTTGCATCTCGCCCGCTTCCCACGGTCGGACCAATCTCACCCCTATCGCCCGCCTCCAACGTCACCGCTCAGCCCTTCCAGGTAAAAAACGGTGGCGCTTGCGCGCTAGTTTTGCGTTTTGTGTTCTGCCTTGCTTTCGTCCGCTAACATTAACATTGCAGCAGCAACCTGAGGCGACCCCCGGTCAAGTCCCCGTGACAGAACTTGACGGGGTTATCAAGCAGGACGAGGACCACGTCGTCAAATTGTTCAAAAACGTGACGCTCGCGGCGTCCCGCAAGAAAGACAACGCTAACCAAGTCTTTGTCTCGGAGAAAGTAATACCCATTAATAACAATTACATTGTGGACCCTTTGAAAGCGGCCTCCCCCATTCCCTACACTCAGTTCGTGGCTAAGGTAAGTCGTTTTGATGTGACCTAATCGCATGGCGTTGATATATCTTCAAAAAAGGCACCAATAGGGTGGTGAACAGGGTGTGGAAGCAAGTACCCTCAATTTAGAGGTGTTCCCCCAAATTTAAATTCTAGGATTTTTTCTCGTTACAGGCTAGTGGCACCTTTACTTCAAACCCTCGCCCATTCTCAAGTGTAAGTTCCCCGCTGTCTCCACCTCTGAATAGCTACTCAAGTCTACCAAAGTCGAGCCCAGTCGCAGCGCCGCCGTTCTCTTCAACACCCGCGGCACCTGTATCAGGTTGGTAGAAACAAAATACTTAAAGACCAATTCGATTCTGATGGTTGGCCCCTAAATTAGTTTGATATATACACAATAATGCGATTGTTCTTAGGACGATACCCCACAGTAAAACCCTCCAGTTCACTGTTCAAAGGTACTTGATTGATTTGGGGCGTATTTCATTTGCTTTTGCCGCACACTCTATTGCTGTACATAGCAAATGAAGGTATAACTTGTGGACTTGAGACCTCCCGCTAACGCACAAGAAGACTCCATGTTTTGAATGACCCTTTCGGCTTTCTCTTCTCCACCTCAAACTCTTATGCGACAATTTTATTGTTTCAGATGCAAAATCCTTCAATGCCAAACCACGCCCCTTTTCCCTAGTTTCTGATTAATTTTTGTTTAATTTTTTTCTTAGTTTTTTTTTTAGTTAATTAAAACAAATTAAATCGCAGCTCGCGCATTCATCACAAAAAGCTTTGTCCAAGCGGCACTAACAATTTTCTTACCACTGTAACAGGCCTTGGTTCCTAAACTATGTCAGAGTTCTGTTGTAGTCACGATGGAGTTTTCTTGTTGAACTGAGTTATACTTGTCATTCTTTGAAATTCATTCCGCTGCTTCTGGCACTGCATCGCTTATTTATTTCTTTTCTTGTTTCTCTGCCTTCTACTAACCCGTCACCGTAATAACTGTCTGTCGTTCTTTGTGTAACTAACCTAAAAACACGTGTGATTTTTGATTTTTGTCAAGACAAGAGACGTTTTGTCCAGAATATTGTGTGGCCTCCCCCTCCCGACGACTCTGACCTTCCCACCGCCACGCCTTTATACTTTCCACCCCCCTCTAACGTAAAGACACCGCCTCCTCCATCCAACCGACCGCCCACACCCACTCAACAGTGCGCAAGGCACACGGCGGACGGTGTATACAAAGAGGAGCTCGAGTTGGAACACATAACAGCAGGAATGGACCCCAGAATGTCGCTGTGCTCCTCTGAGGTCACCAGCATAGTAGATCGCAGAAGCGCGGTGGAACACATAGAAACCGTGGCGGAGACCCAAATGTTCGTAGAATCAATCCTGCAAAAAAGGCCCCGCTCGCCCCCTCCCACCTGCGAGGATTTAAAACCTAAAGTCGAAGTCACCACGGAACCGAAAACCCCATCGGGGCGGACCTCGAGTTCCTCAAACGAACCTCGGGTGATCACGAGCGTGTGCGTCTGCACGAATTCTTGCTGTAACGCCGTCGAAGGCCAACTATGCGAAAGCTGCCCCATGCGTAACTCCCCGGCTAAGCTGAAACGCCCCGGGGATTACGGCAAACCCCCAACGGTGAAGCCCAAAATAGAAAATACCATACCTCGCAGGTACGGCTCGCCTCAGATCATGGGGGTTTCCGTCACCATAAACAATCCGGGGAAAATAAAGGAATCCGCGAGCGAATTCGAAAAAATCACCAGCAAGAAAGAGTTTACGAGCGAATTCGATAAAATCACCACCAAGAAAGAGTTTGCGACCGAATTCGATAAAATCACCACCAAGAAATCCACCTCGGCTCTAGCAACTGCTTTGGCCGTCGCCCCTGCAAAACCATTCACACCTATCTCGTCATCCGCGTCGGAACCAATTACCCTACCCGAACCCACGAAGCCTTACCTACCACCCGAACGCCCCCCGGTCATCATCGAACCAAAAACTAAGCCGCCCCCGAAGATAGTCCCTGACAGTCCCTTCGTGAGTGCTTTGAAGATAGCACCGGATCGACCGTACACGCCTATCGCAGAGCCGACGCCCGTTCGAAAAAAGAAACCGGAGGAAGACCCCATTTTTAAAGACCTCCCGAAACCCACGCAGTGGATGTCGATGATAACCGCTTTAACTACGGCCCCCGACCGCCCTTATTCGCCTCTCATCGTCGAGAGTCGGTCTGTGCAGCAGGCCATGTGCAAGGAACAACTGCAGGTGCAGGAAATCACCAAGGTCAAAGAAACCCAGAAGGAGATTCTCAAGCGTTCCGGACCGAACGACCTCGCCAAACCCTACACCAAGCCAATCATACGAGAAAAATACGACGCCGTTAATGATAAACCGTCGGAAGCCCCGATGCCTTTTCCGCCGGTTTCAAACGAGTTGAAATCGGCGTTTGAGTACAGGGCGGATTACTCGCAGGTGAAGAGCGAGATCTCAGCCCAAATCATCGAGCAAGCCCACCTGGAGGAAGAAACGCACGTGGAAAAGACGGTGTGCAGCAAAAAGGTGGAAGAGAAAGCCATTGAGAAACAGACGGAAGAGACCATCGTAAAGAAACCCCTAGAACTGAGTAGTCACCTCAGGAAATCAGAGTACCTACCACACTACCAGCTGTCCTTAAACTACGACGAGACTATTCAATTACCGCACCACAAGGACATCAAAAAACTTCTCCCTAGCGACCAGGGTAAACTTCCACCCCCAACCAAACCCGTCACTACGATCAAACCGGGCGAAGTAAACCCGCGCGTTCCTCAAATGTCTTTCCAACCGGTGATGGAGGACCGTCCGTCGTCGAAAACAACGTTCTCACCCCGGCCGGGCTCCATCACCCCGAGCATGATCAACAAACCCGCCCCACCTCTCCCTTACTATCAAGCGAACCTGGTCCCGACCGAGCATTTAGCTCCGGAAGTGAACCTATTCGATCCGAAAAGTCCGGCGGTCTCGAGGTCGCCCAGTCCATGCCCGGAAGCGCGGAGGAGCCCCTCGCCCTTTCCGAGACATGTTCCGCGACCCGTTTCTCCTGCTGCTGGCCCTCCACCCAACCCTCTAAAAGACAGGAAGGTACTCACGTTCACCAGGGAGGACCGACTGAGGGAGGAAGCGAAAGAAAACATCAAATCGTACATACCTCAACACAGAGAAATGGTGCAGCAGGTGAGTGGGACGCAACAGATAAGTGGGGCGCAACAGATAAGTAGGGCGCAACAGATAAGTAAGGCGCAACAGATAAGTGAGGCGCAACAGATAAGTAGGGCGCAACAGATAAGTAAGGCGCAACAGATAAGTGAGGCGCAACAGATAAGTAGGGCGCAACAGATAAGTGGGGCGCAACAGATCAGTGGGGCGCAACAGATAAGTAGGGCGCAACAGATAGGTGGGGCGCAACAGACAAGCGGGCGGGCCTATCAAGAGTGCAGCGAGTCTTTCCAAGTGACACTTCCTCTTCAAGCAGGAAAGAAACAGGTACAAAAATATGAAACCGGACAGACAGTCGAAGCCTCGGCCGAGGTCTCCGTCCAAATACAAAAGCGCCAGGAAATGCAGGAAAGCTCGAAATGTATGAAGGTTATTAAAACGTGTGGGCGTGCGGGGCAGTGCCCAATGGACGACGAAAAGCTCGAGCCGGGTGTTGTAGGATTACACGTGGCTAACCCCCAGCCTATCGAATCGCCGTTTTTCAGCAGGGAAAAAGAGCAGGCGCAAGCCCCGCCCATGCCTAAACAAGTAGCCCCACCCCCGCCTAAACGTCATTCGGTACCTCAAACGCAAGCGCCCCAACCCGTTAAACCGACTCCTGTAAGTACGAAAGCCACACCTTCCCCTAGTGCTAGTGCAAATAGACCACCCATTGTACCCCTACCCCATACAGGTTCAGGTGGTGGACGCCAAGCTGGTGCCATCGGAGTCGCTCCTAAACGAGGGCGCGGTGTCTTGAACGTCGGCGGACTTCTCGGCGGTTCTAGAATCCCTCTTTGCGGACACTGTCACAGCCACATAAGGTATTTGGCGCGTGCACCCTCTAGCGATGTGCTAACCCAAATGCGTGGTTTGCTTATAATCGATTAATTCTTGTGTGTTACCCTTGTTTTGTTTGATTTGACAGAGCATGAGAATGAGGTCGACCATATTAACGAGCACGACCCCCCGCATTCCCCGGTTTTCGCGCAGAAAAACACGCCCTTGCTAGCCCAACCAGATAGGACCTCCAAAGCCGACGTCTACGAGAATTACCTTTCGGATCCCCCACCGTTACCAAAGAGCAAACCCCCACCGCTTTCCCTAGCCAAAGACAAATCCTCCCCCACGCAAAAGAAACTGATCCAAATGCTAGACGTGCAAACCAACAATAACGGCATGGAACTAGACGTTGCCGAGCGTAACCACACTAACGATGTTAACACTAATAACGCGTTGGAGGAAACGAGCGAAGATACCGTGCCTGTATGTGTTGTTTGTAATAGCGAAATCGAGAGGTAACGCCGCAGCTCGGGGGGGTGAGTTCGGGGCGTGACTTAACTCTTGTGTTTGATTAGGGGTCCCTTCATAACGGCCCTGGGGAAGATCTGGTGTCCGGAGCACTTCATCTGCGCCACCCCCTCGTGTAGAAGGCCCCTGCAGGACCTGGGATTCGTCGAGGAGCAAGGACAACTCTACTGCGAGTACTGTTTCGAACAATACTTGGCACCGCCCTGCGCCAAGTGCAGCTCCAAAATTAAAGGAGTGCGTAATCGCCGGTTGTCAAGTGCGCGCGACCTAAATAACCGAGGTTTATTTCAGGATTGCTTGAAGGCCATCGGGAAGAACTTCCATCCGGAGTGCTTCAATTGTTCGTACTGCGGGAAACTATTTGGGAACTCGCCCTTCTTCCTGGAGGATGGAGCACCGTATTGCGAAAATGGTAAGATGATGTATGGTCGTTTTGAGCGCGGTACATTTGATAACCAAAATACTTGTGATTCGGATAGCACTGTATTGCGAAAATGGTAAGATGATGTACGGTCGTTTCGAGCTCGGTCCGTCTGTTTCATTTGATAACCAAAATACTCGTGATTCGGAAAGTACCATACTGCGATAATGGTAAGATGACATACGGTCGTTTCGAGCGCGGTCCGTCCGTTTCCTTTGGTAGGCAAAATACGTACTCCCGGAACGAGTTGGTATCGAGTTCAATAGTTCAAAACGAGCTGGTCTCCGAGTGTACTCTGTCTGTGTCAACCTGATTGAAAAATACCTGCCAAAGGACTAACCCCTATTGTCTTCTGATGTAGATTGGAACGAGCTTTTCACGACGAAGTGTTTCGCCTGCGGATTTCCGGTTGAAGCCGGCGATCGCTGGGTAGAGGCCCTCAACAACAACTACCACAGTCAATGCTTCAACTGCACCGTAAGTAACATTGACCTCGAGATAGCCCATGAGCCTATCTTTTTTTTGTTGTTGTAGATGTGCAAAAAGAACCTTGAAGGTCAAAGTTTCTTCGCCAAGGGAGGACGCCCGTTCTGCAAGAACCACGCCCGTTAATTCCCAGTGAAACAAAAGATTCTCTTTTTTTTAATTAACGTATCTTATCTCTAGCGTAGGTTACTAATAACGTGGTGAGACCACTCGATTATATGATAATAAAATAGCGCCAGTAATCACAAAAGCCAAAAAAGAAAAAAACTACCAAAAAATACCTTTATTATTATTATCATCATAATATCTTGTCTAATCTGTATGTATTGAAGCTCTTTATTGTTTGTGTTATGGTAATTACGTGTGATTGTGAAAAGTTACTACCTAGTCTTCTAAGTCCTATATTGTACTACTTAGTCAGTCATCAGTGATCGCTTAAATTATTTTGATTGTAAGGTTCGGACAGGAAGTGGCAAAGCTATCATGTACAGAGTTGCTAAAACGACGTTTTATTTAATTAATTAATTAGTAAGTGCCATTTTAATTGTAGGATTTGGCTGGATTGTTTGTCATAAATTTTAAGCTGAATAAATCAAACACGTGTATATATTCCAAACGCATCGCATGATTTCGCCCTTTTCCCTTATTAAATTTTTATTATTTATCATCGTCAAAAGTTTTTGTTAATTAATCGCCGACCCCTGTTTGTGAACAAGAGTTCAAATTCGAGAATTCTTGAGAGTAGCGCAGGGCGGGTCCATCTTTCGGTGGCTGGCACTTAAAGTGACTTCCAACACACTGCTACCAGAGTGGTCCGGGGTGCACGCCCCTCGCCCCTTCTGGTCAAGGGAGACCTATCTAATCTCTACTAGCTAACCAGGCTAGTGCCGGAACTGAGATCCGCAGTTCACTCGTCGCGATGGATGGACATCAACCCTAGCCCAAGTATGCGGACTTGCAACTACTGCCCCCGTGAGTCCAACCCAGTCGACCGGCGGAGGTCTCCCTCTACACACTCCACTCCAGGGGAGGGGAGGGTATCCTCCGGGCTAACCGGTCCCCACGGTACCAGTTAACTTCACTGGTTGGAAGTTCGGCCACGTCCTAAGACGCGTCCTGCAGATTAGGTTTCGTGCAAACCAGGAGCTGGTACGCCAACTCGGGACGGTGGGGTCGTCACACCCATAGAGACTCTATCAAACGTCTACAATGGTCACCTACGGCCGGAGCCGTTGGATCCACGTCTCGGTCAGCAGGGTCATCATCAGAACAAAAAAAACTCCCTCGCTTTTTATCATAACGTCTTTATTGGTCACCCTTAGATACACAACAACAGACAGCATTTACGACGTACCATCGCCGGCAATAAAAACGAAACGCTTCACCAAAGCCATAGCCCTAAGTATGTAATAAATAAGGTTCATTTTCCAACGAGTTTGTAGCTTTTCGTTTCGTTTTTAGTGCCGGCGACGGTACGTAGACGAGATGCCCCGTTCGCATAACCTCAAATCCAATCGAAAATTTTAAGCAGCCATAAAGCAGAACGCGATCGCTCACGGTGGTCGACGCTAAAGAGAAAACGGCAGTTTCAATAAAATCACAATTTTGGTCGCAAAGATTTTTGGCAAAAGGAAAAACAAAAGAAGTTAGAGCGGGGGTGTCCAAATTTCAGTCGACATCTCCATTTCCTGCTGGAGGAACTCGTTCAGTTGACATTCGGAGGCCGCCGGGTGTTTCCGGCTCAGTTCTTTGGCGAGCTTACAAAACTTGGTCACCTAAAAAAGTTCCCCATGAAACCCTCTCCCCATTTTACTCGGGGGGTAGGTCACCTGCGACACCATGTATTTAACCTGCCCATTCTTCTGCGTGTTCTCGCTGCAGCTGTCCGAGAGGTTCATGGGCCATAACCTCACCCAACCCCCCTCGTGGGGCGTGGGGTTAGTCCAATCGCGTCCGTTACCCCACCTCCGCCAAATCGCCGCGCCTAGGTTTTTGGAATTTGAGGGGGGAGGGAGTTTTTCTTGGTTGAGGTTGATTTTTGGTAAGACCCCTGCAACACCACCCCTATTAGGACTGCGCTATTTTAGCACCTCTTGGTTTCCGAAATGGAAGCCAGAATCCGCAAGCGCAAAGGCCGCGGAAGCCTTCGATTCTCTTACTTTGATTGGATGAAGGGGTTTTTGGCTTCGCCGACGCCGACCTAGGCCTAGGTTTGGACGAGCGCGGCCTGGCCGCAGATAACTTCCTGTGCTTCTTCCTCCACCTCCCAGCGGCGTTGATCACCGCAATAGACGGCCGTGTCTTCTCCTCCTCCTCTTCTTCTTCTTCCCTACAATCACATACCTACATTCTCTTCTCCCCCCGGTTTCGCCGCCCATACTTAGCATTTTCCTTACAGTCTTCGCTCCAGATGTTAAAGACGGACAATCCCGTGTTGTACATCGGAAGCCCTAGCAAATCAAACATGTCGTGCAACATCGGCTTCTTGACGTAGCGGTCCGCGTCGCAGTCGTTCCCCAAAGCGGGACTTAGGTTAACCTAAATAACATAGGGATTGTGAATGTGAACCTTAAGGCTTCGCCAGTAAATCTACCTCCAAAAGCCAAGGTCTTAGGGTGTTGTCGATGAGGACGTCGAAACCGAAAAATTCGAAACAGTTGACGGTTGGGGGGACCTGCTGGACGTGCGACAGGAGCGTCAGGATTACCAACGTGGAGATTCTCTGCCACAAGAACCAATCGAAAATGCCGGCCTGTTGGAAGTACCTCCTGAGTTGCTTCAGCGTCCATTTACAGCCTGAAACAAGCGCCCGCGTGATTACTAACGAGGTGTCCCCCAAGGTGTGTACCTGATCCGATCCTTTCCTTCATTTCGGTGTAGCCGGGCCCCAATTTATTAAGCGAGCTGTTGGTGAGGTGGCGGAAGGGATTTCGCAAATCGTTGAGGGTGAACTTGTCGGTCCCAAAGCGCGCCAGCCCTTCCCTGTACATGTAGATGGTGACCGGGTGGTACGAGGGGATGCAGACGTAAAGCCTGAGGTCGAACTTGTATCCCCCAATCAGGAGGGGTTTCTCTATGTACTTTTGGACGATCGTGTTGGTGTCGTAGGTGAGCTCGCTGAGTTTCTGCGGGGGGCGGAAAGGTGAAGGCAAGGGAAATTTTGGCTTTGGTGGTTTTACCCTAAAAAGGAAAATCCCTCGCCCTTGACTTTGCGCGATCGGCTTGCAGATCCAGACGGGTTTTTCGTCGAAAACCCCCTCAGAATCGTCCTTGGCTGATAGAGGGCGGGTTTTGCTGCACTCCGCCGCCAGTTTCGTATATTCCAAAGGGAGGTTATATCCGTGGGGGCTGGAAAAAACAGTGAAAGTGAACCTAATGCGCCCCAAATGCAATGCAATGGGCTTACCTGAAGTCGTAAATCGCCCCGTAGACTTTTCTCATGCATCTGAGGTACCGGACCAAATTGTCTTTCCTGCATATGGTGGAGCCTTTGGGTATGTGGTTGATGTACTAGGTGGAACAAGGAGATGTTTACGTGAGTTAAAAGGGGGTTGAAGGGATTACCTGCCATGCGCAGAGACATTTGTGGTGGCTAACCGGAAACCCTGAGGTGCGCCACCATAGATTCCAGTGATCTCCAGTTTCTGGCCCAAATTCCTTCCAACCTCGTTCCAAGCAAACCTAAGACAGGGCAAGCTTTAGATGCATTAACCCAAACCATCCCAACCTCTTCCTGTGCAAACCTAAGGCCAGGCAAGCGTTAAATGCGTTGACCCAACGAAGAGCAAGGCATTCCGATCTTGTCCAATCATAAAATTAATTAACCCAAATCCTTTTAACATCAGGTAAATATTAAATACGTTGATGTATCGGAAAGTCTTGCCCAAACATAAAATTAATTAGCCCAAACCATCCCATCCTCTTTCCACGCAAACTTGAGACCCGCCAAATCAAAATGCGTTGACCTCTAGAGCAGCAGAGTATTCTGACCTTGTCCTATAACAAATTGAATCAATCCAATTCTCCCTCAATCTGTCTCCAATCAAACCTAAGACCAAGCAAGCTTAAAATACGTTGACTTATACAAAAGCAGAGTATTCCTACCTTGCCCAAACCCTTTCCGAGCAAGCTCAAGGCCAGGCAAACGTTAGATTCGTTGACCTATCGAAAAGCAAAGCGTTCCGATCTTGCCTAAGTCCTTTCCAAGCAAACCTAACACCAGGCAAGCGTTAGATACATTAACCTATCGAGAAGCAAGGCATTCCGATCTTGCCAGTCATAAAATTAATTAGCCCAAACCTTCCCATCCTTTTTCCGAGCAAACCTGAGACTCACCAAATCAAAATGCGTTGACTTCTAGAGAATCAGAGCGTTCTGACCTTGTCCTATTACAAATTTAATTAACCCAATCCTCCCCCAATCTGTTTCCAAGCAAATCTAAGACCAAGCAAGCTTTAAATGCGTTGGCCTATAGAAAAGCAGAGTATTCCAACCTTGCCCAAATCCTTTCCGAGCAAGCCTAACGCCAGGCAAACCTTAAATTCGTTGACCTATCCAAAAGTAAAGTGTTCCGACCCTGCCCAAACCCTTTCCAGCAAACCTAACACCAAGCAAGTGTTAAATGCGTTGATCTATCAAAAAGCAAGCATTTTGACTTTGCCAATCATAAAATTAATTGACCTAAAGCATACCATTCTCTTTTCGAGCAAACCTGAGACCCACCAAATCAAAATCCGTGGCCTATAGAGGAGCAGAGCATTTTAATCTTATTCTGCTTCTTTCCAAGCAAATCTAAGTCCAAGCAAAGCTTATCCAAACACTTTCCGAGCAAACCTAAGACCAGGGAAATGTTAAATTCGTTGACCTATCGAGAAGCAAAGCATTCCTACCTTGCCCAAACCATCTCCGAGCAAATCTAAGACGAAGGAAGCGTTAAATGCGTTGACCTAGCGGAAAGCAAAGCATTCCAGCCTTAACCAATCATAAAATCATTTGACTCAAACCATCCCTTCTTCCTTCCGAGCAAACGTGAGACCAGCCAAGTCAAAATGCGTTCACCTACAGACAGCAGAGCATCCTGACCGTGTCCCATCACAAATCTGTTTCCAAGCAAGCTTTAAACGCGTTGGCCTATAGGAGAGCAAGACGCTCCGACCTTGTCCCATCATAAAAAAATTAATTGCGAACAGAAGTCGTCCGAATCTGAATTGCAAATTCGATTCCGTGCGGTTGTGAATGGGTTAATTTACGGCAACACGAAAGCGGAATGCGAAACGAGGTAGTAAATAATTCCGGCGTGCGTCGCCCGCTTTTACGTCCGAAACGTTGCATCCTCGGGGCTATAAATAACCGCCCGATGCGCGGCTATTAATAAATTGTCGCAATCAAAACATTCAATAAATCGAAACGGTGCTGCGCTAATTCCGGTGGATTTGCATAATGTTCATGCTGATGCCGGAGCACGAGGTTGTCTTCCTTTTGATCAAGGTCAAACGAGATTAGTTAAAATATAAAATATAATATATAAAATCCATTGGGGTGGGATTGGGGGAGGGTACGTTTTGGAATTTGGTCTTTTGCAAATCAGGAGGGGGAATGGAATTTGCTTGATGGGTAGAAGACAACCATCGGGAATTCCTGCGCGAAGTTGAGGACAACATGGATTCATGTGTCAGGGTCGTGCTCGCGTGTTAATTTCGAATTCATTAAAGTACCATCCCTTAATTTATTGCCGTGGAAGTTGCGTGCCCCCGGATAGTTTTGGTATGCGGCCGAGGAAGAAGTCGGAACACATACACGTCGTAATATTAGTTGGGTTAGTCAGCGGGGGGCAATTAAAATACCTTCTATGATTATCGTGATTGGCGGGCGATAACGGAAACTTTTGCTCGCTGTTTAATCTTGATGGTGGTAGATGTCACCGTGAGTAATTTCCTTTTTTTTTTCTTTCTGAACTGTATCATCTTGACTTGTTTGAAAAAGGGTATCATCTGAATACTGACCTTTCTAATAAAAAGCGTGGGCAATTCTTTTAACTTCATTGGGGAAGGGTTGGTAATTTTTTTTTTTAATTGAAAAAAATATATACCGAGTGAACGAAGAAATGTCGACAAAAGTTAAAAACACTTTAATTGAAGATTCTTTCGATACGTTTCGCTTATACACTGTTATAATTTATTTCCGAGTTGTAAAAGTAGGTTACTCCTATCAGTTACAGCGCGCCATCTATCGACAGAAGATGGGATAAACGCTCGGCAAAACAGCACTTCATGATTCATTGGGAAACGTTTGCTCTGGTTTTTGTTTTCTTGTAACTTCCTCGGTAAGATATCTATCTTTATGTCGATTACAGCGCGCCATCTACCGACAGGTGTTGAAATAAACGTTCAGCAAAACCGCAATTCATAATTCATTGGAGGAAAACTTTTTCTCTGGTTTTTGTTTCTTGATTTGTAATTTCCTCGCAAATCTATTTCTGTTAGCAACAGCGCGCCATCTATTGACAGACTTTGACATGAACTTCAACAAAATGTAATGATTACTTCTGGCAAATACAGCGCGCCATCTATTGGCAGATATTCGAGAGAACCTTCAGTAAGACTGCAGCTGAATAACGCGTTGGAAAATTGTATCTCTAGTTTTTGTTTGCTTGTAATTTCCTTGTAAGATATCTATTTCCGTCGATTACAGCGCGCCATCTACCGACAGGTGTTGAAATAAACGCTCAGCAGAATCGCAGTTCATAATTCATTGGAGGAAAACTTTTTCTCTGGTTTTTGTTTCTTGATTTGTAATTTCCTCGCAAAATATCTACGTCTGCGCGCCATCTATTGACAGACTTTGACATGAACTTCAACAAAATGTAATCATTACTTCTGACAATTACAGCGCGCCATCTATTGGCAGATATTGGAGCGAACCTTCAGTAAGACTGCAGCTGAATAACGCGTTGGAAAATTGTATCTCTAGTTTTTGTTTGCTTGTAATTTCCTTGTAAGATATCTATTTCCGTCGATTACAGCGCGCCATCTATTGACAGATATTGGAATAAACGTTCAGCAGAACCGCAGTTCATAATTCATTGGAGGAAAATTTTTTCTCTGGTTTTTGTTTCTTGATTTGTAATTTCCTCGCAAAATATCTATTTCTGTTAGCAACAGCGCGCCATCTATTGACATGAACTTCAACAAAATGTAATAATTACTTCTGATAATTACAGCGCACCATCTATTGGCAGATATTAGAGCGAACCTTCAGTAAGTCTGCAGGTGAATAACGCGTTGGAAAATTGTATCTCTAGTTTTTTTTCGCTCGTAATTTCCTTGTAAGATATCTATTTCAGTCGATTACAGCGCGCCATCTATTGACAGATATTGGAATAAACATTTAGCAGAACCGCAGTTCATAATTCAATGGAGCAAAACTTTTTCTCTGGTTTTTGTTTTTGATTTGTAATTTCCTCGCAGAATATCTATTTCTGTTAGCAACAGCGCGCCATCTATTGACATGAACTTCAACAAAATGTAATAATTATTTCTGGCAATTACAGCGCGCCATCTATTTGCAGATCTTTGCGGACCTTCAGTGAAACAGCAGCTGTATAACTCGTTGGAAATTTGTATTTCTAGTTTTTGTTTACTTGCAAGATGTAGATTTCTGTCGATTACAGCGCGCCATCTATCGATAGACAATGACATGAACATCAGTAAAACCGCAGCGGAAGTGTTAAATGAAATTCGTTTTGCCAATTGCCTACACCTTGGCATCTATTGACAGAGGTTGACAGTAAAACCGCAGCTACATAATTAAACAACTACTTCTGTCAATTAAAGCGCGCCATCTACTAACGGATGTTGGAATTAACCTTCCGTAAACTGCAATTAATTACATAACTCGTTGGAAAATCTTGTTTCTATTTTTCGTTTTCTTGTCATTTCAGCAATACCGCAATTCATAATTGGTTTTCGTTTCGTAATTTCTTCGCAAAATATCTGTTTCCGACTCAAGTCTCGTACTACCCTGTATAATACCCCGCATTTTTTTTCCGTACGTTTATGAATTGACTCGCCCCTAATTTATGGGGTGCAATGACGTGTCAGGAAATTGTATATAAACATTGCGGTTTATCCGAAATATTCGCGTGCTCAAACCTACCTGTGTGAGGAGTTGTGGTCCCGTACCGGAGTCGTTCAGCCGGAATATGAACGGGCCTTCCCCGAAGCACTCCTCGAACATTGCTCGCCGCCGACTTCGATTTTGCTTTATTGCCGTGCTCCAGATTTACGCCGTAACCTGCAAACGATAACGTATGACTTACGGTGGCAATTTGCTTTTATTTATCGTCGCTCAACAGTTCCGCATGCAAACACATTTTCCCTTGTAGGTACAGTTTATATACGAGGGTCAACCCAGAAACGTAAGCAAGGAATGATACTTTCAGCCGCCGGGCTCTGTGTAGGTAATTAAGTCGCCAACAAATAAAATCGAAGTCGGCCTTAATAAGGGTTGTCGTGACGGTGTTTGAGTTCGTGAGCTTCCGCTCCGAGTGCATTTTGCTCTTGATTAATGTGGATCCGCTCCGATATAAAACCAAAGCGACTACCGAAAAACTAATACGAAGTTTACGAACTCGTTCATGAACGAGAAGGCAATTTAATAACTTTCGTAATTTCATAGAGTCGGGGGGAACAAAAAGACGTACCTGCGGGGTAGGTACGAGTCTAGATAAACAAGGGGGGCGGTTTTTATCGCATCAAGCGAAGAGGCACGAACAGAAACTTCTAGGGGTAAGTCAAAAATCAATCCGTGATTGACGAAAACGAAAGGGTAGCTTTTAATAATGCAAGAAAGTGAACGCTCAGGAACGTACCCTTAAACGTAAAAAAGATGCTCAAACAACGAGGCGGTAATCACATAAAACGTCAGCGCACGTCAAACCCTTATTAATAAAATAAGTGACGTGGGTGTCGCTATGCAATGATCGACTATCGGAGGTGAGGTTTTTATTTTATTATTTTTTTAAATTTGAAACAAAATAGCGGCTTTGCCCCCCCCCCCCCAATTAGAAGAGTTTAGCAACGTCAAGTTTGTAAAAGGAACAAACGGACTTCTTCTGTCTGAATACTTACGCGTGCGCCCCACGTTGGGCGCCAAATTGCAATATCATCCGATCTCTTGCTCGTCTGATTCCCGATCAGGGGTCTTTTCTTCTCGGAACAAGTAGTGTTTGAGCCCCTTGTTGGGCGCCAACCTTTTTTTTATTTATCGTGTATATTTATTCGCACAGTCGCTAATTTATGGCACGCTTTTTTGAAATTTATGTCCAAAACACGTGTCGTTCGTCGAAACAAATAAATCCTCGGCACGAGCGTTCCGCTAATGATCCCCGTTTTTTCCCGGTGCTTTTAGGAAGTTCACTTCCCGAATGCGAGGGTTTCACGCGATTTTTTTAACGATCACTTATTTTCGCGGAAAAAAAAAGAGCGAGCCCTGTCGATAAAAGTTGATTAAACGCTGCAAAAGACGACTGCGAGTTTTGTAAACGGTTTTCCGGCACGCACGGTGCTTTGTTTTAGATGTTTTTTTCTCTTGTTTATTTAATTATACGATGAAATGAGTTTAATAAACTTACTTCAACTGTCAGGAGGTAAAATAGAAAACAAAGAATGACGTAAATCACTCTTGTGTATTTTCTTCCTTCATAGTTATAAACAGAAAGTCAGTTTTATAATACTTCATTGTTACGCTACGCTTTCTCTCTCTATACTACCAGCTTCTTCAGGAGCCGAATAATTTGAGTGAGTGTAACACTCCGTAACGCATCACCTAGCACGACGACTATATAAAAACATTAAAAAGAGCGTCGCCGTTGAGTTCATCAAAAACTAAAGATACATCGAACAAACAGGACACAACGTGAACACTTGCGTATTTTGTTTTACACATAAGCTCCGCCTACTTTGCTTCAATCACTGAACAAGACGACTGCATAAGTACCTAGCAACATTCTCATTCTGTCCTTCAAGAAGCTAGAGGTACGTCGAACAAACATGACACGACGTAAAACTTGTGTCTGTTGTTTTACTTTGTAATAAAATTCGCAAGCACCGTCCCGGCCCGCTCACACGCATTCGCTACTTAGCAGAGATGCTCCGCCCACTTTGCTTAAAACGACGCCCACTTCCAGCTTAGGTGGGTAAATGCTTCCTATTTATTTCACGTGTAAATAATCGGCAGGCGGTGCTTTTATTACGTAAGCAGGATATGCCCCGCCCACATAACATACTTAACGTATCACATACAAATTATCGAATTCCAGAGAACCAATCGTTTCTGCGGTTGCGTGAAGTAACGATTTGTCTTCGATACAACTCTTACATTTACCGGCTTCCTTTTTTATCTAATTGCTTTTATGTAATTGCGTTTGTAAATATCGAAAGTTAGATGAAGATGAAAAAAAGAAGCAGCAGCAAAGTGGGCGATGCTTTTGTTACAGATGCACTATTTGCTCCGCCTACTTTGTATATTTAACCAATCACTTTCAGCAATTTACATTCTCGTTACTTTGATTAAATCCTTAAATTAATTAAGAAAGTGTTGTTAACCAATCGCTTTCTGTTCGATGAAGTTTGATTGTTTTGTAATTAAACAAAAATATAGTTTTCTCGTTTTTTATGTCATTAGGTTTGCAAAAACACTGACAATTAATGAAGAAGAAAAAAACGGTAGTAAAGTGGGCGGTGCTTTTGTTACGTATGACGTGTTTGCTCCGCCTACTTTGCGAACTTTTCTTGTAATAAACCAGAATACCCGTTTTCTCGGGTGACTTTGTTCTAATTTTTTTATGTAATTAGGTTTGTAAAAGTACTGACAATTAATGAAGAAAGAAACAGTTGTAAAGTGGGCGGTGCTTTCATTACGAATGCCGTGTATGCTCCGCCTGCTTAGCGTATTTTTATAATTAAACAAAAATATATTTTTTTCGGTGACTTTGCTCTTATTACTTTTTATGTGATTATGGTTTGTAAATGCTTACAATTAACGAGAAAAAAAACAACAGTAAAGTGGGCGGTGCTTTTCTCACGTACGCCAAGTCTGCCCCGCCCACTTTGCTTATTTAACGAATCACATGCGGAAACATGATTGCCTTTATTAATAAACAAAACGTTTTCTCGGGTGGCTCTGCTCTAATTTATTTATGTAATTATGTTCGTAACTACTGACAATCAATGGGCGGAGCTTTTGTTACGTATGCCATGTTGGCTCCGCCTACTTTGTGTATTTAACGAATCGCATTCAGAAAGATGCACATTCGTTACTTTTATTAAATTAATGTAATTAGGTTTGTAAATACTGACAATTAATGAAAAAAAAAACAGTAAAGTGCCATGTCAGCTCCGCCTACTTTGCGTATTTAACGAATCACATGCAGAAACATGCAGCTTTGCGTTACATTTACTATCAAAGATGATAAAAATTATGGAAAACCAATTGCGCTCTGTTCAGTAAACTTTGATTGCTTTTGTAAAATAAACAAAGCAACGTTTTCTCGGGTGGCTCTTCTTTAATTGTTTTCATGTAGTTACGTTCGTAAGTAGGTACTGACAATCGATGGGAAAAAAATAGTAAAGTGGGCGGAGCTTTTGTTACGTACGCCTTGTTGGCTCCGCCTACTTTGTGTATTTAACGAATCGCATTCAGAAAGATGCAGATTCGTTATTTTTATTAAATTAACGTAATTCCTTAAATTACGGGGTCCATTTGTCATAGAATGGTGCCAAACGAGATACAGTGAAAGCTCCCATAGCGGACAGCTCTCTTAAGCGGACACCTCTCTTAGCTGGACAGTTTTTAATCTCTCATTTATGTAATTTACGTGCATTTGCATCTCTCTTAGGCGGACACCTCTAATGGACGGATAGTTTGCTGGTCACGGTCGGTATCCGCCTAAGAGAGCTTTCACTGTATATGGACTACGGTTTGTAAATACTGACAATTAATGAAAAAACAAAAACAGAAAAGTGGGCGGTGCTTTTCTTACGCTTACTATGTCAGCTCCGCCTACTTTGCGTATTTAACGAATCACATGTAGAAACATGCAGCTTGCGTTACATTAATTAAATTCTGGAACCACTCAAAAGATTATGGAAAACCAATCGCGCTCTGTTTAGTAAATTTTGATAGCTTTTATAAATAAACAAAGCAACGTTTTCTCGGGTGGCTCTTCTTTAATTGATTTTATGTAATTATATTCTTAAGTACTGACAATCAATGGAAAAGAAAACAGTAAAATGGGCGGAGTCTTTGTTACGTATGCCATATTGGCTCCGCCTACCTTGTGTATTTATCGAATCGCGTTCAGAAACATGCAGATTCGTTACTTTTATTAAATTCTGAAACGAATCGAAATATGAAAAAACAAATGCAAACTTTGATTGTTTTCATAATTGAACAAAATAACGTTTTCTCGGGTGATTTCTTTTATGTAATTAAGTTTCTAAATACCGGCAATTAATGGAGAGAAAAAAAGTAGTGAAGTGGGCGGTGCTGCTGGTTACGTATAGAGTGTTTGTTCCGCCTACTTTGCGTGCTTAACGAACCACGTTCAGCAACATACAGATGCGTTACTTTTATGGGTGGCTATGTTCTAATTGTTTTTACGTAATTAAGTTTGGTTATTAATTAAAAAAAAAAAACAGTAAAGTGGGCGGTGCTTCTGTTACGTATTCAGTGTTTGCTCCGCCTACTTTGCGTATTTAAGAATCACATTCGCAGCATGCATATTCGTTACTTTTATTACTACATCTTGGAACGAATCAACAAATTATAAAGAAACAATCGCGCTCTATTTAGTAAACTTTGATTGTGTTTGTAATTAAATTAAATAACGTTCTCTCAGGTAACGTTTCCCGCACAATATTCTCTATCTACCTAAAATAGGCTGTGGTGCTTTTCTTACGTGTGCGAATTGTGCTTGCCCCGCCTACTCTGCATACTTAACAAATCATAGTTAGCAATCCGTAGATTCATTGTTTTTATTAAACCGTAGCAAACTAATCGCGCTCGGCTTGAGAAGATTGCACTGCTTTTATTTTATATGACGACAATTAAAAAAAAAAACAGGCAATATTCTCTGTCTACAGAAAGTAGGCGGTGCTTTTGCTGCTTGCTCCGCCTACTTTGTGTTTTTCTAACGAATCATGTTAGGCGAACTGCGGAGTCGTCGTTTCTATTAAATCCAGAGCCAATCGCACTTTGTTTGAAAAACTTTGACAGTAAATACCGAAAATTAATAAAACAGTGAAATAAAATGGGAGGTGCTTCGGTATTCTCCGCCTATTTCATGTATGCACCTGACGCGCATTATATTTAAACGTGTTTCTTGTTTTAAAAAAAAGAAAAAAAAAGAAAAAGTTTGAAGCGCGAATTTTAGTTACGTCATTACATTCTTGGTGCACAGTGTTAAGGGTTGACGTCGGAAGACTTACCGAAATTCACGGGAACATGTCATGACGCGTCCTGGCGAATCAACAACCACGTGCCGACTGCGCCGGAGACGGACTAGCGTCACGACGCCGCTCAGCCAGACGGTGACATGCCGTTCCCTCCATTCATCATAACAACCCCCCCGGGTAATGCAGCAGAGCATAGTTTCCCAACTAATTTGCAATTTTATTGCGAGGGCTTACGACTTGACCGCAATAAATTTAGGTCAATTTATCAGGGGGGTGACTTTGGAATTTGAGTTACTATTATTACAAATCTGAATCGTGGTGGAATAACTGTAACTCACTATACAGTAGACTCTCACGCCCCAAATTAAATGCGAATCACAATGGAAACGTGCGGTGAATGAAGGGGATGAAGTGGCAAAAAAGAAGGCGAATCAATCGTTAGAAGTCTTCTTCCCCTGACGACAAAAGGAAGTGAAGAATCACTTCATGAATTAAGCATTTTGCTAACAATAAACATTCTTTCCAAAAAAAAAATCTACAAACACTACAACGCATTTTTAAACGTTTTTTTTTATAGCCTAGGATTATTTATGGAAGTTACGGTCGTAACGTGCCACAATTAAGAGGGGTTTGAGAGTGAGTTAAGAACAAATCGAAATTCTGTACAAAAATTTATTATTTCAAAATTAAAAAATAAATCGCGAGATATTGCAACAATAGAATTAAAGTCACAGCCTAAAACGAAACATGTCTTGTTGCATAGTAATTGCAGTTGCAAACAATTGACGTCGTAAACAATTCTAAGAAAACGTTCGTTCTTATCTACATAGATTGAGTTCATTCGAAGAATACTTGCAGCTGCGAACCTTGAGGAAAGCAACATACACCTGTGTGCTTCCCCCAGACGTACCAATAAATTGCACGCCCCCTGGGGGTGAATATATTTCGTTCGATAGCTGTGACGGGGTGAAAAAAATTGTTAAATTTATATATTACGGGTGATTGGCACGATAAAATTAATTAATCGCGATTAATTTTTAACTTTGTTTGGGAAATGTCCAAGTTCTTTTTTTTTTCTTTTGAGAAAAAAAATTTCACCTGGACCATTTCGTGCATTTTAAAAATTAATAATAATTAGACGGACGAGAGAACAGATACAAAATACTGTCGCGATGAAGGCCGGCTGCCTCCACCATGTCACGGGCCCGGGGTTTGGTCCGTTTAGGGCGTAGGTAGAGCTTGAAACACAGGTGTTTTAGAAAAAAGGAATTAATACCTCTTTATTAAAGGAAATTAAATAAATTTAGTTGAGGGGGTTCGTCTCGAATTGTTGGGAATGCGGTCTGGGTGTTCACGGCGGCGGTCAGCTCACGTCGTTCCTTTTCTGGCCGGAGTGAAACAAGATTCTTCCCTGACGAGTTGATGGACTCGGGTATCGTTTCCCTTGGCTGGCGGGGAAAGATGGTCCTCGTTCCCGGGAGTCGGTACTGTAGTCGGCCAGCAGGGTTGCAGCAGCTCGATGCAGTAGCGTTTAGTTGTAGGACAGCGTCTTGGTCCGGTGTAGGACAGCGTCTCGATGCAACAGCGTCCCGGTGTAGGACAGCGTCTCGATGGAGTGGCGTTCAGTTGTAGGACAGCGTCTCGATGCAGCAGCGTCCCGGTGTAGGACAGCGTCTCGATGGAGTGGTGTCCCGGTGTAGGACAGCGTCTTGATGGAGTGGCGTTCAGTTGTAGGACAACGTCTCGATGCAGTAGCGTCCCGGTGTAGAACAGCGTCTCGATGGAGTGGCGTTCAGTTGTAGGACAGCGTCTCGGTGCGTGGCGTCCCGGTGCGTCGACACTAGAGCCCACGGAGTCGGTTCGGTAGAACGACTGCCTCCTAATTTTTGGCTCGCATTTTTATACACCATTTTTGGCTAGTTTGATTTGATTAAGAAAATTCCTTGATAAAGAAAAGAATGAAATACGAGAAAAAAATGAAAAAAAAAGCAACAAAAAAAGATCGACGATCATTAATCGAACTTTTCGAAAATCTCAAGACTGATAAGAAAACAAAAGAACGGGAACCGTGACAGTTTAACAAAAACAGCAAAACGAAAATACGGGGAATAAGTTGAACAAAAAACAAAACAAAAGGTGATCGACGTTTCTACAACAGCGAAGTGTGTTAAGAAAATCAAATCGTCTACAGAAAAAAACAAAACAAAAACCTTGCTCGAAGCGTCAATCGTAACGTGAAAAATTGATTCGGCTTCTCAGAAACCGGAAAGAATTCAAGAATTCAAATAAAGAAGGTCGAAATACGAAGAAAAAAATGGACGATAAACAAAAGAAGATCGATGATTATTGAGCTCAAGACTGATGAGAAAACAAAAGAAAGAACCATGAGAGAGTGGTTCAGGTGACCTTGAATTAATCGGCTTAAGTCAATTTAAACCAAAAAAGTACAAAAAAAATTCAAACTATTCTTACACAATCTTCACTAGTTGACCTTGACTTCAAGATTAACTTTGCTGTTCATTAAAAATATTCTGTAATAATGCTGGCAAGTGACTTTGAATTTGTTTCAAAGTACCACAAGACCAAAAGTAACTAAAAAGAAAAAGAAAAATTACAAATATTTTTACTCTATTCTCACTACTTGACCTTAGCTTCAAGATTAATTTTGCTGTTCACTAGAAACACTCTACAATGATCTGCCTTGTGATCTTAAATTGGTTTCAAAGTAAACTTGAAGATAAAAAATAACTCAAAAAGAATTATAAAAATAAGACAAAATTATAGACTTCACTATCTTCACTGTTTGACCTTGATTTCAAGATAAATTTTACTGTTCACTGTAATGATGCCACTTGCGATCTTTATTAATTGCCTTCAAAATAAACTTAAAGATAAAAAATAACTCAAAAATGAAAGAAAGACTTTACTATTTGACCTTGATTTCCAGATAAATTTTGCCGTTCACTAAATTTTTCTTGCAATGATTAAAAATCACTCAAAAAATGAAAAGAAGACAAACTTATAGACTTAGTTTTACACTATCTTCACTATTTGACCTTGTTTCCAAGATAAATATTGCCGTTCACTAAAAGCTTCCTGTAACGATGCTACTTATCATCTTGAATTTGTTTCAAGGTAAACTTGAAGATCAAAAATAACTCAAGAAATGAAAGGAAGATAAAATTATATACTAAGTTTTACACTATCTTCACTATTTGACCTTGATTTTAAGATTAATTTTGCTGTTCACTAAAATTTTTTTGTAATGATTAAAAATAACACAAAAAGGGAAAATTATAGACTTAGTTCTACACTATCTTCACTATTTGATTCGCTACCTTGATTTCAAAATTAATTTTGCTATTCACTAGAAGCTTTCTGTATTAATGCTCCTTGTGATCTTGGATTTGTTTCAAATTAAACGTAAAGATAAAAAATAACTCATAAAATGGAACAAAGAAAATTATAGACTTCACTATCGTCACTTTGGTTTTAGAATCTATTTTTAAAGAGATGTTTTATGAGGTATATGTACATTACTGTGTTATACTGGGTGATCTATGACGTCAGTGAAAAACTTCACCGGTTGATTCCTATGAGTAATTCAAACAAAAAACTTCTAATGAATAGATAAATTTCGCTTTCTGTATTGATACTTTTTGTGATCTTGAATTTGTTTCAAAGTAATCTTAAAGATCAAAAGTAATTCAAAAACTTTAAGAAAGGCGAAATTATAGACTTTGTGTTACACTATCTTCACTATTTGACCTTGATTTCTAGATTAATTTTACTGTCCTCTATAACAAGTGCTGCAGCTTGGCCTTGAATTGCTTTTAACGTAAATCGAAAGCACAAAGAACCAAAGAACAAGGAAAATAAAGAGAGGATTTATTTTCACACAGTCTTCACTATTTCACTTTGATTTCAAGATTAACTTTGTTGTTCTGTACAGTCAGTAATGTTCTGGAGTGTCCTTGAATTGGTTTTAACGTAAATTTAAAGATCAAAGATCTCAAGAAAAAGTGAAGAATGAAAAAAAAAAGGAATTATTTTTGCACTATCTTCACTATTTGACCTTCATTTCAAGATTAACTTTGTTGTATTTTATACTAACGTTTCAAAGTGGTCTTGAATTGGTCTTAATGTAAATTTAAAGATCAAAGAATTCAAGGAGGAAAAAACTGGAATTATTTTTACAGTCTTCACTATTTGAAATTGATTTCAAGATTAACTTTATTGTATTTATATAATAATGTCCTAAAGTGGCCTTGAATTGATTTTTAGTATAAATTTAAAGATAAAGAATTGAAAAAAATGATTCACTGCTCGACCTCGTCTTCAAAACTGTTCATTAAAAGCTGTTTAAAATTACGCTTATGAAATGACCTTGTATTAATTTCAAAATATATTTAAAGATCAGAAATAATTTAAAAAAATGAAAAGAAGGAAGATTAGAATTATTTTGACACTATCTTCACTGTTTGACCTTGACTTCAAGATTAGCTTTGCTGTTCGTTAAAAACTTTTCATAAAAATGCTGCCTAGAATCGGTTTCAAAGGTCAAACATAAGAAAAGAGATGGACGATAAACAAAAGAAGATCGACGATTATTTGGCGGATAATTCGAAAACAATAGGACCGATAAGAAAACAAAAGAAGAAACTTTTTTCGATCGTGTGCTATTAAGAACCAACGCTCGCTTCAGTAATTAAAAAAAACAATTTTTTTTTTTTGATAGATTAATATGATAATGTTTTACTTTCTTTAATAACAATCTTATTTATTTAAACTCTAACATTTTTAAAATAGACGAAATGTCGATACAATTCTTTTCAAATTCAAATTTCAAAAAAGTCTAGTGATTTCGTTTAGTCCTATCTATTAACTTTTGAAATGTTGATTTGGCAACGCTGCTTACAGTTAAGGTTATGTTTTTTCTTTCCTTTTTAAAGCCACGACATCTGACCTATCGTTGTAACAGACGTTGAATGTCAAATGTTCTACTCGAAAGTTACTTCCGAAGTGTGGAAGAGTTTGAAAATATACATATCTATCAAACATAACCTCAAATCGTCAATAGTCAAAATGTCCTACTCGAACCGAGGTCTGAATAAATCAGTTTGAAGCCACACAGTTTTTTTTTCTTTTTAATACACGGACCGAGGTCGAAACGAAATCAATCAATAATTAAACCAATAGTGTGACTTTAGTTTTGCCGAGCCCAAGTAAAAACGAACCGTTTTGTACCGGACTGTATAAAAACAGACACAGGAATAATCTGAACACACATTATCGTAATCAAATTTAAACTTTCAATTCAATACCAAAAAAAAAGAGGAATAAATATAAAAATGTCTAATAGATGTTTCAGGTTTAATTCTGACAACTAAAACCTGATTGGTGCAATGGTGAACCAATGAAATCGTTTCAGTCCCACTCGAACCGAGGTCTGAATAGATTTGTTTGGATCCACACGGTTTTAAGAGCCAATCAGTGATTTTTTTTAATACACGGACCGAGGTCGAAACGAAATCAATCCACATTTAAACCAGTAGCGTGAATTCAGTTTGAAAATGTATCAAACACAACCTCACAATGTAAATGCCAAATAATTCTGATCGAACTGCGCCGGCGCAGGTGCTGCCGCCAACACATTTCTTTAAACCAATTTCACGGCAAACTAGATGTAACTTTCTTTTTTGATCGTAAGACGCAATTTTTTTCTTTACGGATTGACTCGGAAGAGGAAATTAGAAACGAAACGTTTAAATTCCTCCGCAGGGAAATTAATAGGCCATGGAATTTCCGCTTTCCGCCATCACGAACGGAAATAAATTTGCGCGTGCGACGTCGAGCATTCCATAAATTACGCAATAATAAATTGCGTATTGAAACCCCAGGAGCGGGGGGGCGGGCGGGGGAGCACGATAATTTTGTTTCCACGCAGCAGCAGCAAATCGATACGGGGAGCAGTAAAAAAAAATTGACAAAACTTGGCCGGCCAAATCAAACAAGCGCCGATAAATCAGAGGGGTCGGACCAATTAAAAACGATCAGGGAAACCCCCTTATTTACATGATGCACGAATTAATAACCTAATGCATGTACAGGGGGGGTTAAATATAACCCGATCGATCGGATTAAGTCGTGTGATTTATACCTGAGACGTTCTAAAAATATCTCAACGTAATAATAATTTCACTCACAACCATATAATAGTTCGGCTTCGGAAAATGGGGTTTTATTAATAAAACTTCTATTTCAAAGCTGATAAAAACTTCTTTATTATTCTTCAACTCCGACCTTTCCGTTTTTGCACAACAACAAACGCAATGTTTCCTATTTATTTTAATAACTTAATAATAAAACAACAATAATATTATCGATTACGTTGCCAAACTATATCTTCGTGCCTCCTCGTTTTTGTTTGCCCCTAAAAATCCTCTGTGAACTCTTGCGATACGCTTTCGTTAAGTATCATCTCAAGGTCCCCGAATAAGACCGAATTAATCAAACAACGCACTTCAAAGAAGATGCTCGTCGCCTCAATAATAAATCAAACAACGTACTTCAAAGAAGATGCTCGTCGCCTTAATAATAACGCTCGCGGTGCTCGTGCTCCTCCGCAACGAGTGGAACATCTTCAGGATGTTATACCGGGTGGAAAGGATGCTTAAGGACGTCCCGAATCCGCCAGGAATTCCGATCTTCCGCTGCCTTTTCGAGTTCGTCTCGTTAGAAAGTGAGTGGGCCATAATTCTTTTGCAACGCAATAAAATACAGGGTGTTCGCAGAAGTGTTCGCCAACGCGATGAAACACCAGAAGCGCTACGGCGGAGTTGTCAAGATTAATCTGTTCGCCTACATCTCGGGGATGATGCTCACCGATTGCAGGGTGAACGAATTCATCCTGAGCTCGACGACCATTTTGAATAAGTCCACGACGTACTACTTCTTGCGCGGGTGGCTGGGGTCGGGACTTTTAACCAGCGAAAGTAAGTAAACTTTTAACAGTAACTATCGCGCCAAAAAAAGGGCCCAGGCGAGAATCCTGAAGAACCCCGCGCGTTAGATCTGGTTTAACATAAGATTACACTGGACAGGATTTAATGTACGATGATGAGTTTGAACTAAAACTTGAATGTCGCCAATGAAATCGTTTCAGGCTTACTCGAACCGAGGTCTGAATAAATCAGTTTGAAGCCACACAGTTTTAAAATGGTTTTTTTAATACACGGACCGAGGTCGAAACGAAATCAATCCATAACCAGTAGTGTGAATTCAGTTCTGTCGAGCCGAAGTAAAAACGAATCATTTTGTGCCGCACTGTATAAAAACAGACACAGGAATAATCGTAATCAAATTTAAACTTTAAATTCAATGCCAAGAAAACAACGTAATAAATATACGAATATCTAGTAGATGCAAAAAAATTATGTCAGGATGTTTCAAGTTTAATTTTGACAACTAAAACCTGATTGCTGCGGTCGTGAACCAATGAATTCGTTTAAGTCCCACTCGAACCGAGGTCTGAATAAATTTGTTTGAAGTCACACGGTTTTAAGAGCCAATCAGTGAATTTTTTTTAATACACGAACCGAGGTCGAAACGAAATCAATGTTACCACCGTGTCGTAACGTTTGGCGGGGAACGCCGCGCTGCGCCGGTGAGGTGACGGACCGATTGTACTAGCGGTGGCGTCGTTTTTCTCGGCGGTGCCCTGTCGTCCGAACGGCGCTTCTCGAGTCCCGGAAAGCGAAATCTGGTTGTGTCCGGCTAGCTTGATGCTTCTCGGGGTGAGGGACAATGAAATGTGAACACCAAGAGAGTAGAAAAAAAAGGAAAAACACATACAGGTTAACAAAATTACCAAGGGACGATTTCGCCGTCGGGCAGAGATTCGATCCGTATTAATTACAAAGAGACAAGGAATAAAGTAGGTAAGGGAAGAGAGCGTTGGGGACGGCCTCAATCTGCCTACTCCATCCCGTAAGTGATTCCGGAGGATCAGAGGGCGAGTGAACCGGTGCGGGTCCTTTTATTTGACCGGCCGAGGGTGTTTCTTGGAATCGGTTCGGTCTGAGGGCCGCTTCTGACGTCATAATCCCTTGGTTGAAAAGTCTAAACAAAGAAAACTTTTTTATTTCCGCGACGACCTAGGCTCTTCTTTATGTCATTGGATGGTGCTCTTTGCGGGCTTTAATTTGATGCCGCGTACGGCGGAATTCGAAGCGCGGGAGTGCTTCCGGTCGCGTAACTATTTTATTAGCGGTACGATCGGGATGAAATTTGGTAGAATTGTCTGTGATACTACGCTGGTTATTTTTACAAAGCTACAAATTGATCTAACGCTACAAACAAAAGTTATTCGAACTTAATTAATCGCGGGCGGTGATTGGCTGACGCTCTGAAACTGGCCTTTGTCTATTATTACAATGTTAACCGCAACGTGATGCTGCGAGCGATAAAGTAAAAGAGTGATATTAAATTATGTGCCTAGTCGTTTCCGCATGAGGAATAATAATTAATCTAAATTTAATAAAATAATAAAATACATAAAGAAGAAGGTCCGCGGAACGATGCGACGTTGGTAACACAGTTTGAAGCCGCACAGTTTTAAAATGGTTTTTGCAATACACGGACCGAAGTCGAAACGAAGTCAATGCTACCCCGGGAACACGACCGCACATTATCTCTTTTTGTTCGGAATTTCGCAGTTTTCTTAAGCTTACGGGGAAAAACACGAACGTCGTAGCATTTAACGCTTTTATCGACCAAGAAGAACTTAGAAGATACGTGTTCGGAGAGCTTAGGAAAACCCATTCACCCATTGGCGAAATTAAGGCTTGGGGCGTGGCCAGAAGCCGGACGAAGAGGAGATAAAAGAAGCGCATTTTGGGCCCGAAAAGGCAGTATTTCCCGGCAAAATCCAGTGTCATTCCGCGCTCATCTGCTCCAGCGGTGAAAGTGATGTTAAGTGTCAAGTTCATAAAGTGAAACAGTGTAAAAAGTGTAAGAAAATAACTTCCTTACATAAGAATTAGCTCATTTTTCTGTCCCTTTGTTTCTCTTTAAGTTGCCGGTGCGAATTTCTCTGCCTTCGCAGTCCTGCCAACTACGATAGTCAACAACAGTCACACACATTTCTAATTAGTTAATTCGTAATTAACCAAGCTAATTAACAATTTCGATTTTTCCACAAGATTATCGTTACAGTTCGTATTGCTGCAATCGTGAATCAATGAAATCGTTTCAGTCCTACTCGAACCGAAGTCTGAATAAATCAGTTGTAACCTTTGGTGCGCGTCGGGCGGCGAATATCGCTGATGCGCGGAATTCTTCTGTGGGAGGCGCTTGCGCTTACGGACGGCGTTCTTCTGATTTCCGATTAGTCGGTGTGTCGGACATCCGGGAATAGTGCGAACGTCTTGGAATTCCCCTTCCGGTCAACGGCTACAGATTCTGTAGCTCGGCTAGCTCGACCGGCGGACTAGGAGTGGATAGTGAGAGTATGGTGAACACGAAAAAGTGCTGGTTGTCCAGGAGTAAAAAGAATATATTTACAAGTAATATATACAGAGTGTTATATACACAATTAATATATAATATTAAAATAATCTAGTGTTCCGACGCGGAGCGGTTGGAATGCCAGATCGGCGGTCAAGAACGGTGGCTGATATGCCGGAGTGTAACACACAGCCGGGCCACGGGCTTGGTGGCGGTAGGTTGGCCGGGGGCGGCAAGGTAGACCCTTGTGCGAGCGGCGGTTAGGTTAATAATGGCTGGCGGGTGCCGGGCAGCACGACCGGCCGAGCCGAGTAGTTACCGTGACCAGCAAAACCCTGGGCCGAGCGGCAAGGAGGCGGTAGCCGGGTAAGGAAGTCCATCTGCCTACTTCGCCCCAGAGATCGTTACGGTGGACCGTTTGGATCTGACGACTGCTTGAACCGAGCGCCCTTTTATATGGTTAAAACTAATCCGTTCCAAGAAGGGCCCTCGCTTCTGACATCATAATCCGCTTAGCGCTAATGGCAAAAACACAAAAAACGGTATAACTCTCTTATATCAACCGCGAGCTATGTTTTTGATTGTGCAGGCAGATAGAGGGATAAAAGATCTTTAATTTGATCCGTGACATGCCAGGTTTTATCCGGCGGAAATGTAAGAAAAATGGCTCGGAAGTGTGGAAGCACTTCCAGCGGTATAACAATTTTTCCAGCGGTACGAATGGGATGAATTTTTGTACAGATGTTGTCTAATGTATATCAAAGCTTGTGACGAAGTTTGAAAAGGATCGTACCGTGGGAAGTGGGTAAAAAATGTGGAACTTGAATGGCGGCCTGTGGTTGGCCGGGCGGGTCGCTTGTTCTGAGAACCGCGAACGGCACATGATGCAGCCTGGCTATGTGTCTGTGTGCTTAAACTTATGCTTAAAATTAATTAATTAACGTAACACATAATAATACATGAAAAATGAAAGTAACATTTGTTCGCGCGTAATTCGCGATCGCGTTTAAAGTCGCGGATTACGTGTTGGTAACACAGTTTGAAGCCATACGGTTTTAAGAACCAATCAATGATTTTTTTAATACACGGACCGAGGTCGAAACGAAATTAATTTTTGTAACTAGGCCAACTTATCAATTTTTATTATTCTTTATAGCCATGTCCTCATCGGTCTATCTCTTTTTTCCTCTCCTACTTTCCATGGTAGTCTGTCTGGGTTCATCTAGGCTGCATGGATCGCATCATTTCAATTATTTTCGCTCTTTTTATCTTAGGATTTTTTTTTTCAATATTTTGCACCCTTTCTATTGTTTTAAGTTTAAAGAAACATCATCTACGGAAAGTAGGCGGTGCTTTGTTACGAACGCAGTGTATGCTCCGCCTACTACTAAATATACTTAACGAATCGCATACGGATTAACAAATTTTAGAGAACTATGCTCCGCCTCCTAAGTATACTTAACAAATCGCATACGGATTAACATATTTTCGAGAAGCATTATTTCTGTGATTATATAAAACAGCGTATCTGTGTTCAATACTACTGTGATATACTTACATCGAGGTTCTTTTTTTTTCCTAATTGTTTTCATGTAATTAGGTTAGTAAATACTGACAACTAAATGAAAAAGAAAAGAAGAATGAAGTGGGAGGAGGTTTTGTTACGTATGCAGTGTTTGCTCCGCCCACTTTACGAATTTGACGAACCATGTTCATTGCTTTTATTTAATTTTGAAATGAATCTCAATAAATTGTAGGAAAGCGAAATACATAAATAATACGTATTTCATCAAGTTGCAAAATCGACGGCATTTTGTTTTTCATCGATTTATTCTTTATTCAGTTGATTGTTATTTGTTTTTCTTTTCTTCTTTTTTTAATCGATCGTCTTTTCATTTTCTCAAGTTGCAAGTTTTATTTAGTTTTTTATCGATTTATTCTTTATTCTGTTAATTATCATTTTTTTTTACCCTTCATTTTATCAATACGATACATTTTCTTTTTCAGCCTATTCCTTCTTTTTCTTTCATTTTCAATTCCTTTCTAGGCATCTTTTCCTCTCCCATCCCTACCACACCACGTGACCATATCATTTTAACTATCCGTGCGAGTGGTTATAGTTCTATCCCCAGTCAATTTCCGCCTTCTTCTCTTTTCTACCATAATTTTACTTGTGGCCTTAGTTTTCTTCTTCATCTTGATTCTCGAACTGCTAGTTTCGAACTAGCACCTCTTTACATCCACCAATTGCTTCAGTGTCTGTAATGACGTGGTCAAATGGTGGATAAAAATTTTATTTTGTATTTGATGTTAAGGAAAGAAATTGGAACTGAAAGTAAAAGGAGCAAGGAGAAGAACATTTTAATTATCGTTTGCCCTTAATGACACTTTCATTCGAAACGAACCAGAAGCACGTAAATCAAAATGGAAAGGACAAGGAACTCCTTGAATGGACAAAATCAAAAGCATGCCAGAAAAGGAACCTAAACCATTGGTGAACCGGAAGGGCTGGTACAAACAGTTGAAACGATGTGAGGTGAAGAGGACTAGATGTCAGAGAAGACCTGGAATTAAAAGTAAAATGGGGAAAAACAGGAAAATTAAGATCTTTGAAGCTCACTTGATCTCCAATGGTCTTCGTTTGATTATATTGCTTTCTCGTTCTCAATACAACAAGTTTGGAATATTAATGATGGATTAAACAACTACTAATCAATCATAGAGGGTATAAGGGTTATTTCTTTATTACTCCTTTTATTAGGTGCTCTGGTCCTTACTAAGTTGTCAAAGTGCCAGAAAAATGTGCAGTTTCGGGGGCCGGAAATGACGTCATTCACATCAACTGATTTTCCATCCGCAACAACATTGATAAATTATAAATGGACCTGGACTCTTTTTATATTTAAATCCATTTGCAAGTCGTTGTTCGCTGTTCGGTGAGTGAATAGTATACGCTACGATCTATTAAGATCCATATAATTTCGTTGCTTCAAGTATGACTTGTCCTGGCACTTCCCTAACGGATGCTTGACTATACGCGAATTATTTATTTATTTATAAATATAACGTTGTTGAGTCGTCTTTAATTATTTATCAATAAAATACGACCTCGCTTCTCGAATGTTTGCTGCGTCAAATAAGAAAGGGAAAAAAGATCCAATCTAGCTTTAGTTTTTTTTTTAAGTCGTGGGCGTTCGTTGTCCTAAAACATGTACCCGGTTTAGAATGTGCGCGGTCTATAAATAACATATTTTATGCAATTATGGCGCAGGTAAAAGTGAGAGCAATTTCTTAAACAATGACGCCGCAAGATATTTTATGACTGACTGACAGAGCACTTTGCGTCTTCTGTTACAATTGCAACACCATCGAGTGTGTATCACACACTTTTAGATTTATTATTTATTATTATTATTATTACTATTACTTTAAGCACAAAAATACGTTGGCTTTCTGGCTACAGGTTGTTCAAGCATCACGGAAACACCCAAGCAATCCTTTCAAAGTTCAGGATGACTTGGATAATTTAGGATTAAGAAGTGCGACGGAGGTACCTTCTTTAACGACTTCCTACTGAGTTATTTAAATTTGCTTCACGCAATGCAATTCTTTACAGTTCGCGATCCAAGCGTATGTCATAAATATTGAACTTTGCTGGCAAATATTAATTGGACAGAAATGGATACAAGAAGACATGTGACAGAGCAAGACTTAGGCCAAAGATTGACAAGGACAAGAAATAGCAAGCTAACACAAATTTGCTTGTGTCAGAGGAAGACGTATTTGCAAGTCCCCAGACGAGAAATAAACAATTTTGGAAAGAAATGGAGCTTCTGTGTTTGAAGGCCAAAAGTATACAGTCGAATCCAAAAAGAAGGACAAGAAGACAAGCCCACGTGGAAAGAATGTGGCTATACGATTAATTCTAAAATGAGAAAAAGAAGATTTGAAAGAGAAAGAGAGCTTCTGTGTTAAAAAGCTAAAAGGGCAGGGCTGAACGAAGTCAAACATATGAGGAGGAACAATGAACAACTGGATATTGGAGGAAAGCGACACTTACGCCAGACAATGCTAAAAGGGGAAGTCCAAAAAAGAATTTCATTCTTCTTCTTCTTGCCAGAAGGTGTGGCTAGTAAACTTTTCACTTTTAGCTTCCTTCTTGATATCCTTTCCTCGTCTTCTTTTTCTTTTCTCATCCTCTTCTCTCTCTTCTTTTTATTTTTTTGTTCCTCTCTTGGTATTTTCTCTCTTCCGTGCCCACCGCGTCCATACCAGTGGTTCCAGTTCCGTTCTCGTCAATTATTTAATTTTTCCTTCTTTTCTCCATCACAGTTTTGATTGTGTTTATCCTTGGTCTTCATTTTCCCCATCACTTTAGCCTTCAGTGTCTATTTTCTTTTGTTCTTTTCACTTCACTTCTTACCGTAAACTCGTTCCTTGGTTCTGTAAATTTTTATTAAGTGCTGTCTTTATCTGGTGACTTAAAGTGGTTGCCTTGGGTACACTTCTCCTTTTCCATTTTGACTTAAGATGTTTCCCAAACCCCCTATCATTCTTCAGTTGTGTAGGATAGTTTTTTTTTGTGTTAAACATTTTCGATTAATAACAATGTCAGAGGACTGAGTTACAATAAACATTCACTCACCCTTTGGTTAGATCTCTCTTTCCCTGCTCTCTTTCTCTTTCTCGACCACTGCGGAGCTGAGGGTTAACGTCTTAACATCTGGGCTTCGCTTTCCGATTCGATAAGGATGTCATGCAAAATTACAAATAACCATTTACGAGTATCTACTCAAGACTATAGGACTTGTTTACTCACCAGGACCCTCTACCGGCCCCGCCCACTCCAGCGGCGAATTTAGATGCACAAGCTCCCTGCTGGGATGCGAACTCACGGAGAAGGTTTCTTCGAATGTCCATCTTCGTACTTCGCATGCATAAGGACGAACCCCAGGTGGAGCATACCTTGCCTTCCGAGCATACGTTCTCAGAATCATTGGTGCTACTGCCTCCTACAGTGTTAGCTACACCAACGTAAGCACAGTCAACACCAAGTCATGACTGTTTTTGAAAGCACAAGGCAATTCAGGTGGTCAGGTATACAACTAGTTGTGTCTCCGGCATTTACTACTCACGTCTCTGCAGTTGGCGGATAAGGTCAAATGCCATGTGTAGGTGGAGTGATCCCCTACTCTCTCCGACTATCGGCGAATACAGAGCGATTACTCTTATGATAGAATGCCCAATCTCTTACTCTCTGTCCGAGCCATCAGCGGACACCACGTGATTGGCACCTTACTCTACCTCAGAGTATCATCTATCATCAGAAGCCTTAATTCTTGCACAACTCCTTCATCACATGTAATTACAATTCATTACAACACTCGCGATCCCGTCTGCGTAATTAGCGCAACTTTACCAAGACGTTCACCCCTCAAGAACCGCCCGGAAACTGCTGCTATCTTTTCCCCATCCCTCTACCTGAGACGCACCTCGTATCATATTCCAAACCATAAGATAAAATAAACAAACTTGCTCGTGTTTTACGGAAACATCGAGAATGCGTAAACTTTCCTAAATTTTAAACTTGATACAACGACAATACACGATTTTCAAAAATGTTTTCAGGTTAGAAATATCTGGTGGCCGGTATTACCCAAGGGGCCGCTATTCACCCCATTTACCCTACTACATACGAAAAGTCAAAAAATACTTAAAATGAGGTTTTTATTAAAAAATATCAAAAAATCGAGATTTTTTATTTGAATCAATGATTTTTGTTTTTTTTTTTTTAATAAATCTTAATTTTTATCAACACTGCTTCAAAATCTATAGAAGATCTGTGTTTCTCGCTTTATTCTTCTTCTTCTTTACTTTTTATTTCTTCTGTGTCTTCTCTATCTTTTTTCTTTTTCTCAGTCGTAAAAAACCAAGTTTGTTTTATTTTCGTTCATTTTTAAATAAAAAATTCGATTGTTTTTTGTTTCTGTTCAGATTTCTTCGAAGTCTGCAGAACATCTTTTTTCTTTTGTGTTGGTTTTTTCTTTTTAATCGACGGCCGATCGAATGCCCTTTATTTTTTTCTTTTTTCATCAACTAAAACATTTTTGATCACCCCTCGTAACCATTCGTTTTCTCGTATTTGCAACATCTACCACCTTTCATTTTTGATCGGTTTCTTTTTTAAGCTACCGAATGTCATTTGTTTCTCTTTCACTTCTCTGCCCTTTGCTTTTTTTGAATTTTTTCTTTAGTCACAATACGATATAATACATTTTCTTCCCATGTTCTGGGATGTCTATTCTTTCACTATTTTTTTTTGTCAATCTATTCAAGAATCATATTCCTCTTATCTAAAAGCGCAAGGTCTCGTTTGGATTTTTTGCATATTTTAACAGGATTTAAACACGTGTAATAAAGAACATTTGCAAAATGAAGATAACCTTTCGTTTTCTTATCTTGCTTCGATGTAATCAGTCAGGATCACTGAACGTGACTGATCGCACACTTGATAACTGATTCGCTAATTACCTTGTGCGATTTAACAAGATGTAAAATGGGGTGACCCTCTTGAGTGCTTCTTTTTTTTATTCTTTGTTGCCACAACACGTACAAGACTGTTTTATTCATAAATTCCAGACTTTAAGATGCAGTCGAGGGTTCTTGAGGACTCTCACCTGGACTCTCTTTTTTTAAGAGAAAAAAATAAACTTGTGAAAGTATTTTTACTTACCAACAACATATGATTTGAATTAAGAAAGAACTGTTTGATTTTGTTAAACAATATCTAATTATATTGACCTGTGCGTGAAATAAATATTATTTGTTATTTATCTCTCAAACTATTTTTAACAACATCGAGTCAGCGGCTGAGCATTTCCAGATTGTTTAAATTTATTATTACACGTTTTGTTTTATCTGTGAATAGTAAACAACACAGTGAACGTTTGCGCTGCAAATCGAATGCTCCTGCGCACTCAGTGCAGTATACTTTCCAATCTCAACAGATCAATCTGATTCCAACTGACCTTCAACGAATATCATCTGTTAACTCGTTTGATATGAAAACATGTTTGTGTATCTTTTACGTTTCGATCACGTTCACGTTCAGCAACCGCAATGTACCTAATCGTGTTGTTCTTCACCGCCGCCGCGCTGGTATTCGTGCCCATCTCTAAGCTCCTGAGGGTGCTCTTCGCCTTGTACGCCGTAGACAAGAGACTGTCGCACCTGCCAGGTCCCCCGGGTCTTCCCGTCTTCAAGAATTACTTCGAAACCCTGTCCGTCGAAAGTAAACGGCCGGGTGCCAGAAAACTGCGAGAAACTCAAGTCGTGTTTTTTCAGGATGCCTCGGCCACGCTTTGAGGCACGTCGCAAACTATGGTGGAATTGTGAAGTACGATTTGTTTAGTCTAATCTCTGCCGTTATCGTTACCGATTACAGGACGTTGGAGACGCTCTTGACCTCAAAGGAGGTCCTCAATAAATCGTTGGTTTATGCGTTCTTGAAGAGGTGGTTGGGATCTGGATTGCTGACCAGTAAGAGTAAGCATCTTTGTCTACCTCTGTCTCTGAACAGTAGCAGTAAGAGTTTTGAACAGTAAGTCCAAGCCCTCAAGGTTTTTGAGGAGGTTTATGGGTTCCGGAGGAGCCATTTCTTTTTGTTAACTGTTGTCGAAGGAAGGGGTTGGTCTTTAACTTACCAACTCTGATCATCTTGGTTTTTCAATTTACTTTGCTTTGAGTAATCTTTCTTCTTTCCTTCCAGTGTTAGTTCCCTCAAGCTCTTCTCCATTGGCAATTTGCTTTAATACTTGGAAGGATCCTCTTCTTTCTTCTCCGCCCGTCTTCTTCCAAGAAAGTTGTTTGAAGATCCTTTCCTGTTATTTTGGTCTTTCCCTTTTCTTCTCCTCTTCTTCTTCAACTGCCGTCGCCGTTAATACTCCTTAAGGGCCTCTTCTTTATCCAACTTCTTTCTAAAATGTTACTCCTTCTCCTCCATTATTCTTTTTCCCTTTTTGTGGATTGCAGGATATTAAAGGAGTTTTGACATCAAAGGTGGCTTCTCCGCCCGTTTTCTTCCAAGAATGTTGTTTGAAGATGGATCCCTTTTCTTCTTGCCCAGCCTTCCTCTTTTTCTCCAATTGCCGTCGCCGTTAATACTCCTCAGGAGCCTCTTCTTTATCCCACTTCTTTCTAAAATGTTTACCCTCGTTCTCCTTCATTATTCTTCTTCCCTTTCCACTTTGTGGATTATAGGATATTAAAGGAGCTTTTGACATCAAAGGTGGCTTCTCCGCCCGTTTTCTTCCAAGAATGTTGTTTGAAGAGGGATCCTTTCCTGTTATTTTGGTCTTTCCCTTTTCTTCTTGCCCAGCCTTCCTCTTCTTCTCCAATTTCCGTCGCCGTTAATGCTCTTTAGGAGCCTCTTCTTTATCCCACTTCTTTCTAAAATGTTACTCCTTCGTTCTCCTTCATTATTCTTTTTCCCTACACTTTTTGTGGATTACAGGATGTTAAAGGAGCTTTTGACATCAAAGGGGGTAATTTATAAATCAATGGTTACTGAACGCTTAGTATCTGGGCCAAGCAGAGTAAGCATTTGTCTTGTTAAATAAATCACATCTAAGTGCTTTCCTTCTGATGTCCCTATTTATCGCCCAAGGAAAATTAGGTGGTAAAGGCATGGCCCAAAAACTCAATTGTTGAAGATCTTTAACTTGTCAACCCAACATCTTATTTGGCTGTCTTTTTCCCATCCTCTCTTTTTGACCTCCGTTTTCTTCTTGCGTGTCTTCAACGTTTCAAATCTCGGCCTCCTTTCTCAAAGAATCTTCCTTTTTCTGTCTTTAACAGCTTCGTCTTTTCATGTGCTCCGTTTTGACTTGCCAAGTCAATACCTTCTGGTTCTTTCTTTCCGACAATCCTCGGTGAGTCTTCCCTAAACTTCATTTCTGCTTTCTTTGATCTGCCTTGTCTTCTTATGCGCTCATTTTCTTCATAGTACCTATGTGCTTCCTTAAGTCAGACTTCTCCTCCTCCATTGGCTCGAGCGATGGCCAATTAATTCGGTAATTAATACTGGAGAAGTAATGTAATGTAAAACAAATATTCTAAAATCCATGTATACGTTGCGCCTTGATGGGCCATTCAGGCTTAGTTTCGTCTAACTTTCCTACAATGGCCTTCCAGTATTTGATTCCTTTCTCTTCTAAATCCTCCTTGACCAAGGTCTTCCCCTTTTTCTCTTTCCATCTGGTTGCCTCCATCCGATACTTTTTATTGTTCTACTGTTGTTCATCCTTTACAACTGGGTCCCCTCTTGAATATTCTAGAATGCCCGCGAAGCTACCAGACCATCATATTTTGCTGATGGTCTATTCATCAGGATGTAACAAATACAGGTAGAGAATAAATACAAAATATGAAGGCCTAATAGGCCATTTGGATCTATAGCTTAGGGACTTCGCCTTCTATCCATTTCCTTCTTGGTTTTCCCATTTTCTTTTCATCTGCTTGCCTCCATGACGTACTCTCCATTATCGTGTTATATTGTCTGTTCTTTACGACTTGGTTCCTTCGCCTCCGGAACGTTCGCGGAGCTACTGGAATACGGAATGTGTAGGTCTTCCCTGCAGTTCTCTTTCAGTTCTTGATTCTTTTTTTTTTAAATCCGCCTCGCTCCATTTCGTTCTTGATCTATCCACTTTCTTTCCATCTCCTTGCCTTCATGCGTTATTTTTTATTCTCGACTATTGTCTGTTCTTTACGACTTGATCCCTTGGTGTTGAATATTCTAGAGCGGCGAAGAAGTCCCCTCGCTTCATAATATCCTTCTTGGTCTTCCATTTTTCCCTCTACATCTTTCTTTTCTTCCAACTTTTCAATTTCTTTGCGTATTGTTAATCTTTGATCTTTATCGTGTGTGAGTTTCACTTTTTCTTCTCCATCTTCCTCTTGTTCCACCTTTTCAATTCCTTTACCTTTATCTGGTGTTTTACTTTCTTCTACCAGAGTATGCTTCAAGTCGATTTATTCTTCTTTAAGTTTTTCCGCAGCAATTGCCTTTTCTTCCGGTTCCTCCTCGACTTTCTCTTCAACGCTTGGTTTTTCTTCTTTTTCCTCTTCGAGTTTTCTTTACCGTTTCATCTTCGGCCTTTTCAACTTCTTCATCTTTAACAGTTACAGTTTCTCTACTAAATCTTCTTTTAGGCGAACTTCTTCCTTAGGTTCCTCTGGAATAATTTCTTTATTTTCGTTAATTATTGCTTTAAGGTCTTCGATTTTAGATGTCTTCATCCGAGATGTCTTGAGCCTCAATTTTTACATCGGCAATCGCTACTACTTCCGATTTTTGTCCTTCTGTAGATTTTGCATCAAGACCTGGCGTAGAACCTCCCGTTTTCACTTTTTCTTCTTTTGACTTCTTTCTTCCCTGTCCGTCTTTTTGTGGTTGGCCCTTCCTTGTCCTTCTGGCCTTTAATTTGTTCTTCTCTTCCATTCGTCGCCTTTTGGATACATCTTTCTTTGAAGAATATTCGGCGTTGGTAGCGTGGATTCCCTTTTGTTGTGGTGGCCTTGATGGCCCTAGTATTCTCTTTTCGTAAATTCTAGCTTTCACTCTGACGATCTGATTTTTTGGACCATACTTTCCTCTTTCCGCAATTGCCCCTTTTTTTTGAAAATAATGTTTGCAGTTGCACTTTCTGTATTCCTTCAGCGATGGTTTCACGAATAAATGTTTTTTTTTCTCCTTCCCGAAAAGTGTGGCTTAGGTTTTCTCTTTCCTCAGGTTTTCAACTTTTTATATCTTCTCAAGGTTTCAAGATTCCAAATTGGTTTCGCTTTTGGAAATTTGCTTTTGACTTTGCCCTTTCGCACCCAACGGCTTTCCTCGAAGTTACTGGTGCTATCTGATTAATCAAAACCAGTACAAAAAAAAAACAAAGAGAACAACTTTTCCTGCAATAGTCATGGATGCCATTTGCAATTTAGCTGAGCATATGAAGAAAGACAGTATTGAGGAAAAACTACAATTGAATACGTTGAAGGTCTATGAAGGCCCCAAACACCATCCAATTTCTTTGGAGAGCGCCAATCGGAAAGTTCTGGCTTAGAAAGACATACGCGAAAAGAACTTCAAGACTAATGCGAAGAAGAATGCAGGAATTAAGACTGAACATAGAATAAGAACGTTTTGCAAAGCTGAAACGGAGTTGGGCAAGACTTTTGCGAAAAACAAACTTTGGAGAATGAACTACTTGAGCCATTAAAGTGCCAATAAAATGAACTAGAGAACCGTTGCCAGCTTCCAATAATGCTGGGGAAAACGAGTTTAAGGTAACAAAGGAAGCAGATTGGCTTCAAATAACCGAGGCGGAGAAGTTTGGAAGAGACGAGAGGAGAACCAAACAATGAAGACAGAAAAAGAAGAAAACGTAGAATGGAGAGGGATTTGAAAGAAGTCAATTTCCCTCAACAAGCTGGCGAGTTGCTTACAAATCATCGATGCTTGGATGGGCTAAACCAGAACCACATGGATGTGTATACAATAATACAATTTAAATAAGGAAAGTCAAAAATGATGGAAGGCCTTCCTCCACCACAAACTAGTAGTTTTTCCAAAGACTTCGCCGCCACTCCTCATTTTCAGAATTGGCCATCAAGTATTTGGGACATTCTCCCCAAGTTGATTTTTATTGTGGGCTAACGCAAAACTCCATTTGTTTTCTAGACCAAAAATGGAGGAAGACCAGGAAAATAATCACCCCCGCCTTCCACTTCCAAATCCTGGAGCAATACGTGGACACCTTTCATTCATCCAGTGACTACCTCATTGGAACCCTAAAGCGGAAAATTGGGAAGGGCCCTTTCGACGTCTACCCCTACATCACGCTGTGCACCCTCGATATAATATGTGGTAAGTCCACCGTTATATTATTATCAAAAGGACCCACCCCCAAAATTGCTCTGGTTTAGAAACTGCGATGGGCACGAGGATCAACGCGCAAGAAAACAGCAACTCGGAGTACGTGCAGAGCGTGAAGGAGATGTGCCGCATCATCATCGACCGAACGAGGTCCCCACTGAAGATTTTTGACAGTATGTATTGGCTCTCGCGCGATTACTGGAAGGAGAAGCACCACCTCAAGGTCATGCACGAGTTTACCCGGTCGGTCATAAGGCGGCGCAGGGAGGAACTGAGCGTGAGCAAGAGGGACGAGACAGCGCGCAAGAAGAAGAAGAAGCTCGCCTTCCTCGATTTACTCTTGGAGTCGAGCATCGACGATCGACCAATGACCGACGACGAAATCAGGCAGGAAGTCGACACGTTCATGTTCGCCGTAAGCCTCAATTTTTTGAGTTGTACCAATGAAAAACGCGTCGTTTTTAGGGGCACGACACCACGGCGGCCGGCATTTGTTTCACCTTGTACTGCCTATCAAAACACCCCCAAGTCCAGGTTCGATTTTGCCCCCCACCACTATACTTAAAGTATAGCAAGTGTTTCTTTCAGTTAAGGGCGGTAGAAGAGCTCCAGAGCATCTTTGGGGGGGACCAAAACAAAACCGCGACGTACAAAGACCTTTTGGAAATGAAGTACCTGGAGATGGTCATCAAGGAGGCCCTCCGGTTATACCCGCCAGTTCCAGTCTTCAGCAGGCAGCCGGAGGAAGACGTCGTTTACCGTAAGACCTCGCTTTAGGAGTTTTACTCGCTTCAGCTCGGGGGTTGTTGCAGATGATGGGGTCCTCCCGGCCCAAAGTCAGCTGGGGATATTCGCCTATGGGGTGCACAGGAACCCCGAGTACTACCCCGATCCCGAAAAGTTCGACCCGGAGCGGTTCACCTCCGAAAACCAAATGGCAAGGCCGCCCTTCACCTTCCTAGCGTTCAGTGCCGGCCCCAGGAACTGCATAGGTAAATCAGTTTAACCCCCCTCAGGGCTGTTTTAACGGGCTTCTTGCAGGGCAAAAATTCGCCCTGTTGGAAATGAAGATGGTCCTATCGAAGATCCTGCGGAACTTCCGAGTCGTAGGCGTGGAAGACTACTCGCCCAGGATAGCGCCGTTAATCGTCTTGAGGTCCCTCAACGGGGTACTGATCGAACTCGAGGAAAGGGTACCCCAATGAAAATCTTTCGTATCGTACTCAATAAACAAATTTATTTGTTTTTGTATATAAGGTCTTTTCCTCTCTCTTGACTGAATCGGAATTCCATTCAGTGACTTTAAAATGGTGAACGGAGCTAAGAGGAAAGGGTACCCCAATGGAAATCTTTTGTAATAAATAAATTTATTTTTTTTGTGTGTAAGGTCGTTCTCTTTCTCTTAACTGAATTTGGATTCCATTCAGTGACTTCAGGATGGTGAGCGGAACCAACTGGGGGCAATATCCCTCCACCGGAAGGATCTCGAAATGCCTGAGGATCTTAGAGATCGTCGATTTCAACTCGAGCATAGCGAATCTCTGGCCTGAAACAGAACCGCATCGAGTAGGTCATTTGGGACGGGTCAGAACAGGTACCGATGCAATTCCTGGGCCCCGCGCTGAACGTCAGGTAACTAAAGGGGTTCCTATTCGCCTGGTTTTCCGGCGCAAACCTCTCCGGATCGAACTTCTCCGGCTCCGGGTAGATTTCCGGATCCCTATGCAAGCCAAAGGCGAATATAAAAAGCTGCGTGCCGTAGGGTAGGAAGCCATCATCTGCAAAATAATTGCGTTAGAAGAAGACCTTACCCAACTGAAGACCCGCACGGTATTTCGTGTCCTTTTGAGGCTCGCGAAAGAAATAGGGAACGGGGGGGTACAAGCGCAGGGATTCCTTGATGACCATCTCCAGGTATTTCATTTCTTGTAGGTCCTGGAAGGTGGCAGTGCGATTTGGATCGTCCCCGAGCATGTTGCGCAACTCATCCAGGACCTTCTCCTAAAATCAAACGTTTTCAGAAGGTGCGTGGCCCAAATAAGTGTGTACCTGGATTTTGGGGTTGGTCGCCAAGCAATAGAGGGTGAAGCTAATTCCGGATGCGGTCGTGTCGTAGCCCTAAAACATCCCGGGGGGTAAACAAAGACCAGATGGGGTTGGTCGTTACCTCGAACGTGAACGTGTCGACTTGCTCGCGTATTTCCCGATCGGTTAGGACCTCGCCGTTTGCGTTGCACTGTAACAGGAGATCCAGGAAGGCTATGCGCCTTTTGGTTACCCTCCCAAGCTCCTCGGTGACCTTCAACTCCTCCTTTCTACTCTGGATAACGGAATTCGTGTGCCTGTGCAGCACCTTAATGCAACGCCTTTCCTTCCAGTAATCCTCCGTGAAGAAATAAAACAATTCGAGGATCTTTGTTGGAGTTATGGTGCGTTCGGTTATGATGCGGCAAATCTCCCTCACGCTAGTCACGTACTCCGAGGTGGAGTTGACTTGCGCGTTGATCTTCGTCCCCATGGCGGTTTCTGCCTCACCCCCCCGAAAAGAAAAGGTGCTGGAGTAAATTAAAACAGATGGGTGAGATACAAACCGCATATTACATCCAGAGTAAAAAGACTCGTCAGGGGGTACACGTCGAAAGCACCCCGTCCAACTTGCTCCCTCAGCTTTTGGATGAAGACGTCACTGGCCGAGTTGAAGATCTCGACGTACTGTTCCAAAATTTGAAAGTGGAAGGTGGGGGTGAGCAACTTCCTGGATTTCATCCATGTTTGACCCGTACTGGTCAGAAGACCCATCCCCAGCCACCTGTGGAAAAACCTGTAGTTGTAGCCCTTGTCTAAAATATGAGTGGTGCCCAGGAGGAACTCGGCGAGCTTCACGTCGGTGATTTGAAGGCCGCACATGCCCCAGAAAATCTCGATCCTCACTTTACTCCCGTAGACCCTTTGGACCTCCAGGCATTTCGTTAGTACGTCTAGAAAACCCAGACATTTTCGCTTGTTTTTCCTAGTTCAACGAGCGCTCACTTTTATAGCATGAAAAATCCGTGTAGTTCTTCCAGATGGGGTGTCCAGGAATTCCCACGAATCCACTCCTCTTCATCGACGAGTTTCTCGTCCATAGAGCGTAAACGCTGACGCCAACGCCTAAGGCGAGTAAACCTAGTACGAGCCACAGAAGAAAGTAGACGATCATTTCTGATTGAAGGAATTTGTTAAATGTGCGTTATGTTTAGTCTTGAGTTGTTTATGTGAACTCTTATCTTCGAGTATTTTTCATAGTTTTTGTATGATCTGGTTCACTGGAGCTTGGAATTGCTGATAATTGTGTAAAAAATGGTGCATAACAAATGCAAAAGTACAGGGTGTGGCATGAATCATTTGTGAAACTGGAGGCAGGATAAATTTGTCGCAATTCCGTTGACCTCCAGTTTTTTTGCTTTCTTTCTCTTTTTCGAGTTCGCCTCGCCGGCACACTTAATTTGAGGTTCACACGACTTACTTGCCTTTTAAAGAAAAGTTTCTCGACCGTATAAGTCGGCCATCTTTGATTCGAAGTTGGCGCTGATATGACAGTCGAGTTCACCTCGCCGGCACGTTTAATTTGATATGCAACACGACGGGTTTATCTCTTACGGGGCGACATTCGATCGCAGCGCCGCCATCTTCGATTCCAAGATGGCGTCGCTACGATATTCGAATTCGCCCCGTCGAGACCTTTCATTTGATGTGCAACACGAAGGGTTTTCCAAAGCGGGAAAAGCCAGGACGCGAATCCGCCAGTATATGGACGTTACGTTTAACTTTGACGGCCTCCGCCGGGGTCGAATTTCAAACAAATGCACTGATTTAAAAAATTCGCCGTTCGGTTATTTATAATGCAATCGGATCGAAACCGGTGTCATCGCATAGAGGGATGATCGGGCTGTCTTCCTGTTAAAAAACATCGAAAATATTACTTTCGGTTGCGGAGAAATCAATTTTTTTTGTGCGGAGCGAGGCGTCAAAAGACTCCTGAAGGACTAATCTAACCGTCGCGTCGTCAAAAGCGCGTCCGCCTGGATTAATAGGGCGCCGTCCAGATGGAAAATAATCCAGAAATGTTTCATGAAAAGGAGGTTCTCCATTTAAAGTACTATAATGATTCGTCGACACCAGCCGGCGCGGCGTCAGACTGTCTCTTGCGTCACATCCGTCTAGTCGACGCGCCTTAGGCGACAGCCTAGAGAATTCCGACGGCGGAATAAACTAGACTAGACAGTCTGTCGCCTTCCAGAAAAATACGAGAACAACAGCTTCGGTATATAAAAATGCAAGCGGCCGGGAGTGGGACAGTTCGAATTGAATTCAGCGTTGGACAGTTCGGCATGAAAGTTACGTTGACGTTCGCTCGGTTGTTAAAATAAATTAGACATAAGCTTGTAAATAAATTATTGTATTGTAAGTTATAAATAAATTAGTGTTACTTTTAAATAAATTAGTTTATTAGCTATTTCGTGTTTTGTTTAAAAATAAAAATTAATAAAACCCTTAAAATCGTTACAATACATTGGAAGCAGCGCGCCGCGCCGCTGGAACGCATAGCGTCGGCTTACGGTACGTCCTAACGGGAAGTTGCGTGCGGGGGCGGCAAGAGGAAGGACGGAGCTAAGCGGAAGCGAGTCCCCGGCCAGATCCGTCGGTAATTGTGGGGGGGCCGGCTTCCGAAAGTCGCTCCACCTTTTTCCGGAAGTCCGGTGCTGTGGCGTCGTTCCGGGTGATCGGAGATTCAAGTGCGTGGCGGCATCGCATTCCTCGTCATTTTCTGCCATCGATGACGTGCGGCTCAATTCGCTCCGACCCCCCAAGGTACCGTAAAAAATTCCGAAAAAAATCCTTTTAAATTGGGTGATTTTCAAAAAATCATATCTCCCCATCCGTGACATAGGGGCGGTCCGGGCCCGGTGGGCTACATACACGGAGAGGTGCTGTTGCCTTTGAGAGAACTTAAAAAAGTTTCGAATTTTTGAAAAAAATTCGAAAATGTGGGACGTGGTCATTTTTTCGTCTCTTCTCGGGCCCTAACTCAAATCCAGGATCGGACTCGGGGCCGTGCGTCCGGAATTATAAACACCTATCCGCCTCACGTCTACGTTCCAAGTTTGATCCGATTCGGTCAGTAAATAAGGGCTGTGGAATTTTTTGAAGCGTCGAGAACGGCATTCTGCGGAAACCCCCACACAAAATCTTTTCCCCCCCTCATCAGATCGCAAGACGGACTCCGGATTCGGTTTGTTTGGTCTTTTTTACCCTACGATGCCGAAAGGCTCGTCTCGATTCGATCACGTTTAAGGGTAGAAAAAATTCCCGAAAAGTACTCTGCACAAAAACATCGGCTGACGTTTCGCCCCCTGGCTCCTTTGTCGCAGTTTCGATGCTCTGGTTTTTTTTTTCTCTTGATGAAGAAAACAATCTAAATTTTTAACGAGATCGATCATCTTTTGTTTTTGTTTTAGGCGAAGCAATATGAAAATGCAAAACATGATAAATCAAGATTTTTTCGAAATATTAACGGGTTATCCATGATATTCGTGACTAAATTAAAATAATTTTGAAGACGATACGCCGAGGGTTACAAAAAACATGCTTTTTGTGACCCTTGGCATATCGTCTTCAAAATTATCAAGATTTTTTCTCGTAACTTCGCTGCTTGGTTTTCGTTTGTTAGCATGGAATTCCCTGTATTAAAACGTTAATTTTACGTAAGTTCCGTCGACCGAAATAGAATTTGACCTGCAAGCTAAGCAGACGTCGATAATTCATGCTAGACAACTTCCGCGGCGATTACGCCTGTGTCGATGACCGTACTTGTGAAATGCTAACTAAACAATTTTGTCAATGAAACCTAAAAATACGCGCGTTAAATTTTGTGTAACTCCGAAAGTTAAAAACGAATTTGGATAATAATTTTTCAAACGTGACAGTATTATACGCGGAAAATTATCGGAGATTAGAATTACTGACACGTACTTTGCTGCCCTTAAGTTTATTCATAAATATTATCGGCTTGTAAAAACACACAGCTGGTTTCAAACTTAGCAAGACTATTAAACTCATCCTGCATAGGAGGTAGTATTTGTCAGCTCAATTAGTTACACCACAGGACATACATAATATAATTATAGGTCCTTTTCTTTCCTTTAGAGAGTGTCGAGATGTACTAATTCTGGACCGTCAAAGTAAGGTACACTCAAAGTCAACAAAACCTACCTTCCCAAGTTGATAACAGAAAGTGTTTGCGTTGCCAAAAGCTACGTTGAGAAGTCGGTTTCCAAATTAAGGTGTGAACTAACGCAGAGTTACTTGGACCAATGAAGGACGAAGGGCAAACGTAAGTCATTCCCTAGAGTCTTCGCTGCGGTTTCAATCGTTTACCCCAAATAAGTGGATGTGCTTCGAATTCAAACCGGCTGCGTTTCCCCAGTACAAAAGGAGAAAAATAATTAAACAATTAGTAAGTCGGTCACAGCCACAGCGGGCAGCCTGACGCCTCCCCGACAAGCATACAGATCTTGGGGCGGTGTGAAATAAAAAAAAATTAACTCTGTTGACTTAGTTACTTCATCGTTTTCATTTCTCTGAGGAGGAAGGCGGGGGGGGATTGAGATCACGCGACGTAATTGGTCGCAATGTCACGAGGCGCACACTCGGAATCAACAATTCGAGAATTTAATAAACTGAACGAAACCGCAACAATTTGAAATAAAAAAATATATTTCTTTCTTTCGTGTGCTTGCTTGATGAAATTTGAAATGTTCACCCCCCCGTGCTCATTTTGACAGGCGCTAATTTACGTTTTATTAAATGTTGCACTTCATTACTTTTTGTTATTCCAAAGCCCGCGTCCAAATTTGTAGACAAGTTATATTCTTTCTCTTTCAAGAGAAGGGAAACTCAGAAAGTGTAATATTGATTACACTTTCTGAGCTTCCCTTCTCTTTCTAATTTCGTATTCTCTTTGTTTCTCAAACATTTGAGCTAAAAAAAAAAGAAAAAACCAAACCAACCGAGTGAGAAGCTTCAGCTCCTGGAATCATTTTCGAGGAGTTCACAGATTAAATCTCGAAACACCTTGTATAATCAAGTGCCGGTTTTTTTCTTAATCAAAGATATTGTTGTAAGGAACCGGTATTTCTACACAGAAATTTGTTTATTTTAAACAGAACGCAATTATCAACAAAACATTCACCACTAAACACCTGCTTCCGTTTTGGATCACGTGTGCGATGAGTTACAGTTTGATTCAATCTGCAGATTTTGATCGTAAATAATCGGTTGTTGTCGAGAATTGGTATCACACAGTCAGCACGCATATTGTTGTTAACTTATCGGCACAATTGACAATTTGATCGTGTCAAAAGCCCCAAGTTCTCCATTCAATAAAATTATTATTGTTATTAAAATTAATTCATTTGTTAATTATTGTACAGAATGCCGTTTCTGAAGCGAGCCGCCCAGACTTTGCGGCAACTGCGAAATGCCTGCCTCCGTTTTGGAACATGTGTGCAATGAGTTACAGCCTCGGTTACAGCTTGATTCAACCTACAGATTTTGATCGTAATTAATAGGAGCTTTTCGGTTTAATAACTACTTACCTAAATAAAAGACGGCTGTTGTCGGGAATCGGTAGCACACTGTCAGCACGAGTATTGCGGTTAACACATCGGCGAAATTGACATTCGAATCATGTGATCGTATCGGAAGTTCCGTTTCTCTCTCTCTCTCTTTCTCTCTGTATCCAGTGCCGTGGTTAGGTGAGCAAAAAATAATTTATTTGTTAATTAGTCAATTAGTTAGTTAATCAGGAACTAACTGCTTTAAATTATTGTCCAAAATGCCGTTTCTTCTCTTTATAAAATTATTCTAAATTTTTAATGTATACTTTAATATGGTAGTTCTCAATCAACGGATGTTGAATATTACCTAATTATTAATAGTATTATTCTTTTTCTTTTCTCCTATTGGAATTTGTAGTGCCATAAGAACTGATTATTATTTTAATAGTCTTGTATAAAGACATCTTGATTAGGAAAATCACTTCCTGTATGTTTTCTATCATGGAACAGATTTATTTTCAAAGATTTAATAATGTCAAAAGCAATATTCAAGAGTTGGAAATGTGAAGTACAAGAAAGATATCCCTATACGTTACGTGCCGGCGACAAATACACCAATCCGAGTTTTGCCTTCTGTCAGCTGATCTGTGATTCTTTTTTCATGTTGAGACTCTTGCTCTCTCTCATGAAGGATAGGTCCTTTATTAAACAAGGCGGCCGTCATTTGGGATTCGATTTTTTTTTTTCAAATATTGCGCCATCTATCGAAAGTTACGTAAACAAAAAAAGCGTTTTCGATTGACAGCTCTAGAGCACTCCCAGAGTATTCTCATATTAATTTAACCTATATAGGGTTGCCACCCGTCCCGGATTCACCGGAATTATGTCGGAATGTAATGACCTATTCACCCGAGAAAATATGCGCCCCGAGATCCGGGACTGTCCCGAAATTCCCAATATCAGATTTTGCGCTGTTATTATTATTATTGAGGAAAACTTTTGGTAGATAGTGAAGTAGAATCAGGGTCCTCAGTTCATTGCATCAGGGTACTACCGTTTCTCATAAAAATACAGCGATTGTCGCTGAGAAAAACGCGATTATTAATTATAAACACTACTGTTACACAATTGATCCTGTTATTTTTTTAATGAAAAAACAGTCGAAATTCGATGCGAAATCGAACGTCTTTCGTTATCGTCGCGTTCGTTTATTATTATTTTTTTTTGACGCAAAAATGAGAACGTAAGCTTTTATTTTAATATCCAAATCGTCTCCTATATTATGTTTTTTTCTAAACACTTCAAAATATTTAATACATTCAATAAAGTGTGAACAAAATTTTTCATCATTTGTTTCTAGTCAAATTTTTAGCGAATATTGTCCGCTTCTACTGGTGACATTTCAGCGATTATTTAAACAAAATGTCTTGTGCACCCTCATTTGGCAACGTTGCACCTGGCAACTACGGGGGCGCGTTCAAAAATTGTACACCTTGCGCATCTGTTTCGGGAAATCTTGTGTATACATTATTTTCATGACAACGGACGAACTTTTCATATCTTACTTAAAAGTGGGACGTGAGTTCGTCCGTTGTCATGGAAATGACGTAAAGACATAAACACAAGACCGCGTGTTGTTTCTTTTTTTGTTTGCTTTTATTGAAAGTATTTTTGTTAATTTTAATAACGACAGCTCTTTATAAAATTATTTTGAATTTGTATTTATCGTTCTGTAAAATGATAGCATTTTGAATTGATGTTTCGTTCGAATTTTAAATTAAAAAAGCGTTTCTTAATTTATTTTGTTACTGAAAACGCTCGATGACTTTCAACTACTGTTTTGTATTTAACCCCAAAATAATTTCAGTTCGTTTTTTTAAATTAATTTTGAATGGACACATGGAAAAGCATCTTCGCGACAAATACGTAAGTAATCAAACACCAACCGGACCGTGTGTAGAAAGTGGTCTGCATCGCAGGAGCAAAACACACGGTGGTCATCTGCCGCTACACTTTCTGAAATCTTTCCGCAGTAGAAAGTCCTTGACGTGAGTGAGTTACGTACGCACACAAACATGAATTTCGCTGCAATTATATTTACGTTGCTCGCAATTGTGATTGGCTACCTCATTTACAAGGAGAAGAGGATAGGGCGAATGCTGAAGACCTTCACTTACCCCCCAGGACATCTAATTCTAGGACACCTATTGTATTTCATTTACGACGAAGGTAAGAAACGAAATTGCTACGCGCTGGTTTATTATTTAATCGAGGACACTTATGCATTTCAGTGCTCTTATCTAATCTGCTGAATTTGATGCTGAAGTATGGCGGCTTGCTGAGGTTCAGTATATTGCATGCGTTGCCCGCCACTTTCGTTGCTGATCCGGGTTTCTTGAGGTACCTCCTAGGAACGAACGCGATTCTCAGCAAGCCCGAGGACTACGATTTTCTGAAGAGTTGGCTGGGAAGTGGACTACTCATCAGCAAGCGTAAGTAACACGCTCTCGTTCATTGAAAAAAATCAAAGAAACAACAAAGTACTTTAAAGTAAGGCAAAATTAACGCAAGTGTGACATCATAGTTAAAGTTGAAAAGGGTTTTGTTAATAATCCGAAGCTCGAAGTACCCCCAAATTTAAATTAAAGGGAAAAAATCGACGATGAAGTGTGTACACGGCTTTATTTTTTCGTCTTCGTTCATCTTTTTTTGTACGGCATTTTTTCTTAATGTTTTTTAAAATTTGTTTATTCATTCTAAATTCCTTTCGCTTTTCTCTTTTCAATTTTGACTCATTCCGCGAATTTAAGGAACCTCCCTCGTAATAAATAATGGCAACTTGCTTTTGTTTTAATTACTCTACGCCTCTAAACTTTTCGTTTGTTTTCATTCTGTTCCACTTTCTCAACATTTTTGTTTTTCATTTCGTGTATTTTTTAACAAAAATCATTTCGTCCTCTTCTATTTCAAGTGTCATTTTGAGATGTAAAAGTTGGCAGTAGTGGGAAATTGTCACAGTCAAATCAACATCATCATCATCTTCAAATAATCATAATTAAAAGCTGGGTTGGACGTGGATTCAACCCCTTTAGAGGATTTTTATGTGGCAGGCAGTTTCGAATCGTTCAGAACCATGCCGGGGCTCTTTCGAACCGTCTTTTCTGCGAATGTCGCAAGAAAAGAACATCCAGTAAGCTAAACGCAGCCGCATTTGACAGTTGAAAAACTAAACAAACGATCATCTTCTTGTACAGTATCAGTTCATAAAAGTAAATCTTATATATTTTTTAATCAGTGAAAGGAGTAGCTCGCAAAGCGCAAGAAAAAACATCTAGTAAGCCGAACGCAGCCGCAGGGGGCAGTTGAGTAACCAAATGAACGCCTCCGTGTACCTGGGGTTATTTAGAGAGAGAAAAATCGTCATTGTCATTCTCTAGTGTAGTTGCTCTTGTTAAATGGGTGGAATGTCTCCTCCTGAATACTTCCTACCCCTACTGTACATTAAGATAATTCCTCAAACTCCCCCTTGGCCTCCTATTCACACCATACCAGTCCATGAAAGCAAGTCTTACATTTTTCTTTGTTGAAAGCGGCAGTACGTAAAGCCAACGCCGAAAGAAAACAACATCTAGTAAGTCGAACGCAGCCACAATGGGCAGTTGAGTAACCAAATGAACGTCTCCGCGATAGTCTTCCGGACTCGGGTTATTTAGACAGAGAAAACAAATGTGATTGTCGTTCTTCTTTGCGGTTGCTCTTATTAATTGAGTGGCCTCCTCCTTCACGTTATGTAAGATTGCAATTTCGTAAATCAATAAGCCCAATACGTAAAATTAAATTCGATACAACCTCGCCAAAGCGACGACGGAAACACGTTCACAAAAAATTATGTAAACAAACGCCTTGGCTTCGCCAATATGAGTCAGGGCTGACCTTTGAAATGAGGCTGAGTTCGGAGAACTCATGTTCTGCATGTTGCGTTGCATGTTGCATGCATGCATGTTACGTTGCCAAGCAGTCACCGAGTTGATTCATCAAATAAACCAAATTGTCATGAAATCTGGACGGCATGTCTTAGCTTAAGTGAAAAGTATATCATTGCACTCCTTTATGCCGTTTTACGGTAAAGCTACGACATGCCGCCCAAATTCCATGGCAAGAATTGATAAACATTTTTAAAAATCACGCAGTATAACGATACAGGGATTGGAATGTCCTGTTCAGAGTGGTATAAAAGTAAATGGAGCTTTACGATAGATATCACATAGTCAGCAGATCGTGTGCATTGTTCCCAAAATCCGAAGGCGAAATTAACATTCACAGAACGTTATAGCGTGTGAACAAATCCAGAAAAATCCTTTCGTCTCTCCATGGTCAGAGTAAAAAAAATATCAATTTATCCACCCGTCCCTGACATTTGGTGGCAGCGGTGGGATTCGAACCCATACCTCCGAAGAGACTGGTGATGTCGCTGTGTTGTCGAAAGCCGAGGATGGCAGAAAGTCCATTTATTATTTGGTTGGAGAAGCTGAAAACCCATTGTTTAAGTAATAAGGTTAGGAAACTTATAATACCAAAGTTAGGGCGTGGATTTGATCGACTTTATTGGAACAAAGTAAAGAAAGTTATTGAGAGCGTGTTCAGTGGAACAGGAATTGAAATTGTGATTTATGTTTTTGATACCAGGAACTTTGAGAGTAGTCCAAGACAAAAGATTAAATCGGACTTATCCATAGGTGAACCTTCTGGGAGAGGCAGAAGGGACACCGTAGTTCCTCGAGAAATCCAGAGACCCCAAACGAGAAGTGCTGGTCCTGCAAAAGAACATCCATAGGTGATATCGAGGCGTTTGACCAGATTTGCCCGAGATTCAAGTTCTGCAGCTAACTGCTTATTTATATAGCACAATTCCACTTTTCAAACAACGCCTTCTACCAATCATCTGAAATACATTTCGAAATCCAAACTTCCTAAGAAGAAAATTTTTATCCTTCCAATTCCTCCCCGTATTTACCTTTGGTGGCAGTATCCGTATTTACTTGTCACGTATCCAAACAACCTTTTCTGGTAGTACTCATGAAGCTAGGGATCAACCTCGTAGCCAGATGATCCTACCCATAGAATGTCAAGCGATCCAAGGCATCATAACCAGATAAGCCATGGGCATGTTATCCTACATGCAAGGAACCAGTTTCGATTGAGTCGTTGGGGAACAAACCGTTCAAAGATGAGCCAAGCAGTTATGGAACTCATGGTTCCATTGGGTCACTACCTTCGGAACAATCACCTTTGGGATGATGTATCCACTCCAAAAAGAAGGATGCTTGCACAAAAGATTGAACCCAACTCAAAGGGAAATCAAACCTAGGTGATTCCCACATCAATACCATTTGTTGACCCAAACTTATCCAAACCAACTGGGTCACAAATCAATGACAGCACAAGATTGGACAACTTCCATACCCAGGAAGGACATGTTAGTTTCAAAATCTTCAGATGGTGCTAGGTGATATCTGACTCACATGTAGTGCCGGAGTAAAAGGGCAATTATTTCGAAAAAAGTGATCAAGTGATTCTTGAACGTTCTTCTTAAATAGTAAGACAAATGTTGTCTCCTGCAAGGTAGAAACCTCTAAGGAGTTTGACTTTCACAACTTGTATGAGGCATCATCAAAATATGTATTTAGTATTTAATTTAGGAATAGGAAGGGGGAAGGGATGTAAGAAATCGGCAATTCCTTAAATCAGTAAGCCTAATACGTAAAATTAAATTCGATACAACCTCGCCAAAACGACGACGGAAACCCGTTCACATAAAAAATTATGTAAACAAACGCCTTGCTTCGCCAATATGAGTCAGGGCTGGCCTTTGAAATGAGGCTGAGTTCGGAGAATTCCCGGCTGCATGTTGCGTTGTCAAGCAGTCGCCGATTTGATTCATCTAAGAAACCAGATTAAATATGTATAACGATCCAGGGATTGGAATGTCCGGTTCAGAGTGGTATAAAAGTAAATGGAGCTTTACGATAGATATCACATAGTCAGCAGCCGTGTGATCGTGTACATCGCTCCCAGAGTCCGAAGGCGAAATTAACACTCACAGAATGTTATAGTGTGTGAACAAATCCAGAAAAATCCGTTCATCTCTCCGTGGTCAGAGTAAGAAAAGTATCAATTTTAATCACCCGTCCTTCACAGCTACATTGATCTTTTCACACCATACTTGTTCATAAAAACAAGTGTTAGAGAAGTTCATCAAACAAATATCGAAAGAGAAAAACATGTAGTAAGTCAAACGCAGCCGCAGTAGGCAGTTGAGTAACTTGTCGATAATCTTCTGGACCTCTGTTTATTTAGACATTGCGTTTGCTCTTAGTAATTGCCTCCTTCGGGATACTTCTCACCCCCAACTTTTATTGGGAGAATTGATGGAGCCTCTCCCTTTATCCTGATTTCTGCATTTCACCGTATCAGATCATAAAAACGTGTTTTTATGATTTTTATGAATGTAAAGAGCAGTTTGTAATGCAAATCTAAAAAGAAAAAAGCATCTAGTAGGTCAGACGCAGCCAAAGCCGGCGATTAATTTTTCATAAAACCGGACGTTCGTTCGAGGTTCTTGGTACTTTCTTGGTAGAAGAAGATGTCTCTAAAATCAAATAGGATTAATAAAATGCCTTCGAAATGACGTAGGTTCTCGTCCAAACTCTTCTGCCTGTGAACCAATTTCGTTCTGAAGAGTTCCCGCTAACGTCATACAAGCGCAGTTCAGTTATGATTATTCTCTGAGGTTTCGCCAGATATTATGTGATACGCCCTGTATATCTTGTACATCGTAAATTCTGTTCACTCTGTCATTCTCGTATTATCCTTCACACGTTCGTGTTTGCGATAACCCTGTATGTCTTCCACCTGTAAAATGATTTTCTCTTTATCACTCTACAACTATTCTCTGAGGTTGTGCCAGACGTTCGCGATTCACCCTGTATATTCAAAAATTAATTAAAAACATTTTTTTAACCAATTTCATTTTGGTGAGGAATTTTTGACGACAGGAAAAGAGGGGAGGGAAAGGAAAATGGGGGCCAAATCTGTTTAGGGTTCAATTTTGGGGCGAAGAGTCAAAAAGCAGGAAACATAGTTTTGCAAAATTCTAAATCGCGTAGGCCACCGAAATCCATTCAAGTACTTTTCGGCTTTCTGCTCAGCACCAATTAAGGCACGATTAGCACGCAGAGGCATCGACGTAGTTGGACATGATTCCTTCTTTCTAGCTAGCAGTTATTTTTCCGTTGGTTTCGCAATTTCCTCAAACAACTGACGTCGAGTTAACTTTTTTTTTGCACCTAACTCAAAACCAAACTTGTTTTTCCTTTGGCGCAGGAGCGAAATGGGAAAAAACCAGAAAGATCCTAAACCCAGCGTTCCACGTCCAAATCTTGGAACGATACTTCGATGTCTTCAACTCGATGAGCGACGTCCTGGTGCAAAAGCTAAGCAAGGAACTGGGCAAAGACTCCTTCGACGTCTACCCTTACATCACCCTATGCACTTTGGACGTGATTTGTGGTAAGTCTACCGCCAGGAAACTCCCCCCTCCTCTCCCCAAAAAAAAACTTGTTTCCGTTAAAATCCAGAAACTGCAATGGGCACCAAGTTGAACGCCCAAGATGGCAAACACTCCGACTATGTGAGGTGCGTCCAGGAGATGTGCAGGATCATAATCCACAGGTCACGCACGCCGCTGAAATCCATTTTCCTGTGCTACATCTTCACCAGGGACTACTGGAAGGAAAGGAGGGCGCTGGGGGTCCTACACTCCTTGACCAACTCGGTGATTCGCAGGAGGAAGGCCGAATTATCGTCGAAAACAACGCAGAGGGCGCAAGACCCAAACTCCAAACCGAAGTTGTCTTTCCTCGATTTACTCCTCGAAGCGAAAATCGATGGACGTCCAATGACCGACGAGGAGATCCGCATGGAGGTCGACACCTTCATGTTCGCCGTTAGTACGACCCTCTTCCTTTTTCCCGGTGGTGACTCATGATAATAATTTTAGGGCCACGACACGACAGCGGCCGCAATCACCTTCACCCTCCATTGCCTGGCGAGCAACCCCCAAGTCCAAGTGAGTCCAATCGACAACTTTTTGACTTTTGACTTAGCTTCTATCGGGTGTTCGATTGAAAAGTTCATCAAGTAGGCCTTTGAATTCTGAGTAACAACCGAAAAAATAATCTCCTTTCACCAAAAAATCAAAGCCAACTTGATGAACGTTTTCAATTGAACTGGGGCGTCACTTTCAGAAAAGGGCTTTCGAGGAGCAACGCGAATTATACGGGGCCGACAAAACCAAGCACGTGACTTCCAAGGACTTGCAGGACATGCCCTACCTCGACATGGTAATCAAGGAGGTCCTTCGGTTGTACCCACCGGTCCCCATCTACGGCAGGTCGGCGGAGAAAGACACTCCTTTCGGTAGGTTTGGTGAGAGTGAAGCCGCGTATTTTTAAAATTAAACGAAAAAATTCAAGATGGAGGAGTCGTACCCAAAAAGATGTCGACGTTCGTCTTCGCGTACGGCCTGCATCGGAACCCCCTGTATTTTCCCGAGCCGGAAAAGTTCGAGCCTGAGAGGTTCGATCCCGCCAACGTCCAACAGCCCTACACCTACGTGCCCTTCAGCGCGGGGGCGAGGAGTTGCATAGGTTTGTTTTTGGCTTGGGGGGGAGGGGGTGGTTTGGTTGAATTACGACGGTTTCTTTTGCAGGGCAGAAGTTTGCGCAGCAGGAAATGAAGGTCGTCCTTTCTAAGGTCCTCAGGAATTTTGAGGTTTTACCCGTGGATGGGTTTGCCCCTCGACTGGTGGCGTGGACTGTGTTACGGTCCTTGAACGGCGTACGAATTACACTCAGAGAAAGACATTGACGAAAAAAAATCTTCTATTGCATAGCACCCTGTATATGTTGGCTTTTATTGTGAAAGTTTTTTTAGGTGGCGGAGGGGGTGCAAATTGTTTGAAGAGAATATTGGACTGATTGTGAGTTGGAATGCTTCAATTAGTGGAGTACCGCAGGGTTTCGTTTCTATCATTTTTTATGTTTATTAAAGACTTCCAGACGCTTCCGGATTTTATTTTCCTTTTTTGTTTTGTACCTACTTTAGAAAAGTTTTTATTTATTTATTAGTTTGCCGGGGCCATCTATGGACAAAACAAATGCCAAGCGTTTCTTAAAGAAAACGAAAGTCGAAATATTTTTTCTAAAAACAAACAAACGTGCGTTTCTTTTTTTCTCAAGAAACAAAACAAAAAAAACACAAATGATAAACGATCGTTGAATATTTTTTCTTCTTTTCTATTGAAGAAAAAAGAGGGAAGGGAACACTGAAATAATAATTAAGTTAAAAAAAAAAATGTAAAAAAAACAAACGTCTCCGAATCGACTAAATCGGCAGAAAATCGAAAGTAAACAGAGGCTTATTTAACTCACTGGTACGTTAAGGAGTAAACACAAACGCATTAACAAAAGTTAACTTAAACTTTAATTAAATACCATTAACTATGTTGGACAAAGGTACGTACAACACATAAAAGTGTACACGATAATTTGACTTCTTAACAATAACGTGGTTTACTGAGTGCACCGAGTGCACTGAGTGTATTTTCATCTCGGTTCAGCTTTATGTAATAAAACGAGATAGAGATATCCTGAGTACACACCGGTGCAGCCAATGAAAAACGCTATAAGTTGGAAATACCTTAACCTTATTGACAGCGTACAGTCGGTAACGTCAGGTCAAAGTTACCAACCGAAGTGCAGTGGTGGGTAGTTACGACGCCCTCTGTCGATCGCGTTCAGCGTCGACAATCCGGTTCAAACTGGATTCACAGGGCCCGTCAAGATGACTGGTTAAGTTTCCCTCATAGGACCGATAAGCTCGGAAAATACTACGAGTTGACTCGGTTTAACATGACGTTAAGACAAAACGCTGGATTTTTGGAGTATTCCAGGCTTGGTATGGGGCTTAAAATACCCCAAACTCGTTCGGTGGTGTAGTCAGGAATTCCGGCAGCGCCGTAGATGAATTCTCCTCACATAAAGAGCAAGAACCCTGAGATTACACTAAGACACGGCAACACCTTACGATGGCCGAACGTAGAATGAAACGGGAACGCGAATCTTTTCTATTAAAAAAAGAGGGAGGAGATCATTGAAATAATAAATTTTAAAAAATGTAAAAAAACAAAGAGGAAAGTCGATCGTTGGCGTTAACCACAACTTTAAGTCGAGCTAAATTCAAAATTATTTAAAATATAGCTCAAAAGAGGCCTAAAATTAAAAAAATATTATTAAAAAATAATAATAATAATAATAACCACGCTGTTGCCAAAAGTACCACAAGCAATATCATTTTCTGCTGTATACTTATAAAATTATTATTCTTATTATTTGGAAAAAGAAATGAAAGCTGTTTTTTGTAAGAAAAAAGAGGAAAGGAACAGTAACTAAAATTTCGACAAGTTTTGATTCTATTAATTAAATAAAAAAAGGAAAGTTGATCATCTTCTGTAATTTTTACTCAAAAATAAAACAAAACAAAATACTTCGATTCCTTTTTTTTTTCATTTAAACGAAAGTCTATTGTTTTTCTTTTCTCAAAGCAAAAAAAAACGAGAAAAAACAAATGCCAAGCGACTGTTGAAAAAACGAAAACGGAAATATTTTTCCTAAAAAAGAACATCAACATGCATTATTTTCTTTTCTCAAGCAACAAAAATAAATAATTAAAAAAAAATAAAAATCAAACATGGGGCCATTTAAAGCCTAATTCTTGGAATCTTTTATCTGGTGGGTAAATAAATGTTTCATTTATTTATTAGATTACAGGTGCCATCTATGTTAATGTACGTTAATCACGAGATCGCAATTTTGACGAGCGCCAATTTCAAAGTTTTTTAAAATATAACTCAAGTGAAGCCTAAAATTCAAGAAATAAATTATTAAAAGAAAATAAAATTTGCATGTTTTCCCGCGCACACTCTCACCGAGTGAACTGACAGCGAATAATAAAAGGGAACGTCGAAACGGAGACAAACGAATCTACCTGGATCGTTAGATGTCTGGGGCTGATGCAGCGACCAAAATCCCGAGTCAATGGAGAAGGTCGTGGGCAGACAGCTTCGCACGGGTAACTGTGGATCTAAAAGGGGCACCACCTGTTGTTGATCACAACCGCTCGCAATCAAAGGAATCTCCCCAACAAGAGAGAAATTCCACCTTACCAGTTGGTTCAACGTCGAAGTAATCCGTTCCGAAGGGAGGAAGGGTGATCCCCAATTCCGCAAAGAGAGAAATACAAAAAAAACATCCGCCAACTTAAATAAACTTTAATTGAAATATGGTAGGTGTGGACAGAAAACTTGTCCCGCCAAGGTACAAGCGTGATAGTGATAATTAAACACGGCGTCGAGTAAAATACTCTCATGAAAGCAGTCAGATAAAACTGCATAAGGCGAAAGGCCTCAACACACTTTTCTTCCTTAAAGAAAAAAATTAATAACAAAATTTAACGCGCAAAATAAATTTCCGTACGCTAAGGACCCCACGCGTGCGTTCACAGATTGACTGATAAGCAGTCTCATACAATATAAACAGATGACATTAACTTAACGAAAATTAAACGCCGGACAAACCCGGAATTTTCATAACAACCGTCCGCCAGCGAAAAGTGTTGCGGCAACACAAAAAAAGCACAATTATCACACAGCGTAAATAAACGCAACAATAAATGTAAAGCCAAAACAGGAACTCCGATAAGAAACGGAATTGTAACTACGTAAATTAGACAAGAACGAAAAGATAAATGTCCCGAAGGGGGTAGAATTTAAATGTGGCACAATACCGTGAACCTTTCAAGCCCGTTGACTCCGCATTGGCAACAGCGACGAATAGTTCACACATAAATCCCGCGAAGTGGTAAGTGTTTGGCCGATTCCACCGGCGAAACGGCAAGGCACGGCCAGGGAGGAGCGATAAAAATTGCGTAAACCACGTTCGGTGATCCAAAGATTCCCTCACGAGAGCGAAGCCGATCAAAACGGGGTGGGGGGGAATAACGGCAGCTACATTAAAAGGAACAAAACACCTTAATTAAACCCAACCGGAATGAAAATGAAGAAAAGGTGAACTTACCTCGGCTTAAACAAGTCGAACTTCCCGAGGTGGTAACGTAGCGTGCACGCACACGTTGACCCTAGCCAGATCGGCCAAAAAAAAGGTGCCGGAAATAAGGTTAAAACAACTTTCCAAACTTCATAGCGTCTTGAGTAAATTTCAAAATCCCAATGCGGGCGCAATACAACAAATTCCAAACCAAAACCGCAGAATTTCTTTGTTTTTTACACTTATATGTATGTAACGTAGATTATTCTTGTTTTATACTTTTTCTATTTGTACCTCCACACACTTGACGTATCACATCTAATTGTACAATAAGTGAATAAGTATTTGATTTGATTTGATTTGATCAATGGAGAAAAATCACGTGCACACCAACCACATCACTTGTCACCAAATTTAATTTTAAATTACTTGCCTGGTACCTACCTTGACAGATGAAAAGCTCTGCTGACTAACGTATCAGCTGTTACCCACGACTAGCAATCAGTGAAGATGGTGGTGAGTTAATTAAAGTGGTAAAATAACAAAAGGGCGCCAGGACAGACTTGAATAAACAAACTGAACGTAAACAATCTTTGTCGACGTTTCCGAATCGACTAAATCGGCAGAAAATCAAAAGCAAACTGAGGCTTTATTTAACTCACTGGTACGTTAAGGTGTAAACACAAACGCAATAGCAAAAGTTAACAAAATTAAGATTTATTGAAACTCAAAAATTCGAGCGAATGCAGGTTATCACACACACCAGGTGATACAGGTGCCTGTTTACAATAAACAAAATTTCGGTAAGGCATGCAATAATTGTTCACGAAAGAAAGATAAATAAATAAAGTTGAACGTCAAACTCACGACCTCGCCGTCAGGACGCGGCTACGTTCATCTATCAGTCGAGCCACAGAGTGAAGTTGGCTCTCACGACGCCACCTGTGGGTTGTTTCTAACGCCGGTGATCCGGTTCAAAGCGGATTCGCAAGATACGTCGTAGAAACGCCGGAATTGATTTCTTCACAGAGGAGTCGAATTGGTTCGATACGATAAGTCGAAATAATACTTCGACTTGTCCGTAAACTGATAAATAATTGAAAGTCGCACTAAAAGCCTGCGCTAAAAGCCTGAAGAGAAATGGAAAGCGTTAGCGTCCTAAAACGACGTCGGCCAGTTTGTTCAATATTTTACCTGAGATTTGCGAGAACTCCAAGCTGGAAATGGGGCTGAAAATACCCCCAAACTTGTTCGGCAGGGCCGTAGTTAAATTCGCGTCACTTTAAGAGCAAGAATTTCGATATGGCATAATCACGTAACTGCACACCAAGAAAGCATAACGAGAACTGAACAAAGGCGGCAAGGGCGCTAAAGCCGCGGCATCTTGGGAGCGGTAACCAATGATCGTCGAAGTTACTAACACGTGGTACCCCATAACCAATGAATATCGCATAAACGATTCACGCAAGTTTTCTCCTTCGGCTTGGTAGGCGAGGGAGAACAGGATTGGCAAATAACTCGGAACGCAGCCAGACGATGCTCTGTTGCCGCGTTTCAAAACGTAACACACTTTCTTTGACTGCCACACCTCGAACGGTGCAAAAATTCAAGTGCGCCGGCCCGTCGATGGCGTCAACTCGCTTCCAGAAAATTCTAGTACGGAAACATCCGCACGGCGCGAAATTCGAATCAAACAAACTGACCAACGAGAAGGCACACCAAAAAACACATCCAACTATCCAAAATTCCAAAAACACGTGCCGTACGACGAACGCACAAAGCCGAAAAGTAAGTCGAGCCAAAAGAGCAAAAATTCGGAGGAGAAGAAAACGAAAAAGTCTCTGGTTACAGACCGTGCAGGAAAAGCAGTTGGCACACCTGAAGTATATGACTCACATGTCATACAAAACCCCCAAAAACTACGATCTTTGTAAAATGTACGAACAATTACCTCGCCTGGAATTACAACGACGGAAGCCGTTTAGCAGGTAGGCCAAATGATACCTAAAGTTGGCAAGAAACTGCGAGACGGTGGCCAAGTAAACGAACGGGTTTAGGCGTAAAATCGACCGTAACAATTTACGATTCGCCGATTTTAATTCGCGAAAATTTGTATAGATGGCGCTAATGAAAATGTCACCTATTCATTTTTTTTCTGTTTTCTTTTTGTTTTGTCTTCAAAGAACATATTCACTTAATGTTTTTTACTTTTGGCAAGACATTTCATGAATTTAAATTTCCTGGATTTAATTCGTAAAATTTTCCATAGATGGCGCTAGTGAAAATGACATGTTATCATTCTTTTTTCCTTTTTCTTTTACCTAACACATCGTGACTATCTTTTTGTTCTCAATTTTCGCAAGACACTTAATTACAATTTGCTTATTTAAAATTCGCCGAATTTAGTTATTCAAAATGTGTACAGATGGCGCTAATTTAAAATGTCACATTTTGGTACTTTATTTTGTTTCGCCTTCAAACAACCTGATTCCTTTTGTTTTCAATTTTTGTAAGGCATTTAATTTACAATTTCCACATTATTTACAATTCACCGATTTTAATTCGTGAAAATCTGTATAGATGGCGATAATGAAAATGTCATCTTTTCGTATTTTTTTTTTTTGCTTTACCTACAAACAACGTAATTACCATTTGTTTTTTCATTTTCACAAAACAGAATTTGCATATTTAAAAATCGCAGTATTTAAGTAGTTCCTGAAAATTTGTACATGTGGCGCTAGTGAAATGTCACCTTTTCATCCTTTCTTCTCTTTTCCTCTTTCACCTTCAAACATCGTGAGTGTATCCTTTTGTTCTTAATTTTCGCAAGTCAATTAATCACAATTCGCATATTTAAAATTTGCCGCCGAGTTTACTTTCTTAAAATGTATACTGTCGTTCTGTTTTCTTTTTGTTCCGCCTTCAAATATCGTAATCATCTTTCGCTTTTAATTTTCTCAAAACACTATCAAGCTATCACATTTTCTTCCTTTATTTCTGTTTTTCTTCTTTTGCCTTCAAACAACACAATAATTGTCCCAAGACATTTTGTCACAATTTACAAGTTTATAATTCCTGAACTTAATTTCCAAAAATGTACATAGATGGCGCTAGTGAAAAGGACATTTAATTACAATTCGCGTATGTATTTAAAATTTGCCGCTGGGTTTAGTTCCTTAAAATGTGTACAGATGGCGCTAATATAAAGATCATCTTTGCACCCTGTCATTCTGTTTTTTCTTTTCGTTCCGCCTTCAAATATCGTTTGTCTTTTGTTTTTAATTTTCTCAAAACACTATTAAACTGTCACATTTTCGTCCATTATTTCTGCTTTTTTGTTCTGCCTTCAAACTGCATAATTTTTCGCTTTTCAATTGTCGCGAGACATTTTGTCACTAGATACAATTCCTTGACTACATTTCTAAAAATTTGCATAGATGGCGTTGGTGAAAATGTCGTTCAACTACAATTCGCATATTTAAAATTTGCCGTCGAGTTTAGTTCCCTGAAATGTGTACAGATGGCGCTGTCATTCTGTCTTGTTTCCTTCCGTCTTCAAATATCGTAATGTAATCGTCTTTTGTTTTTAATTTTCTCACTATTAAACTGTCAAATTTTCGTCGTTTATGTCTGCTTTTCTTGTTTTGCCTTCGAACAACACAATCATTTGTTTGCTTGTTCTATTGTAGCAAGACATTTTGTTACAATTTACAAGTTTGCAATTCCCGCACTTAATTTCCACAAATTTACATAGATGGCGCCAGTGAAAATGACACGTTCTCGTTGTTTCTTCTCTTTCCTGGCCTCACATTTTCGATCTTCAAGTTTTTTTTGCAAGTAAATAATTTGTACTTTTCAAAAAGCTATGATGACGAAAAATAAAGTACCTAATTAAGAAAAAATCGCCAACTCAAAGAAATAACAAAAAAAAAATGGGGCCATTTAAAGCCTATTTATTCATCTGTTTGCCGGCGCCATCTAGGTGCGTATAAGTCAATTTCGTTGCGGCAAATTTAAAATCATTTAACTCAAAAGTGCGACGTGTTTAATTTTTAGAAGCGAGGGGGGGTTCTGCAAATTGTCTAAAGAGGATGGTGGACTGCGTTGAAATTCTTTAATTAGTGGGGAGTACCGCAGGGTTTCGTTCTTGGGCCTCTTTTATTTGCCTAGCTTAATAAAAAAAAAATATTTTACTTTTTTATTTTGTACTTTAGGTTGTTCTAAATATATTTGGGGAAATATCTGGTGTTTTATTTAAATATACAAAATGAAGTTTTTTTTTTAATCTAAGAAGAGAAATGGCGGCGTGCGTGCTGCGCGGAAATGACTAATGATTTGCCGACGCATTTTTAAATCATTGAACTGTTTATCTCGCGTCGTTTTTTCTTTTAATAATTTTTTGTTGCCGCTACAGACCTTGACGGAATAATAATTATTTGTTATTAACAGAGTAAGTTTGAATTCCTATCGCGTGAGCAAAGTCCGAAGTGAAATGAAAATGCTCATTGCTCGTTTAGATTGTTATATGAGAAGCGTTCTAGATTACATTTCAATCGCAAGTAAATATTTGTTGTTTATAAATAGATAAAAAATAATTGAAATACTTAAATGAATAATTTTTTTATATGATTGACGATCGCGTATTTGCATAGTTATTTCAAAGTCACAGTAAAACTGAAGAGGTACATAAATACTTCCTGGGTAATGAACCTTCAAGCTAAAGGTCAGTTGTTGATTTGAAATAAAAAAATAAAAAAATAAAAATTGACATGTCCGGGATTAGCATAGAAAATGGATTTAACAAATTTTAAAAAAAATTGAAAAAGTTTGATTAACTTCAACGTGGACGTGTTGTATTGTATGAAATTAGAAAAATTAAAAATCAAGTAACATGAAATAAGACGAATGATTAACGAAGAATTTATTTAAAGTTTGGAAAGTTTTGTTAGAACTCAATTTTATTGATGAATGAAAAGAAGTTTAACTTTTCATTAGTAAGTTACCCAACACTCTGGTTATTTATAACAATTATATAATTGCAATTACCACGTAAATTAAAGTCAAGTTTAATTGCTGCGACTAATTTAGTTGTAACTTTACAATTAAAAGCGTAATTGCAATTAAATATAATTGCGGTGAAAATGTCCCCATCAAATACTCATTAAAAATTTAATTGATTGATGGCCGGTACTGTCGAGTAACCAAAAGAACGCTTTCTGGAAGGCAACAACTAAAACCTCTGAAGTTTTTTTTAAATGAAATGTAGCTTTATTTAAAAATTATTGCAATTTTGAATGCATACTAAAAAAGTCGTAGTTTTCTTCTTTACCGATCTATCTTCTTGTACCTATACACCGTTCACGATAGCTTTAAATTTAAACACGCAGCAGGCCATGGTATTTTTTCCTTAGTTTGGCGCCAGGTCCGGTCATTTGACGCTTTTTTTGATAATATTCGTCTTGTCAACTCAATCATTAATTTAGTTAATTTACTCCTGGCATTTTGTCCTTCAACTTCTTGTTAATTCAAAATCCCGAAAATAAATTCTGCCGGCTAGAAAGCGTTTATCAAAAGACTTTTTGATGAATACAACAAAGAGCCATCGAAAAATTAACTATAACCTAAAATGTATTTATTATGTTATTATATTATTTTAAACTAAAATCCATCGATTTCTTTCCTCAAAAAAAAAAAAAAAAATAGTAATAAAGGAAAATAAAATAAAACAAGAAAAAACAAATACCAAGCGATTATTAAACAAAACGAAAATCGAAATATTTTTCCTAAGAAAATCAACATGCATTATTTTCTTTTCTCAAGAAACAAAAAAAAGGAAAGCAAAAATAATAATAAAGAAAATGGGTCCAATTAAAGCCTAATTCTTGGAATCTTTTATCTGGTGGGTAAAGAAATGTTTCTTTTATTTATTAGATTACAGGCGCCATCTCTGTTCACTTACGTTAGCTTTTCGCTTTTTCTATGTTTTCTTTTGTTTCGTCTTCAAACAACATAATCAGCTTTTGTTTTTCAATCAATCGATCAATCAATTTATTTATTTCCTCAGACTACAAGCATGTAATATGGAAACAGTCATAAACTAGCCTAAAACACATTAAAAAATGATTAAAAAATGTAATCATACAATAATGATAATTTAGTCACAAAATTTAGTCAATGTCAAAAATCTATTGAGACAAACTGAAACGTGAGCCAAAAAGCAGATAATTGATTATAAATTTGAGCAAATTGTAAAAAATTCACTGATTGAGTAAATACTTCTTTGGAGAAGAAGGTTTTTAACTTTGATACGAAATGTAGTATGGGAGCTGATACCTCTAATGTCTTCTGGCAAACAGTTAAAAAGTTTTATAGGCATAACGTAAGCACTTTTAGCTGACATAGACAACCTATGTTGCGGAACCTCTGCTTTAAGTTTATGACGTAAATTATAAGCTAAACTTTTGTTATCTAACCATTGAAATTTTTCTCTATGAGAGTGAACATAAGTAACACAACATAATATGTAAAGTGATATTACAGTTAAAATACTTAGCTCAGAAAATAAACTTTTACAAGAAAATTGAGGATTTTTAAAAGTCATTGTTCGAATAATTCTCTTTTGAGCTAATAATACGACATTAATGCTGCTGCAGTTCCCCCAACAAACAATGCCGTAATTCAGCAAGGAATGAACATGTGAAAAATAATACATTCTGAGAAGATTCAAATCTACATTGATGCGCAGTTGACGAATTACAAAAGAGGCAGTTGATAGTTTATTTAATAAATTAGCAACATGGTCGCCCCAACTTAAATGCGAGTCGAGATGCACACCCAAGAACTTAGTAGTGTCCAAATGAGGAACATTTACAGAGTAGATGAATAAGTTATAATTTTAGATTTTGCACTATTTAAAAGAAGACCGTTTTTTTTTGCACAATAGCTCTCCATATTTCTTACTGCATCAGTAACTTTTACTGCTAGATTTTCAAAAGAAGCAGAACTCACAGCAGCAGATGTGTCATCGGCAAATAGCGTTACATGAGAGTCATCTAAACGTATATCATTGATAAAAACAAGAAATAACAAAGGGCCTAATATGCTACCTTGAGGGACACCTATATCGATTTTCACGAAATCAGAAAAGTAGGCTTTATTATCGTGTTTAACTAAGACGCGTTGGTACCTGTTTTGAAGGTAAGTACTTAGCCAGTCAAGAGCCTGGCCTCTAACACCATGCATTTGAAGTTTGTGTAATAATAAATTATGATTAACGACATCGAAAGCACGAGTAAGATTAAAGAAAATACAAGCGATTTGATTTTTCTCTTCAAGATTTTTGATGATGAAGTTATGCAGCGAAAGAATAGCATCTAAGGTATTACAGTTTTTCCTAAAACCAAACTGTTGCTCTTTTAAAATGGCTTTAGTAGACAGATATTCCATTAATCTAAGATAAAATGCCTTTTCGTAGATCTTAGCAAAAACTGATAACAAAGCAATGGGTCTGTAATCAGATAAATTCAATTTATTTTTAACTTTCGGAATGGGAACGATGGTCGCAATTTTTAATCTTTCTGGAAAATTTCCTTCAGCGAAAGAAGCATTAACTAATTCAAGTAACGGTGAACAAATATAATCTTTAGCATGAGACATGATGGAACACGGTATATTATCATAGCCAGCTGAGTTTTTAGCCGAAGTAATACTTAAGATTTGTCTTATTTCCGCTATTGAAATTGGATATAGAAACATTGAGGAGTTGCTTTGATCATAAAAGTTGGGCTCGCATATAGTTTGTTTATTTTTAAGCAGGTCGTTTACTGAATTAACGAAATATTCATTAAAAGCTTGTGCTTTATGATTAGAATGTTTTATGTGGGTATTACTAATAGGATGCACTAGAGTTTCGGGTAACTTATTATCTGATGCGACAGTGCTTTGCTTAATAATCTTCCAAGCAGTTTTTGAAAAATTATTTGAGTTGGCAAATTGGCAAATTCAATACATATTTGCAGTTTATAAATTTAAAATTTCTGGATTTAATTCGTAAAAATTTCCATAGATGGCGCTAGTGAAAATGACATGTTATCGTTCTTTTTTCTTCTTTGTTTTTGTTTTACCTACAAACAATGTGAGTATCTTTTTGTTAACAATTTTCGCAAGACATATACATGATTATAATTTGCTTATTTAAAATTCGCCGAATTTAGTTCTTCAAAATATGTACAGATGGCGTTAATCTAAAATGTCATATTTTCGTACTTGCATACTCTTTCTCGTTTCGCCTTCAAACGTCCTGATTACTTTTGATTTCAATTTTCGTAAGGCATTTAATTTACAGTTTGCATATTTATTTAACTTTGTACAGATGGTGCAAATGAAAATGTCACCTTTTCGTTTTATCTGATTTTTTTTGTTTGGCGTTCAAATAACATAATCATCTTTTGTTTTGCAATTTTCGCAAGACATTTTATTTTAACTTAAGTACAAATCTGAATAATCACTAGATGGCGTCAGTATCTGTGCTTACATCTTTATAATGATTTAACATTTTGTATCTTGTTTTAATTAAAATGTGTTCTTCCTGTAGAATTAGAAGGTTGGTAGTTGACTCTTTTATCTCATTTTTATGCAGCACAATTTCGAGTAAGTAGGACAGAAATATTCGGCTCCCAGAGAAGGCGCCATCTATTGATCAACGGGAAAACCTCTTTTCGAATTTTTAGTTTTTTCGTTCGATTTCTTAGTTTAATTTCGTTGATTTATTATTGCGTTTTATATTAGAAAAAAAAATCGATTGAATCGATTTGCTTTTGTTTCTTTTTCCTTATTCACGATATTGTTACTTTTTTTATCCTGCTGTTTTCACTTTGCGATTTCTCATTACAGAGAAATTAATTGCCAAGTTTCAAGATTCATTCCGATTGCTTGTGGGTCTCTTTTTCGTTTTTGCGCACGCATTTTGTTTTGTTGATTTTCTTTTGTTCCGATTGGAAAACTGAGGAAACGCTGTCGCACTTCGACGTGCTGTAAGTGAGGACGTACGAGGATGGAATTATTTAAAATAAAAATATCACAATGTTCCATTCACATTTTTGATCGCCTTTTGTTTTTACCTTGCGTCACCGTATTAATATTTTGATCTTCTTTGTTTTCGTGTCATTAAAATTTTTCTTCGATTTTCGATTCACAATCCATTTGTCATTGTATCGCATTTTTAAATTTGTTAAAAACATCACGCATACAGCGGAAGCGCCACCTATGAAGCAAAGATGAAACATTTTTGACGGTGAAATCTCGTATACGTAAAATCGCTTCATTCAGAGCGCCATCTATTAGACAGCCCACAAGCTATTATATGTCAATTAAAATTTAATTAAAAAATTGAGAGTTACTATTTTAACTCCACCTTAATTTAAAATTATGAGAATTACGTTTAGCGGTGATTAAAGGAAACTCGAATACGGAAACATCGTCAAAAGCAGTGCCGCCATCTATCGGAAAGTGGAGACAACTTCCTGATTTAATCATGGCCAGCTCCATTAACATTCACTGACGTGTATGTATGGCCGCTTCAATTCGCCTAAAATTCAGTTCCGAAAAAGCACGCCATGGAGCACCCTATTAAAGATACTGCAGAACTACTCATAGTAACGTAATAACAACTGCAATTACTTAAAAATTCACAAGAGGCGCTGAGAGGAGTACCCGTCAAAATTAATAAAAGTCAAATTGAAACGGCCATACATACACGTCAGTGAATGTTAATGTAGCTGGCCATGATTTAATCAGCTTCGTTTTGAAAATTGAAAAAATTGAACAGCACAAAAGCATCTCTTAATTATTTATTCATCAATACAATTATTACAATACATTTAGAATGATAAGTAAGCATTCAAATCACAACTTTAATTGAAGAGCGCCATCTGTTGAATGGCGGATAAAGTATCGTTTGGAAGACGATTTAAAAGCGTTATAGAAAAACAGTAAAAAAATAACAAGGAAGACGAAGTTAATGAAACAAAGAAACAAATATTTCGACGATTCTAAACGAACCATTCCTTGACATGCCGTAAGTGCATCTACGAGGGTGAAATGAAAAGTTCTGGCCTAACTCAATTTTAAATTTAAATTTAAAAAAAAATCTTAATTTTCCACCAACATTTTTGATCGTCTTTTGTTTATTCTTTTCTTTCCACACGTATTAATATGTTGATTTTCTTTGTTTTTGTTCCTTTCGAATTTTTCTGTTTGATTTTTGCTTGATTTGTTTTGCCATTATTTATTATTATTAAAAAAAAAACAAATTGTCGCCTAACGAATTGATAGTTGTCTTTTGTTTTCTTCTTTTTTTGTACAGCAAACTGTTGATTTTTGAATTCTCACCGCTCCATTTCTAATTGCTATTTCTCATTATGTTTCAGTAGCACTTTCGATCGTCTTTTGTTTTTTATTTCTATCGCGCGTGCGCTTTGTCGTGTCGATTTTCTTTTGTTTTTGCTTCTTCGAATTTTTCTCAGAGATTAGCTATTTAGATTTCGTTTCATCGATTAAAACCAGAGATTAAAACTGTGGAAATTTTTTATAAAAAAAATTACGCAGACATTGAAACTGCAACGAAAACGGCTATAATCATGAGCGCCATCTATTGGACAGAAACAAGACGTTGTGTGTTAAAGGAGATTTAAAAATGTTCACCGTTTAGTACTTGTCACGTCTTCTTGTTGCTAAACTCAATCTCGAGCGAGTAGAACAAAGCATTTGGGCATCAAAAGGAGCGCCATCTATTGAACGACGGGAAAACTATTTTGACAGAAAAACGTCGTAATTCCTTGACGCAATCGCCATCGTGAACTTGGAAGCAGTTTCAATAAATAAAATTTGAATTAAAAAGAAATTATAACAAACAGCAAAAAAATGAGGAAAACAAATTTGATGAAAATCTAAAATTAAAAGAAACAAAATATTTGCCAATAAATATAACTTGCAAAACAAAAAAAAAAAAACAGCAAAGAAAGAATGCGATTTAATACTTAAAAAAAACAAAATATAAAAGACAATGCAGTTAGTTAAAAAAAATTAAATTTAAATTTAAAGTAAAGTAAATTTGAGGAAAAAAATACAAAATTCCTCCCCAAGAAATATTTTTAGTGCTTATTTTATGTTAAAAATGTAATATAGAAAAAAAACACAACGGATAATGCGAACATTAAAAAAAAATTGGAGAAAAATTGCAAAGGAAATAAAAGGTGAACAAAATTCGAATCAATTAATTAATATTTGAAATAAAACTGAATTTCTCTTCAGGGAAAAAAATGCTTTGCTAGAGAACAAGGAACAATGCAAAAAAAGAAGAAAAAAACAATTTTTCTCAATAAATTGTTTTTGAAAATGCACGCAAGAGAAAATATGTATATTACGAGGGGGCTTCTTTTCTATGTCACATTTTCATTCGACATTTAACGAAGAGACAAGGTCTATATACGTTTGGATTGCAGCAACTCAGCATTTGTCAGTCTATGTAAAACCAACCGCAAAAAAATTTGGGCCAAGTATTAACACATCAAATAACATAACAACCAGTTTTTATTTTTTAAGACAAACCCCACCTCTTGTCTCTTCGAAGTGAGTCAAGGTGCACGCTGCACTAAAAGCCATCACTTTTAACTTAATAACAGTTTGATAATATTTAAGGTACTCATATCTAAAAAAAAAAAACAACCTGGAGTTTCCGGGATTACGTAATAATACGATTTTATGAAGATGTTATTTGATAACTCCGGAACCGCCGTTCGTGCAAACAAGCCGATAATTATCCTTGGAAGTTCCAAATTTAAAGAAGTTATCCGCGCATCTAATTGAGCTAATCGGCGACGCACTTTTCTTTTATCACCTTGGATCGGATTCTATATATTGGACCACGCTGTTTGTTAGAGATTAGTCCTTTGTGCAGGGCAGGATAATGCGCCCCACCTCGACGCGGGTTATTTTTACACTCACAATTACTTTTATGAATAAATAAATAAATAACGGCGTCTCAGCGCGTACCATATTTGAACGGCGTGTTAGGCTCTAAGTGACGTGTGCGTCATGGCTTTGGCGTTGGTGATTTTTGAAATTTTGGTTGCGATCGTTGCGGTGGTTTATTTCGCGAGGAGGTGGTACGACAGTTACCTGCTGAGGAATATTCCTTCGGCGCCGAAAGTACCCATTTTCGGACACCTTCTGAGGCTTCGAGATGAAAAAAGTGAGTAAACGAATTGTTTGGATTTGACCAAAAAAAAACACACAAATAGGTTAAGGCAAAAAATTGAAGAAAAAGTGTGAAAAGAACAAAATTCGAATCAATTACTTAAACTCATACTGATACTCTTACTAATGCTCTTACTCATACTGTTACTCATACTCTTACTCTTACTCATACTCATACTTACACTCATACTTATACTCATACTTATACTCATACTCATACTCATGCTCATACTCATACTAATTAGTGTTTAAAATAAATCAGAATTTCTCTTCAAGAGATAAATATGTTTTGGCTTAAAGATTTAATGTAGAATAGAAAAACGAACACAAGAGAAAAAAATGTAAAAATAAAAACGATAAAAATTCGAATTGATTAATATTTGAGAAATAAACGAAATTTCTTTTTAAGAAAACAAAAATTATTGTATTTTATTTTCAACTAAAAGTATTAAAAAATACACAAAAAGCAATGTAATTAATAAAAAAAAAATTAACAAAATTTCAATTAATTAAAATTTATATATATTTAAAGAAAAAGGCTAAATTCCTCTTCAAGAAAAAAAATTTAATTTTTTCTTCTGATCGAAACATTTAAGATAGAAGAGAAAACAATAAGCAATTACATATAGTTTTTAAAAATGAAAGAAAATTTGTAAAAATTAAAATTAAAATAAAATAATTGCTTGAAATAAATCGAAATTCCTGTTTAAGGAAAAAAAATATTTTGTATTTAATTTTAAGCTTAAAATTTAATATCACAAAATCTTTTAAGCGGACACTAAATCGCGCACTGTACACTTAACGTTTCGCAGTCGTTCGACGTCTTCTGACGAAGCTGTCGAACGACTGCGAAACGTAAAGTGTATAGTGCGCGATTTAGTGTCCGCTTAAAAGATTTTGTGATACAAATTTCATCGGACAAGAACTAACTGTAAATATTAAAATTTAATGTATTGCATTAAAAAAATTAACAAAATTTAAATCAAATTAGTTAAATATTATTTGAAAAAAAAGCAAAATTCCTTTTCAAGAGAAATATACAGCGTGTAATCGAATAAGTTTCACATATTAATACTGTAAGTTCTTCATCACATAAGGAATTGATTCTGCAAATATCAATGTTCTTGCTCGAAAATAAAAAAAACTGGCCTACTACAAGAGCGCATCACCTTTTGTTTGAAAACCTCTGCTCGTTCGTCAGTGCGTCTGCGATTTTTATAGACGCATCGTAAAACGATAAATTCCGCAAATGTCACGGTCACTGGGTTAGTGTCGCCCGCAATACAATTTGAAACGGAACATTTGTTTCATTAAATAATCCACAATAATTACATCGTGATATTTCACACTTTGTAAACAAATAACACACTATGTGATATAATTTGTTAATTTCCTATGTTAAAATAATGAATGTAAATTATAAGTACATTGATAAGAAACAAATTAGTGACAGGAGAATTTTGCGGATGCGAACATTTTTTTCGGTTCCGTCAAATAAATAAACGCATCGACTGCACTAAATAAAAACGTGTAGTTTAACGCTTTCCCTAAGTTTTGAGAACATTCTTAAATAATTTACGGTAATAAAGTAATTAGGGGCGATTTTATCGCTCGAGTTTAACAGTACGATCGTTTATTGTTTAATTCACGTATAAATTACTATTTACTTTCAGAATATTAAATGATAAAGAACGTCTAATAATAATTAAATAGGCAAATTTCAACACAACACTTGCAACTATCGTAATCAGCTGACACTGTGAACAGGCGTACACACAGTACCTTCGCGATCTTTCCGAATTTTTTTTGCTTAGTCTGAACGTAATAAAGAATCATAAATTAAGGGATGATAAGTTCGGCGCTTTTTGTTCCAATAATACTTTTAGAATATGACCTTTATTGAATTAATTGTTACCTATTTTTTTTTTACTTATTGTTAGATAAGATTCATGATTACTGTTTTATTTTTAATTAAAGAAATAAAATTATTATGTAAAAATTATTTTATGAAAAATCTGCATATCTATTACTCAAATATTAATTTAAAAAACAGCTGGGAACGAAAGTAATAAATGACCTGCCTCAACGTTTCTTGCGGGTTTACTGCTCTATGATTTATTGCGTATAATAGTAAATTTCGCTCAGCCGTTCGGGCCGTCCGGGGCTTTAAATCAAAGCCAGCGGTTCTCAAACGTTTTATGTAAAAACTAAACATATATTTTTCCGGAGTTATTATTGATTTTTTTTCAAACGTATGTCGTAACTTCGCTTCTTTTCTTTTGTATTAGTTGTGGTTACAATATGTGAAACTTATTCGATTACACGCTGTATTTGCATTACTTTTTTTATTTCAAGCTAAAAAGTTTAAGGCAGAAGAAAACAAGAAAAAACAACACGAATAAAAAAAATTTAAGGAAAAATGTAAAAATAAAAATAAAGAACAAAATTAGAATCGATTAATGCTTAAAATAAAACAAAATTCTTTTTAAGGAAAAAATATGTTTCAAACTTTATTTTGAGCTAAAGATTTAATATAGAAAAAATACAAACTGTGCGGTTAAATAAAAAAATTAACAAAGTTAACACTTGAAGAAAAAAACAAAATTCCTTTTCACGAGACAAATGATATTTTTAAATTTTGTTTTGAGGTAAAAAATTAAGGTGTAAGCAAATACGAAAACAGTACAAATAATAAAATAAATTTAAGAAGAAATGAAAAAATTAAAATAAGAAACAAATTCGAATCGATGAATATTTAAAATAAAACAATATTCCTTTTAAGGGAAAAATATGTTCTTCGTTTTATTTTGAACTAAAAATACCTACTTATCAAATTTAAAAAAAAACGAACAAAACTTAAATAAATTAAAATAAAATTTAGAAAAAATAAATTCCTTTTCAAAAGTAAGTAACTAAGTACATAAGTAATTTATTTGTCCTTTGTCGGTATACCATAAAATATACAAAAACAAAAAGACATGTCAATAAATTAGGTACAATTAAATTAATTAAGTCAGCTGAAAATTACAAAACAAATTGAAAATTAGGAGTACAACATACCTATACTAAAAGAAATTAATTATTAAAACTAGCCTATACAGCCAACAACTTGTACCTACTTATAAATTCAGAAATTCCTCAACGGAGTAGAAAGATGTTTTCAATTTTTTATTCCCAACAAAAAATTAAAATAGAAGAAACGTTAAAAAGAAAAATAAACCAAATACATAATAAAAGAAATGGAGAAAAAATGTAAAAAAAACACTATGGGTAATGCGATTAATTTAAAAAAAAATGAATAAAATTTGAATTATTTAAAATTCACATTTGAAAAAGGAAACGAAATTCCTCCTCAAGAGAAAAATGTTTTTATATGTATATGTTTTATTTTGAGCTGCAAATTTAATAGAAAAAGAATAACAAAAAAAGATAAATTTGTTACAAGTCGGTTGTGATTGCAACTTTAAGTCAAAAAATGGCCGCAAGATGTTGCCACTTAAACTGTTGGTAACAAAAAAGTGGTATAAAAATTACAAAAAAAAAGAAAAAACATAGGAACTTTATTTGAATCGATGAAAATTAACATTTGAAAGAAATTAAAAAAAAATGTTTCATGTTAAGCTGATAATTGACAATATAGGAAAGAAATACAAAATAATTAAAATTACAAATCGAAATAAAACAAACTATGTATCTCTTCAAGAAAAAACAAATAATGTTTGTAAATAATTAGCCAATTTCAACTCTTTGTTCCATAGAATGTTTTTTGTTCCAATGTCACCTTCAGATTTCAGAAACGAACTTAACATTGTTCTTCAAATTGCTTATAACAACAAATTCCCTCTTGATAATATCAAACATCTTTTTCACAAAATCAGAATTAATCTCATCAACAAAAGATTTACAATCCTAGTCTTTCTATAGTTTCTACTCAAAAACCACAATACTTCAGTATCCTTATCTTGGTCAAGTTTCACACAAAATCAAACATTATCTTTCTAAAAATAACAACTTAAAAATATCTTTTTCCAATAACAATAATATCAAATCTCTAATTTCACATACAAAAGATTGATTTTTTGGATCAGAGTGCAACTTCTTGCAACTCTTGCAATTCCGTCTACATTGGCCAAACAGGCCGTAGCTTGAGAATACGTGTTAAGGAACACTTCAGATCCTTTAACAAACATAAAACTGATTCCAATTTCGCTAATCATCTCATTAACTCGTCACACAACTTTAACTTTCAAGATAACGTTACTTTAATACATAAACTTAATAAAGGTAATTCTTTGAATATTGCTGAGAACTTAGAAATATATATTCACAAAATTAATAACAAATATAACATTTTGAACGATCAGTTGATGGGACAAGAGGAGGAATTTTTTAGGATTATAAATTGGCACAACTTATAATTTTTAGGAATTTTCCTTCCTTTATTTTGTCAACTTACAACAACTCAAATTTACCGCTGTTCAGTTATCAGTCATTATCTGTATTCTGTCACTACATTGTGTTCCAACTTATTTCACTTTGTTTCTCAATCAATTTGTAACATCGGTACCTTTTGACGATTTAATTATTTGTTTGTTTTGTCCCCTTTTACATTAATTTTAAACTTATGGCAACATCACAACATAAATTTTGACTTATTGTAACTCATGTTACATGCTTTCATTAAATCTATTCTGTGCTAATTAAGGTAGGTTTTACTATTGTTCATAATTTACAACATTGTTGACGTTCTTCACCCTCTAATTTGTAGTCGTCTGCCCTTGAAGATGATCCCTTTATGTGATCGAAACATGTTGGCCTGAATAAACGCCCTGTGCATCGGTCTTCTTAGTAGCCTTGACGTATCCTAAATCATTTTGATTAAATAATGTTTTCTTTTAGGCTAGAAATTTAAAGTAAAACAAACGCAAATAATAAAAAAAAAGTTAAGAAAATAAAAATGTTTGTAATTTTAATTGAATTAAAATTAGCGTTGAAAATTAAAACGTTGACGACTAATTGACTTCATAATTAAAAAATTAGTTCAAATTATCAAAGTTGTACTAATTGAATAAATTCGGAACGAGTTCGAAACTATTCTGAAATTCAAATCACTGTGCAAAAAATATCTTATGAATAATTAAATTAATAAACGATAAAGGAAAATTAAAATAAAATATAATGTGTTAAAGGAATTCAATCAAAATAATAAACATGTACGAATAAAATTGGAGAAAGAAATGATCGCGTTAAAAAAATTCGAAACCTATAATTAGTGGATGTCAGGAATAATTAATCAAAAATAAATAAAGAAATAAATGAAAATTGTAGAACTAACAGAAAACTCGTTTGAATTGGCTTCCGGTTGGAACCGCGTCACGTTGACTTCTTCTACTGCCGACGTTTCGTTCTCCATTGCAGAAGAACTTCCTCAGGGCTGCTGCTGCTGGTGGTGTTGCTGCTGCTTCTCGTGGGTTGTTGAGACTGTCTCAACGACCCACGAAAAATTACTCACAGTAGGCAGAAGAAATAATCTCAGTCATGTATTAAAACAAGACAACTGCAACAAATTGAAGGAGAAATGAAAAGAAAAAATTTTTAGAATGCAATTTTAATAGGCAGGTTTCTTATTTAGATTTTTTTAATTATTATTTTCGCTTTTCGTGCTTTTTTTTTACTCTTCAGGTCACGTTTTAATATTCCTTTTACAATTGTTTTATTTGGGAATAATATTGACTTGTAACACTATTCACTTGTTTCGTTTTCATGTTTTAACTCGATCATTTTTTGTTTTAATTGTTCTTTAATGTTTATTTCACTCTTCGTCTTTTTTTCATTTTTTCTTCTATTTTTCTCATTTCATTTCCTTTTTTTTTTAATTCACTCTTATATTTCTTCCTGAATTTTTTCATTGCAACTTGGTTCTTGGTATTTACAATCGTTTAAGGAGTTTTCTGTTAGTTTTCTGCGATTGCCATTTAATTTTTTCTCTTCGTTTAAATTTTTCAAATTCAAATTCAAAATTAATTGATCCTGTAGGTCAGCGATGCGCGTTAGAGGGGAAATCCCCCACTACGCTAAGCAAGCATCGACGGGGTACTCGGCGCACTTTAGGCGGAGTCTGCTTGGTTTCACAAAATATGAAATTGTAGACGGCCTAATCGTTTGGCTGCTGTTCATATCGAATTAAGCCGAAAATTATTATAAATATTGTTTAATAAACCAACATGAACTAACTCGCTCGGCGCTCTCTGTTTTTGATTTCGTTGATACGACTGAGTCAGTTATGTGCCGGCACTTGTTTATTTGAAACATCGGGATCGTCGCAAATAATTGAGGGTGGGGGTCGAGCTTTCGGCGAGCTCGTGCCCGTCACTGCTGTAGGTCATCAAGTGTACAAACAAAATGATACAAACGTTTGACATAGGACATGTCCTTTTGGGGTGACTTAACTTGATTTAACAGATAACATACATCAACATAGCTTCATCTATCGCAGGAGAATGACAGAAATAGAAAAATTCAATTTTTATAGTAGTATGGAACAAGTTGACTGGACATTCATAAAGGATAGCACAGTTAATGTAAATGATAAATTCACACAATTCCTTATGAGCATAAATGTAAACATAAATGTAAATAAACTAAATGACTATTTTAAAAATATTTCAAGTATCATCAGAAATAATAATAATAATAATAATAATAATAATGATCACAATAATTTTGCAAATTACTTGGGTAAAGGCACTTTGCCCCATTTTACACTTCGTGAAGTGTCTTAATGAGGTAAGGAATATTATAAATAATATGAAAAATAAAAGAAGCTGTGACTACTTGTGATGTAAATATTGATATAATAAAGATAATAAAAAACCTTATTATTGTACCTCTCACTTTACTTATCAATCAATGCATAAAAGAGGGGGTTTAACCGACGGATTTAAAGGTAAAAATTTCAAAGGTAGTCCCAGTACACAAGGGGGCTTCCGCCCGATCTCCTTGGTACCGACAATATCAAAAGTTTTTGAAACAGTTCTAAAAAATCAACTAATAGATCACTTTGAGAAAAATAACTTATTCTTTGTAAATCAATTTGGGTTCTGGGCTAAAAAATCAACAACAGAAGCAGTCGTTCATTGAATAAATGAAATAGTTAACGGAATGGAACAGGGAGATGTGGGACCTATTTCATAATAAAATACAAGTTAATAATGTTAGTATTGAATAAAACGTTTGATGATTGAATTAAGAACGAAGTAGAAAAACTATTCGTTCATTCAGCTGACAGTTACGGTTTGTAAACCGAAATTGTCAGCTCTAGTTTCTTACTTCGTCCTTAATCCGATCATCAAACGTTTTATTCAATACTAATATTATTAACTTGTATTTTATTATGAAATAGGCCCCTCTGGTAGGGGTCTCCATCTGTGACCTCAAAAAGGCCTTCGACTGTGTTGATCATATAATCCTATTGAATAAACTTCAGTACTATAATCTGAACGCACAGAGTATAACATTGTTGAAATCATATCTACAACGTAGATCACAATTTGTTAGTATAAATGGAATTAAATCTAAATGCAAAAATATTATTTCGGGAGTGCCACGAGGATCAGTCCTGGACCCTGTGTTGTTTGTAATATATATAAATGGGGTTGACAAGGTAAGCTTGGTTTCATTTGCGGATGACACAACCTTAATGGTAACAGATGAGAAGTTACAGAGGTATCCCCACAATATGAAAACTGTTCTAGATAAATCAAATCAATGGTTTCAAGCCAATTCACTTCTTTTAAATAAACAAAAAACAGTACAGATGTACTTCACGCATAAACAAATACCCGCAGAAAATAGAACACCAAAGGCAAAATTCCTTGGAGTCTACTTGGATCCAAACTCGTCTTGGCAACACCATATAGAGTATACCGGCTGTTTCAAATTGAGTGTGCACTGAAGGGATCTCCTAAACCGTAAGAGATACAAATTTGGTTAAATGGAAGAAAAGTTGCACTAATCAATGCCTAATTCGTATTCATTCACAGAATGAATTTTTTCTTATTTCTTCTTGAGATATTGATCAAAATGTAGAAATGTCGATTTTCTTTTTTCCTCTGTATCTCTCATATTATAAATAATTTTGAAATTCTGATTTAACTTTCTACAGCCACTTTTTTATTCTGCTTCGAATAGAGGTGGCAGAATTGAAGTCAAACGTTTCGTCTCTCCACGACCATTATCAGTTTCGATTTTTTAAATACAACGTATATCTTTTAATTATTCTATTCGATAGCATTTTTTCTGCTGATTGCAGTGATGTATAACAATTAATACTTTTTTCAAGTAAAGTTGAAATATGATTAAAAAAAAACTTGATACAGTTTCGTCATGATTTATTTAATAAGTAAATTTATTTCTTAGTACTTTTTTACTTACTAAATATTAAAAACTAACATTCTAATGTCGGAAAAGGAATAATCAATAAAATCAATCAATCAATCAACAAAAAATCAAAGGGCTAATATTTGGTGATCTTAGAGGCCACGCGACAGGTCCATTTGTACCTATCAGGAAAAGTTTGATTCAAATAATTTGTTGTTATTTCAGCATTATGTGCTGGTGCTCCATCATTTTGAAATTACAATTCCATAATATGATTTAGAGGAATGTAATCTAAAATGTTTTCCAATGCTGTCCTTAAAAAATCGATGTAACGTTCAGCTGTTACATGATTTTCGTAAATGATCGGACCATTAATTCTATTATGCCAAATACCACACCAAACATTTAAGCTGAATTGTATCTGTGGTCACACTTGTTGAAATCTTTTTTGATTCTCCCTGGACCAATATCTATGTACATTTCTATTAAATATTTCCTTGTTTGTAAAATTAGCCTCGTCAACAACTATCTCGTATAACAAATTCTTTTAACGGATACTACAAATGTGCACTATCAGTGTCCGTTAAAAGAATTTATTATACAATAACTAAAGAGACAGATATTAAATAATTCATTGAAATTTACACTATACCTAAGAAAATGAACTAAATATTTTGAAATTATGTATTAAATAAAATTTTCATATAAAAATCTGTATTATTTAAGCTTCAAATTAATATCAACAATTAAGTGTGATATACCATTACAATCAGGAGAAAAAATGGCAACAAATACGATAATAAAAAGGTATACGTTATATTTAAAAAATGTAAACTGAGGATGGTCGCGGTGAGACGAAACGTGTGACCACAATTTTACTGCCCCTATTTAAAGTAGAATCGAAAAGTACCTGTAGAAAGTTAAGACAGAATTTCTAAATTATTTTTAATAAGGGAGTTACAGAGGAAAAAAGAAAATCGATATTTTTACATTTTCACCAATACTTAAAGAACAATTAAGAGAAAATTGATTCTGTTAATGGGTACGAATTAAGCAATGACTGGTGCAACTTTTCTTCCATTTAACCGAATCTGTAACTCTCATGGTTTAGGAGATCCCTTCAGTGCACACCCAATTTGAAACAGCCGGTATAGCGAAAAAAATTGCAAGGAATATTTTTGTTTTGGAAACTTGGCAGGACTGCTGCCCTTATCAGGATTAGCAACAGCCTATTATGCACGTATATCATACGCAATTGTATGTTGGGGACATAAAACTAGCATTAATCGAATATTTACCTTACAAAGGAAAGCTATCCGCATTATATGTGGCTTAGGCTACAGAGATGACGTTAGAAAGAAATTCACGGAACTTCAAATGTTAACAACTCCGGCTATGTATATCCTCGATTGTCTAATTTATGTGCATACAAACAGAAATAAATATGACACCCATATACATGTGCACACCACAAGACATGTTTTTCCCAGTCAATGGAAACATGCAACGGTAATTCCCTCGCCTAAAGTGAAAAAACCTGCGTCTATACATGACCTTAGATCAATTAGCATTCTCTCAGTCTTATCGAAGACTTTGGAAAAAATACTGGACATTTCTTCTGGGCTTCTTATCATTTATTGGCTTTGTCACAATCAGGTTTCAGACCTGGTTACAGTTGTTCCACTGCACTTTCCCTTATAATGGACGACATTATCAGAGGTATAGATGATGATAAACTTACTGTACTCGTTCTTCTTGATGTTTCCAAAGCCTTCGATATGATCAATCACGAGTTACTGCTGGCAGTTTTGCATTATTGTGGTCTGGATGTGACAGCGGTCGGTTTGATTGGCAACTATCTAACGGGCCGCACGCAATCGGTTTTCCTTAATTACTCTAACCCTGACGATGTTTCCATTCGGTCAGGTGTTCCATAAGGGTCAATAATTGGACCGCTACTGTTTACCATTTACGTATCTAACTTTTTTACTTTCTGGAACTCCTTTAGTAAGTATCACATGTACGCTGATGATACACAGCTGTACGCCTCGTTTGACCTTTCAGATTTACAACTCACTATGAATAAATGAATTTTTAAAATTAAATTATTCTACATAATTTTAACAACTCTTCAAAATTTTTCTGTACTTTATGCGTACCGTAATATTGCGTTAAGACTTAACATAATTTTATCAACGCTTCAAAATTTGTACTATATTTTATTGCGTACGACAGGACTGCACATGAATGTGTTTTTAATCTGTTATTATTATATGTACAACCTCAATCAAAAGTAATGAAACGCTCAAAACCGAAACGCTGTAGTCAGAGAGAGAAGATACCAAGTGAGATGGCGAACGAATGTTTCCGAAGTCCTTCGGAACCCCACAACAAGTTGCGCTCTCTCTAACTCGGTATCGTTGCACTCTGACTACAGTGTTTCGGTTTTCAAAGTTTCATTACTTTTAATTGAGGCTGTACATATTGCATGATGTATACGTATATTTTTTTAAACGTTGTATTGTATTGTATAATGATACATATATATATTTGACGAGTGTATTACAAATGTAGCAAACACAATAAAATGATTGATTGATTAAATTTAAATTTCAAAAATACATAAATAAAATAATTTCTCTTGACGACTCGATCAACCCTCGTATAATTTTTAATTTTACGAGGGTCGATTGGAAATTTTTGAATATATGTATGTAGATAGATGATTTATACACGAGGGTTGATTTATACGAGGATTCAGTACAACTTCTAAACTGAATTAAATAAGCTCTGATATTTACTTTATGTTTGACATTAGTCCATCGTCAATGTGAATCCCATAAAATTGTCATCCGACTATTAAACGGCGTACATACGAACTCAAGTGCACAAGCAATGTTTAATTCAAATCGTAATTTAAAATAAGGCGTGAAAAAAAATTAAGTTTTAATAAATCTGTCTCGTTAATCAGGCGTTAATTACGCTTGCAAAAGGATGTTTTTATGAAACAAGCAAATTCGACTTCACTTAATTAATTAATTACTACCTACACACAGAATTTACATAATAACCTTCGCACGGTGTGTATAACAAGTCTTTCTCTTTCTCTCACGAATCCTTTCTTGCTTCCATGAATCAAAGTAAAATAAATAGATAGGCTACTACATACATGACCAGCAAAAAAAATATTAGATATATCAATTATGTACATTAAGCGCATTAGCAAGTCGATGATGATCATTTTTATAATTAATTTTCTGTGTTGTAGGAAGCAATAAACAATTGCGTTAGTCGACAGTTATTTACAAATTTTTTCGTATCTTGTTTTATTTTTATTTTTTCTATTTTTTTAGAAGACGTTCTTTACGTACTCACTTCCGGTTTTAAAAGGACGATGGTATTTGTAAATAAATAAATAAATAAATATTTCGATTCCCCCCATACTCGAACTGTCAAAAAAAAGAAAATTAAATAAGGGAAATTTTAGTTGAACTTTGAAACTAGACATTCACAAAAAAAAATTAAATTAAATTAAATTAAAAGCGAAAGGGCCTTGATATTTGTGCAGTATCATTTCCGACAATTACTTTTGCAATTAGCACTATGGTGTGAACTATTTTACATTTTATTGCTTGCTTGCTGGCAGCTGATTGCAAACACACTTGCACTTCGATGACATTTCTTGAGAATTTCGCAATAAAATAATCCTTGCGTGAGATTAACGTAAAAGGTGCTTCTTCCATTTTACAAATATAATTGACCACACTGTATCTAACTGTGTATAAGACGAGGCTTTATTATTATTTTTTTTATTACTTCTCTTCCTTCAATCGTCATCTCCTCATCTGGCTAGAAGGAGGAAATCCGGCTCGAAGAACCAAATTCGACTTGATGACTCTAGTCCGGTTTGAAGTACCAAATCCGGTTCGAGGAGCCAATCGTGTGGCGGAAAGTCTTCGTCAAACTTTCTGGCTTAAAACGTCCAAGTCAAATGTTTATTGTAATCGTAACTATTATACTTTTTGTTTACAAGATTATGTGAAAGTGATGGTGTAACTAATAGCGTTTTCGATTGACTCCACTAGTGTGAAGTCAGAGTACATGAGGTTAAAACAAGATGCACATACTCTGAGTACAACCAGGTGAATCGAAAACGCTATAAGGCGGCAGTTTGGGTCCGGACTCCTGGGCCCAGCATACATCAAATTTGTCGCCAAACTTGCCACGAACGTCACTGGCGATACAGATTGAAAGAAATTAAAGAAAACAAGAAGTGAAACGCAGCTTTAAATATTTTTTAAATTTATGTTTTTTCAGAAATCCTTTCCGAAATGATGAAAATGCAGGCGGAATTCGGGGGGGTCATCAAGCTGAACGCCCTCGTTTTCTACTTAATCCTCATCTCCGACTACAAGTTCACCGAATACCTGCTGAACAACACCAAGATCCTAGACAAGTCGCACGAATACAGCTACTTCCACCGCTGGCTCGGCTCCGGACTTCTCACGAGCTCACGTAAGACCCCATTAATTTTTCCCACAACAATGAAAGGCAGAATCGACCTTGCATTCGTTAGATTGCACACAGAAAGCCGGCCCCGAAGAAGTTTATTACCTCAGACTTGGCCTTACGCTGTATAATTTGCTGTTTTGAAATTGCAGCCGAGAAATGGAAAAAAACCCGAAGGATAATCACGCCGACGTTCCACTTTCAAATTCTGGACGAATTCATCGACGTCTTCAACTCGGCCAGCGACATCTTGGTGAGGAAACTTAAAGGGCGAGCCGACGGGGAACCCCTCGATATATACCCTTACATCACCCTCTGCGCGCTCGATGTGATCTGCGGTGAGTACCTACTCAAATCCTCAGCGATGTCCTCCAACCCCCCTTGTTTACTTCCAGAAAGTGCCATGGGCACATTGGTGCACGCCCAAGAGAAATCGGACTCGGTGTACGTGCAGAGCGTCCAGGAGATAAGCAGGATAATCAGGAGGAGGATGTTTTCGCCGATCAAGATGTTGCACTGGGTGTATTTCTTCTCGGGGGATTACAGGCGCGAGAAGAAGGTGCTCAAGGTCATTCACGACTACACAAATAGCGTCATACGAAAGCGAAAGGAGGACCTGACGTGCGCCAAAAGCGCCGTGACGAACGGAACCACACGCAAGAAAAAATTGGCCTTCCTGGACCTCTTGCTCGAAGCTACGATGGATGGAAGACCCTTGACTAACGACGAAATCCGAGACGAAGTCAACACGTTCATGTTTGAGGTACCCTAAGCGATGGTCCTTCGAAACATCTGTTGTAATTACAACTTTTACAACCATTTCAGGGTCACGATACGACTGCATCGGCAATCACCTTCGCCCTCTTCTGCCTCTCCAAGAACCCCGACATACAGGTAAACCCACCAACCCCCCCCCCCCTTCAAATCTCCTAATCGACAATTTAATTTAGGATAAAGTCCTGGACGAGCTGAGGGATATATTCGGGGCCGACAAGAACCTTCCGGCCACCTCCGAGGACATCAACAACCTGAGGTACCTGGAAATGGTGATAAAAGAGACCCTCAGGTTGTACCCTTCCGTTCCGTTGTACGCCAGGAAGCTCCAGGAGGACACCGAGTACTGTTAGTCCTTCCGGCCGAGAAGGTTGAGAAGTTGGGTTAAGTTAGAGTTTGTGTTTTGTAGATGGGGGGACCCTTCCGAAAGGCATCTCGCTGAGTATTTTCGCCTACGGCTTGCACAGGGACCCTCGGGTGTTCCCCGATCCGGAGAGGTTCGACCCGGAGCGCTTCACTAAAGAAAACCAGCAGGAACGGGGGCCCTTCAGTTACCTACCGTTCAGCGCCGGCCCCAGGAATTGCATAGGTTTGGTAGCCCTTTATAGTTGAAGCTTGTGTTTAGGGCTGCCTTCTTGCGCAGGTCAAAAATTTGCCATGATGGAGATGAAGGTCGTTTTGGCGAAGGTGCTCAGGCACTACGAGGTCCTGCCGGTGGAGGGCTTCCAGCCGATTCTGGTGCCGGATGCGATCTTGAAGTCGGTGAATGGCGTTGAGGTCCGATTGAGGGAGAGGGCGTTTTAGGGGGCGGAGCGAATTCCTAGAGTAGGCTGTGATAAATAGATTCGTGTAAATAATTCAGAGTTTTGAAAATAAAATTAATTTTTGATGATGTTTTTCATTTCCCCTTAAGAAATTGTATTTATTTTTTTGAGTTGCTGGATTTTGTTTAATTGCCAACGTTTATTTCCAATACGTAAATGTGTATTTTGTTCATTGAGTGCCCCCTTTTAAACTGGTTTGTTGATTGAATTTTGTAGCTCCGCCCAGGGGAGGTACTTAAAATTGAGCCGATAAGAACGGCGAGATAACATTTAAACCGGCGCGGCGCGGCGGCGGGTAAATTCAATAATAAACACGAAAATTTACGTCGTCCTGTGACACAATTGTTTCTTGCAACTGTTGCGATTTGTTGAATTTTGCAGCCTCGCCCATGGGGAGGTACTTAAAATTGAGCTGTAGGAACGGCGGCGGGTAAATTTAATAATAAACACAGAAATGTACTTCGTTCTGTGACGTAGTGGCACTATTGTTTCTTGCAGCTATTGTGATTTGTTGAATTTTGCGGCCCCGCCCACGAGAGCCACTTAAAATTGAGCCAATAGGAACGCCCCGATATCAATCAAATCGTTTGTAAATCCATTCACTCTGTGAGAAAATGACACAATAGTGTCGACAACAATTGTCAGTATGAAGGCGTTGTATCGAAGGGCGAACGGATGGGGGGCGGTCCAAGATTATATTTTGCAAAAATTAAAAAACAAAACAAATTCGAAAAGTTGTTACCCCTGAAAAAGGCCGATTTTAGGAGTTCGTGCATACTGTAGAAAAAGACAGAAAAGGGAAGTGTTAGTAAGGTGGCTGAATCCCAGGATCGCCACTGGTCGTTACGTACATAAATGATCCGCCTCCTGCCTTCATTGCATTTGCTCTGATTCGTTAAACGTAGTTGGGGGCGGATCTAAAAATCTAAAATAAAAGCCAATAGAAAAATGCACGGGCGTGAATCTAATTGGTTCGAAACTTAATTGTCTTAAAACTTAGCCAATAGTAAATGCCTTACAAAAATTTGCTCTTCGGCAAGAAAATAGTTGCACAAGGCATCGTAGGGTAGAAAAGACCGAAAAAACCGAATCCGGAGTCCGTTTCGCGATCTGATGAGGGGGGGGAAAGATTTTGTATGGGGGTTTCCGCAGAATGCCTTTCTCGAGGTTTCAAAAAATTCCACAGCCCTTATTTACCGACCGAATCGGACCAAACTCGGAACATATAGACGTAAGGCCGATAGGTGTTTATAATTCCGGACGCACGGCCCCGAGTCCGGTCCTGGATTTGAGTTAGGGCCCGAGAAGAGACGAAAAAACGACGTCGTCAGACATTGACGAAAATTTCTCGAAAACGGGGACTAGGAATTTTTTCAAATTCTCTCACACGCCACAAGACATTCCCAGGTACCTAGCCTATATAGCCTGTACCCCGGGAAAATGTGTTTTTTCGAGATATGATTGTTTTAAATTCATCCGATTTACAAGTTTTTTTTTCGGAATTTTTTACGGTGCCTGGGGTCGGCACGAATCGAACCGCACGTCAACGCATTGCAGAAAATGACGAGGAACGCGATGCCGCCGCGCGCTTGAAGCTCCGATCACCTGGAGTGCCGCTACAACGCAGGACTCCCCCGGGGAGGTGAATCGACGAAAAGAGCGGGTTCGTGCACGTGGTTAGACGGCGCCCGTGCATTCTTACGGAAGATAAAAATTTTTCTCAAACGACTGGCACTCTTTCGAACTTTTCTCGAGAAAGTGATCCGGAATTTCTTTAAACTTTCGAAGCCGGTTAGATTAGTCCTTCGCGAGTCTTTCGAGGCCCCGCCCGTTCCGGTAGGAAGACCAGCGCCGACTCTAAAGTGTTTAGAATTCGACTCCGGTCGGTTATCTCTTTGGGAAAAAAAAATTATTTCTGCGCAACCGCGGGTGATATTTTCCAGGTGCCGCAACCAGAAGATAGCTGTCTCCTCCCTCTTCGCGACAACACCGGTTTCGACCCGAGCGCGTCATAAATAAAAGAACGGCGAATTTTTTTTTAATTCGCCTCCGGTGAGGTGACGCTCCGAAAAAAAAATTATTTCTCCGAAACCGCCACAGATACTGTCGAGATGTTTCGACTGGAGGATAGCCAACACCTTCATCTAAGCAACGCCACCGGTCTCCATCCAACAGCACTATAAATAACCGAACGACGAATTTTTTAAATCAGTGCATTTTAGGGGCATTGTATGCAACTTCGTCGGTGAAATTAAGCCGTCCGCACACTGGCGGATTCGCGTTCCTGCTTTCTCGCTGTGCTCGAGGAGACAAATCCTTCGTGTCGCACATCAAACGAAAGGTCTCGACGAGAGAAACTCGATTGTCATACCGACGCCATCCTGGAATCGACGATGGCGGCGCCGCGATCGAAAAACGCCCCGTAAGAGATAATCCCGTCGTGTCGCATATCGAATGAAAGGTCTCGACAAGAGAAACTAGAATATCGTAGCGACGCCATCTTGGAATCGACGATGGGGGCGCTACGATCGAAAAACGCACCGTAAGAGATAATCCCGTCGTATCGCAATAACCCCTTCGCCGCGGTGGCGGTTGTACGCGATGTTCTAACCTCAAAGCGTACGCGTGGTTGATTTACTTAACGTCGGACGCTAAGTTTAAATGATGAATTAATAATTGCCAATACTAAACAATAATCAATATGACGCAAATTACTATTCAGCTTTTGTTTTTCTTGCTCCTATTCTAATTTTGTAGGCCGGCCTAAGGAGCGGTCCTTAAAAAAAATTGAAACCGATAAATAATATGACAGGACGAGGTTTCAAACTGAACCAATAAGCTGAAAATTAAAAATTCGCTAACACTGACTTTTCCCTTCTATGTTTCGACTGTTCTGATTCGCCGAGGTTTGTAGGCGGGCCCGCCGCTGGGCGGGAATTGAAACAAAATTTGCAGTGAGTGACATAATTTCGGTTGACAGGGAGGGGTTTAAAAGTAGACCAATGAAAATTCAATGGCGAGTAGCTAATTTAATATTTGCTTTTCGTTGCGAGGCGACGTAGCGACAGAGTTGTGACAATAGCAACTGTTTTTCTTGCACGTTTACAGCTTCGTCGAATTTTGAAAACGGGGCGGTACTCAAAATAAAATTCGTAGAGTGACACGTATGTAATGTGAACTAATGGGGCGGGGCTTAAATCTGAGCCAATAGAAACGAGCAGGCGGTATTTGAAACCAAATTCCTGGGCGGGGCTTAAGCCTGAACCGATAAAACCTCACAGAATTCAGCCAATAATAAACAAAAAATACAAGAATTTACCTTTCGCTATGAAATAGTGAGACTGATATAGCAATGGCAATTGTTTTTAATCAAAGTGATGCGAATTACTAGTTTCATATTCGTTGAATATTGTTTGTAAGTGCGGTGCGGTGCTTAAAAACAATTATGATTTGGAACTCCTAAAAATTTAATCTTCAGAAAAAATTAGTTTTCGCTACGAAATAGCGATGCAGTTGTAACACTAGCAGCGAGTGTTTAAAAAAAATGACGCGCGAATCACGAATTCCGCGCTAGTTCCTGGTTCGTTGAAGTTTCCGGATGGATTATGGGGCAGGACTTAAAACAAGAGTCGGGGGGACATAAACATACTTTCGATTGACAGGGCGGTGCTTAAATCTGATCCAATCGAAACGCGCAGGCGATATTTAAAACGAAATTCCTAGAGCGATGGGCGGGGCGGGGGCGTTCCTAAAAATTTAACTTAACAAAAAAACACAAGAACCTACTTTTCGCTTTGAAATAGTGAGACAGGCATGACAACAGCAATTGTTTTTAATCAAAATTATGCGAATTATTAGTTTCGCCGCGCGACTTCAGTTTTTCTTGCATAATTCAGGTTCGTTGAATATTGTATGTCAGCCTACGGGGCGGTGCTTAAAACAAAATTCGGAAAGACATAGATATAATTTCGGTTGACAGGGCGGTGCTTAAATCTGATCCAATCGAAACGCGCAGGCGGTATTTAAAACGAAATTCCTAGAGTGATGGGCGTGGCTTAGTACTGAGCCAATAAAAACGCATAGGCGTTCCTGAGAATTTAGCCAATACTAAACAAGAAACACAAGAATTTAATTTTCGCTATGAAATAGTGAGACAGATGGCAATCGGTTTTAATCAAAATGACGCGAATTATTAATTTCGCCATCCGATTTCGATTTTCCTTGCACAATTATGATTCGTCGAACTTTGTAGATTGGTTACGGGGCGGTACTTAAAACAAAATTCGTGCAAACTACATTTATAATTTCGATTGATAGGGCGGGGCTTGAAACTGAGCCAATGGAAACGCGCAGGCGTGGTTCGCAGCGACACATGAGGCGTTACTTAAATTTTAATTAATAGTTTGACAGTTGCAAAGCTACAAAGGTCAAAACAATTGCAATCGTACACTGTTTTTCATGCTCTCTCTGTTTTCTAATTTTTTTATTTTTCCTATAATTATTCACCACTTCTATAATCCAGAAACACGTTTGATTCCATGAGCTTTTGAACCATTCAATAACAATAAATAAATCAACAACTTTTATTAAAAAAAAAAAGTAAAAGAAATTAAACACGTTCCCTAATGGAAATCTCCACTCCATTCAACGACCTCAAGATGATATCAGGGACGAACTGGGGTTCGAACCCGGCGACGGGGTGAACTTCGAAATTCCTCAGGAATTTCGAAACGGTCGTCTTCATCTCCAGCATCGCGAACCTCTGACCTGAAATTTAAAATTTGCTCCCCCCCAAAAAAAAAATCCTCCGTTTCATTACCTATGCAGTTCCTGGGGCCCGCACTGAAAGGCACGTAGCTAAAAGGGCCTCGCTTGTTCTGGTTTTCCAGCGTGAATCTTTCCGGGTCGAATTTTTCCGGATCGGGGAACACCCTGGGGTTTCGGTGAAGCGCCCAAACGAACAGGCTGACGGTGACCTCCTTGGGTACAACACAATCACCTGTAATTAGCCGCCCCCCACCCATCACCGTCAAAATTAAAAAAAAAAAAAGGTGCAAAGAGGTTACCCAAAACGAAGTGGTCGACGACCTTGCGCCCATGGAACGGAACTGGTGGATATAATCGAAGGACTTCCTTGATGACCATTTCGAGGTACTTCATATTTTGGAGGTCTTCGATTGTAGCGGGTCTGGCCTTGTCGCCCCCGAAGATTTTCTGCTGTTCTTCCAGTACCTTGTTCTATATGTAGAACTATGAAATGGGCGCAAAATGGAGAAGAAGGGGTTTACCTGGACGTCCTGGTGATGCCCCAGACAGTAAAATGTAGAAGTCAAAGCGGATGACGTAGTGTCATGGCCCTAAAATTACATGCGCCCCATCAAATACCAAGCAACGTGAGTTAATAATTGAAGCGTGGTATTCCCAAAGGGTCTAAGAGATCTATGTGCCTTACTGCACACATTAGAAAATGTTCTAAGTGTCTATCTGATGTGGAAATGTTTTATACATAGATGACTATTTCTCTCGCGCGCCTTCAACAACAAGGATCATTTTCCTTAATTTTCTAGGAATTACGTTTTTGACGCTTACACCCTTTGGGAATACCATACTTCAATTAATGGACCCACCTCAAACATGAACGTGTCTACTTCCTGTCGGATTTCATAGTCGGTCATTGGACGTCCATCGAGGGAGGACTGCAACAGCAAATCGAGGAAAGCCAAGCGTTTCTTCTTCACGGGGTGACTTCCGTTTTGGGGGTGCATGTTGCCGACGAGTTCCTTCCTCCTTCGGCGTATGACATCATCGGTGTAAGCGTGCAGGATTTTAAGGGCGGCCTTCTCCTTCCAGTAATCCCGAGAGAGGTGGTAGAAGAAAGGGAGTATCTTCAACGGATGGAACAGCCTCTCTCTGATGATCCTGCTCATTTCTTTGACGCAGGAAACGTAGCTGGATTCCGAGTTCTCTTGGGCATTGACCTTCGTACCCATCGCACTTTCTGAAAACAAATCTGTATTGAGTTTCGTTTCGAATTGGTTGGGCGTCAGTATTGGAATCCCTTATTCACCAAGAAGGTTGTGAAGGGGATTTATCGAATATTTTGGTGGATATTTGAAAAGACCATGGACGACTAACTGGCCCAGAAGAAACGAAGATCACTTACAACATCCAGAGTACAAACTCGAATGGTTGCACTCTTCATGCTTTATTTATCAAAAGGGAGTAGGAAAGGTTTATGGGGGTGATTGGTAGGATTACCCTCATTTCATTATCCTTCATTGTCGGAGGACGTAGTTCTTGGATTCAAAAGCTGTAGAAAGTGAATTAAAAATGTTCGGCGAACATAAATTGTTTTTTTTTAATCCCCCCTGAACACATTCAAAAAGTAGAAGCCACGCCTCCCTCGAACCGCGCTGCCCACTGGCTCAAAAGAAATGAAAATCGGGAGATTTTGTCACGTGTGACATTCAGGAGGTAAAGTGTACACGTCACATAGAGACCACGTCCTCACCGAAAGACAGGTCAAAGGAATTTATCGGCGAACTCACATTCTTCGGGTCCAAAGGCTCCAACCCATAATTCAAACATAAACAGGGAGTTAAATTTGAAGGATTTCGTTGCATGGTGCACATCACATGGGCTACTGAAAATCAAAGAAATTTTCCAGTTACAACATCCAGGGCCAAACTGAAACTGCGCACGTATATTGGGACTTCTCTACCAACTCTGTCACCAAAAGAAAAGTGAAAGGAATAGTTCGGAAGAAATAAAAATCGAAGAATTTTGTCACTTGTGTCACAGGAGGCAAAGTGGAAAAGATTCGTACACGTTAGATTGAGGCCGTGTCCTCACCCAAAGGAAGGTCGAAGGAATTTATTGAGTATTTTAGTGGGAAATAGAAGACCTTGGACCACTAACTGAGAAAAAATTAGAATTTGAAGGACTATGTCACGTGTGCCTGGAGGGTGCAAAGCGAAAAGTACTTTTCCACTTGCCATTGGCATCACATCCTCACCAAAAGACAGGCCGAAGGAATTTATCAAATACTTTGGTGCAAAATAGAACTCCAAGGACCACTAACCCAGAGAAAATTAAATTTGAAGGATTTTGACACATGTAACATGCGGGGCCAGACTAGAAAGTAGTCGCACCCTTCATTTTGGGACTCCTCAACCGCCAAAAGGAAAGTGAAAGGAATATCTCCACTAGGGTGCGTGAAAAACGGAACACCTAGTATCAATAGTTTAGAGAAAAAGAAAATTGAAGGACTCTGTCAAGTGGAAAGGACTTGTACACGTCACATTAGGACCACATCCTCTTCAAAAGAGAGGACGAAGGAATTTATCGAATATTTTAGTGAAAAATAGAAGACCATGGGCCACTGACCCACAAAAAAAAAGAAGAAAAAATTTGAAGAATTTTGACATACGTAACAGGCAGAGTGTAAAGTGGAAAGTACTTGTAGCGAGACCATGACTCTCCAGAAGAGGAATAAGCAGAATTTATCGAATATTTTGGTGGAAAATTAAAGGCCATAGACCACCAACTTAGAAGAAATTAAACTGAAGGATTTTGACCACATGTAACTTGTAGGGTGTAAAATGAAAAGTCTTTTTACACGTACCATCGGGACTACAAACTCACAAAAAAAAAGAAGCGGAAGAGGAAGGAATTTATTGAATATTTTAGCGGAGAACAGAAGACCATGGACAACTAAGCCAGAAGAAATGAAATTTGAAGGGTTTTGCCCCATTTAAAGAGGAAAGTACCAGAAATGAAGATAAAGAGTATTTTGAGGGGGAAACAGAAGACCATGGACCATTGGTTTAGAAGAAATTAGAAATTAGAAGGCTCTTGGCCCATGTAACATGCAGGGTCATAGTAGAAAGTACCTGTAGATGTCACATCTAGATCATTTACTCTCTAAAAAGGAGGATGTTTTAGGGGAAAACTAACCACTGGCTCAAGAGAAATGAAATTTGAAAGATTCTGACACATGTAACTCGCAGGATACGACCAGATACTCGCCAAGAAAAAGAGGCGTAAGGAATTTATCGAATGTGTTTTTGGAAAATAGAAGACCACGGACCAGTAAGCCGGAAGGAATAAATTTTACGAATTTAGTCGCATGTACACGTGGAAAGTATTTGTGCAAGTCACCAGAGATGAAGCGAAAGAAATCCAAGGAGTATTTCGGGGGGGAAACAGAAGACTATGGACCATTGACTTAAAATAAATTAAATTAGAAGGTTCTTGTCACGTGTAACAAGCAGGGTTAAAGCGGAAAGTACCTGTAAATGTCACAACGAGACCATCTACTCCCTAAAAAAAGGGATGAAAGGAATTTATCGAATGCCTTAAGGGAAAACAGAAGACCATTGACCTCTGGCTCAGAAGAAACTAGGGTACTAGGGTACAGAATGGAAAGTACTTGTACACGTCACACCGAGACCTACTGCTTCCTAAAAAAAGTGGTGAAAGGAATTTATCGAATGTCTTAGGGGAAAACAGAAGACCATTGACTCCTGGCTCAGAAGAAACTAAATTTGAAGAATTTTGTTACTCCTAACATACAAGGTACATAATGGAAAGCACTTGTATACGTCACACCGAGACCTTCTACTTCCTAAAAAAAAGGAGTGAAAGGAATTCAGCGAACGTTTTAGGGGAAAACATAAGTCCATTGACCCCTAGCTTAGATGAAACTAAATTTGAAGCATTTTATCACATGTAAATCGAGGGTGTAAAGTGGAAAGTACTTTTATATGTCACATGGTAATTATCCATTCTCTAAAAAAGGAATGAAAGGGATTTATCGAATGTTTTAGAGGAAAGCATAAGATCATTGATCTCTGGCTAAGAGGAAATGAAATTCGAAGTATTTTGTCATGTTTAACATATGAGGTGCAAACCAGGTTTTGCCACATCGAGACCATCAAGAATTTATCAAATATTTTAGGGGAAAACGGAAGACCATTGACCTCTAGCTAAGAAGAAATTAAATTCGAAGCATTTTGTGACATGTAACATACAGGATGCAAAATGGAAAGTGCCTGTATATGCCACATCGAAACCATCTACTTAGATGAAAAGAATTTATCGATTGTTTTAGGGGAAAACAGAAGACCATTGGCCTCTGGTTCAGAAGACAAGAAATTTGAAGCATTTTGGCACGTGTAACATATAGGGTGCAAAGTCTTATACACTTATTGGTTCACTGGTGGCATGTTTATCAATCGAAGACTTGTACATATCATCAAGCGAACGAAAGGAAATTATATTTGGGAAAACAGAATACCTTACCACATATAACATCCAGAGTACAAAGCGAAACGTAGTTGTACACATCAAACCTGGGTTTCCCAACTTCCCTCCTCAGCTTCTCCACGAAGACCGAGCTGCAAGCGTCGAAGATGTCCAGGAATTCCTCGAGTATCTGGAAGTGGAACGTGGGCGTGATGATCTTCCTCGTCTTCTTCCATTTTCCAGCTGAAAGTTTCCAAGCTGAGCTTGCATTGGGCTGGGTTAGTTTGGGTACGTACGTGGGCTGGTGAGGAGGCCGGTTCCCAGCCACCGATCGAAATACTCGTACTCTTCGGATTTGTGCAGGATCTTCGTCGTGCTCAAGACTTCCTCGGCGTACTTTTCATCGGCGACTATCACGGTGGGCATCCAGAGGAAGGAGATTTGGAAGAGACCTCCGTGTGCCTCGACGTACTTCACGACTTGACCGAGGATTTCTGTGAAAACAATTTCATTCAAACCCAAAATGCTTCAACTCTTTCGAGTGAGAATTGAGGAAAAAGTTATAACTTACTTGTGGGGTCTGTAAAGTCCAGAACGTTTCCAAACAAGAAGAGGCCCGGAGGGCTCGGTATGTTTTGCAACAGTTTCGCGTTTCTTCTGACTTTCAACCAGATGAAAACGGCGTAGCTCAAAGCTATCGTCGCTAAGGTTAATACGATGTACGACATGTCGTCTACGCCGTATCCGAAGCACTTAATCAAGCCAGTCACTGAAATAGAACTGTCTCACCGAAGCTTGATAAGCGTTGGACTTTGGCCTAAAGAACCTGAGCGCACGCTATAAATGGGCATACACACGGTCAGGCAAGCCTTCGCGCTTGCTTGAGAGGCAAGTCTGCGAGCAAGTATGATAGATTCATTTAGGCCAGGAACGCATCATCAGTTCAGCGTACACACATTCGCACTTACCTCCGAGCCTCAAAACGTTCAGTTAGGCGCGAAGGCATACTTGATCGTGTGTATGCCCAAAAGATGAACGTGTGTATGCAAATGAATCTATCATACTTGCTCGCAGACTTGCCTCTTCAAGCAAGCGCGAAGGCATGCCTTAATGGGCATGCACACGGTCAAGTATGCCTTCGCGCCTAACTGAACGTTTTGAGGCTCGGAGGTAAGTGCGAATGTGTGTACGCTGAGCTGATGGTGCGTTACTGGCCTAAATGAATCTATTATACTTGCTCGCAGACTTGCCTCTCAAGCAAGCGCGAAGACTTGCCTAACCGTGTGTATGCCCATTTATATTTAGTGATTTTTAAAATTTATTTGTTATTTAAAATTTATTTGTTTCTTATGTCGTCGTTAGGTGCATAAAAACAAATGAGACTCGACAATCGCGTGTGTCACTAATTACTCATCTATTAAAACTATTTATGACTTTTTCCTTGAAAAAAGCAGCGTGACATTTTGAAACCGGTCCGTTTACATTCCCGTGCGCATTTCCGTTGGTGAAAACAAAAATAAATAAACAATCGAGTGTAGCTAAGTTGAGTCGAATCGGGAAATTATTTTAAAACACCTGCGCGCTGAGATAAAAAAAGTTTGATGATTGAACTCGAACTGATACTCCAACTGCAAATTTGATTGATCGTTTACTTTCGATCTGATAAAAAAAAATAATATACTAAAAATAGAAGGTATTCGTCTGATTACTAGAGACGTCAGACAAAAAAAAATTATTTTTTTAAACTGAAACTTTCATATCACATGTTTTCTCATCGTTAATCATATTTATGTTATACAGGGTCTCAACGTACTGACTTTGTTTCATGTATCAGAACTAAAATAACAGAAACTACAGTCAGGTTTAGAATGATCAGAAACCACTCGACATGATTTCAGGGATCAGTAATCGAGATGATTACGATGATTACGTTCACGAAAACGAAGTTGAAATCAGTATCGGAACTAAAATGATAGAAACTACAATCAGGACGATCAGAAATAACTCGAAATGATTTTGAGTAATCGAGATGATTGATATGAGAATTCGTTCACGACAATCGGAACAAGTAGAAATCACGATCGTACTTAAAATGAGTCTAATCACTTTCGTAATTAATATTAGGATCAGAAACACTATCACAGTTACTAAGGTCGAAATTATAAAAAGACAGAAAGGATTTGTATAATTGATCAAAATAATAATAATAGGATAAGTATTAGAACCAAAATAACACTACTTAAACGATCATGGATCAATAATCGAGATTGATTGCGATGAGAATTTTGAGCTCAACGATCAAAGCTGGAATCAGTATCGTACTTGAAATGAGTCCAACGTGTTAAAACGTTACGAATATGGAAAAGTTGAATAGGAACTGTATGCAATAACTCAGATGAGGATAAACTGAATCGTCTTTGAATCAGTACCAAATCTAAAATGAGAGAATTTATAATCAGGAGCAATAAACGAGCTGATTGGATTTTGATTGCGAAGAGGGTTTTGATCATGATAATCTAAGTTGGAATTATGTTCGTGATAAGGATCAGGACCTTAAAAGCATGACAACTCAAGTTCGTGATAAGCATCAGGACATTAAAAACAAAGTCTGAGCTACAGAGGTCAAAATCATGAGAAGACGAGCCGGATTGGTATGATCGGATCAATATGAACATACCTAAGATAAGCATAATCTGAAATAAGAGAGATTACAATCAGGATCAGAATAATCACGAATCAATAAACGAGGTGTTTGGACTTCATCAAGAAAATGATGGGGGTCAGGACCTTAAAAGCACTGTGAGCGTTACCAAGGTCGAAATTATGAAATGACGAAGCGGATTTGTATGATCGGATCGATAAGACATACCTGAGAGGACGAGAATCTAGAATTACCATTGAGTCAGTATCAAAACTGAAATGAGAGAGATTATAATTACGATCAGCATAATCAGGAATCTATAAATGAGGTAATTAGATTTTGATTGCGATGAGGGATGAGGATGAAGGATCGGGACCTTAAAAGCATGACAATTCAAGAATTTGATCATGACAATCCAAGTTGTATTCATGTTCGTGATAAGGATCAGGATATTAAAAGCACCGCCAGAGCTACCAAGGTCGAAATCATGAAACGACGAAGCGAATTTGTAAGATCGGATTAAAATGAGAATAATGTGAAATTACCCTTGAATCAGTATCAAAATTACAATGGAGAAGATTACAATCAGGATAAGGACCATCAGGAATCAATAAGCGATCCTTATTGCGGTGAGGTCTTTGGCCATGACAAACCAAGTTTTAATCGCATTCATGATGAGGACCAAGACTTTAGAAACGCTGTATGAGCTACGTATGAATGAGAGAGATTATAAATAGAGAGAATCAGAATAATCAGAAATCATCAAATGAGATTATTGAACCTTGATTGTGATCAGAATTTTGATCATGACAATCTAAGTTGGTATCGTGTTCGTAACGAGGGTCAGGACCTTAGAAGCGCTATCAGATGATCAAAATCACGAAAAGTTGAACAGGATCTGTATGATCGAATCAACATGACAATAACTGAGATAATCATAATCTGGAACCACCATCGAAACAATATCAGAGTTAAAACGAGAGTGATGCAATCAGGAATCAGATGATGGGTAATTTCGATGAGGATTTTGAGCCTGACAATTAAAGTTGGACTCAGTGTAGGAAACATGATTGTGATGAGGAGGGGGCGGTGCCTGCTTAAAACCGAACCAATTCAGAATTTTATTGATTATCGCCTAACTTCCTTTCGCCTGTTCTGACTCGTTGAATTTTCCAGTATGGGCGGTGCTTGCTTAAAACTGAGCCAATAAGGGGCAGTTTATTTTACAATACATTTTTTTCAGTTTCATTTCTTGTTCTGCTTCAAAGCCCCCGATTATTAAAACTAAAACATTTGATTTTGGCACGATAGCTTAATTTATTTACAAATGCTTTTTAAAAACACGTTTACTAATTCACAATTTCCATTGGTCGTCGACTCTTCTCCTCTCACCTTTCTGCTTCGTTGAATTTTGCGGGGCGGTGCCTACTAATAACTGAGCCAATAGAGCGGCACGGATCTCTGTCATGCAACTGTTTACTTGAGTGCGAAAGCGTGACTCTCCAATCCACAATTTTCATTGGCTACCGCCTAACTTCCTATCACCTGTTCTGATTCGTTGATTTTTTCAACGTGGGCGGTGCTTATTTAAAATTGAGCCATTAAGGCGGCTTGGATGTCTCTTCATGTGGTGTGTTTAGGTAAATATTAAAAAAAATAAGTATATCGATTGTTCTATTGAAATTTAAAAAAAGATGGAAAAAGAACAGAAATAAGATGTCGCTAAGCCACGCCCACATCGTTGTACAAAGGATGTTGCTAGGCCACGCCTACATTGCTATACAGTCAGGGTCAGGATGTTTCAACTTTAATATCCCGCAACTCAATTTGTTAGTGTGTTTTTTTGACCATGAGACATTTTTGTTGGCTTTCGTTTATCTTCCTTTCATATGTTCTGTTCCCTTCCGACCCAAGGGGCGGTGCCTTATCTACTGGAAACAAAAATTACACAATGAGACAACTTGATAGGGCCATGCTTACTTAAAACTGAGCCAATAGAACCGCACGAATGAAAGCTATTTAGTAGAGCTTTTTTTCAACGCAGCGCTTTCATTGGTTGCCGCTTGTTTCCCTTTCATCTGTCTTCTTTTATTGAATTTTGCAGATAGGCCTATGGGGCGGTGCTTACTCGTTTGAAACAAATTTCGTTTACTTTATAGGGCGACGCCTACTTAAAACTGAACCAATAGAGCGGCACGGATGTCTTCCAGTAACATAATTGGTTCCTTCGTTAAATTGAGAAACTTTCGACGCGCGACGCGACGGTTCGAAACGTTCCTGTCAGTCGAACTCCGATAATTTTGTTAAAACAAGTGAACTGGTAGGTACAATATTCCTTTCCTTTTTTTATTTGGTTAAAACAAAATGAAATTTAAAGCGAAACATAAATTTGATGGGACGGTATCTATAAAAAAAAAAAAAAAAACTGAGCTAATAGAACGGCATAATGGATGCCTTTCGCGCGTCATTTTGTGAGAGTAGGAGGTCCGTCAAACAAAACAATTGGTTGAAACATTCGATGGGCGGGCACGTGCTCCTCCATTGGTTCAATTTGAAGGACCGCCTTGCGCGCTTATTTTCCCGCGCCTCCCTTTGAAAAGTTTTAAGCACCGCCCATCGAACGAATTCGCCCAATAATTTTGCGCAATTTCAGGGAACGCCCCGCCCTTACGTCTCAAGACCGCCCTTACAGACTGGAGGTAAATTAGAGAAAATAATTTCTCAAATCATTCTAAATTATAACCTATGGGGCAGGTTGTAAAAATAGTTTGTCTAAATGTGGCTGTGCGTTTGACAGTTTCTTCGGAGCTCTGACTTTCAAACCGATCCGAAGAAACCGTCAACGTACAGCGAAACGTCAACTTTTAAGCTATGCAATCAATCACCGTTCTTGCCTCCAGATTTCAGAAACTCGTTGGGGAGACGTAACGGCTGGTGATTGCGGCTGCGACCGACTTACTAGAGGTTTTGAATTTATAATTATATAATCAAATATCAAGAAAGTTATTCAATTGTAGTTACTGTCGTTCAGTGGGCGCCTACGTGCCGCTCTATTGGTTTAATTTTAAAGGACGTTCTGTTTCAAGTGTCTCTTTCAGCATAATTTTGTGCAATCTCATCAATTTTCAAACATAAAATATTTTACTCAATGTACTTACATGAACAGAAGTTGTGACGTTATTCAGAGACCCTCAAAAGTCATTCCAGACTCTTGACGCTGCAGGATACAAAAGTAAACATACAATAGAGACCCCAACACAGGGCCTTGAGGAATTCTTTTACATTCAAGAAGTGCGTCCAAGTTTACATGATTTTCTCCGCCTTCAATTTTATTAGCAATCAACAAAGTTCCGCTTCTTTAACTTTGACCTTGATTTCGCATATCGTGAGTAATATATTTATCTTTAAATCGTGACCTCTCTGCTCAGGCTATTTCTAGTTGGTAAGATGATTTATTTAGCGATTCTATAAATCCCAGTTTGACCTTGACTTTGTTTTGTCTTGTTTGTTCACACTTGGTCTTTTAGGTAGGCAAAGAATCCTGCTTTGATCTTGCATGGAGCAGAAAAAGCGTAGGTTTTGGAAGTCGGTTCCAAACTATTCAAAATGACGCAACGCAGAGGTCCTAGTGTAGATACCTGGGGAACATCTCCGCGCGTGTTCTGCTTCATTTAATTGAACCACGTTTGAGTTTCAATGTAAAATGCCACTCGGAAATCTTATTTCGATGACCTCGCAGTGTTTTATTTATAAATGAATAACAAAAATAGAAGGAGATATGGTTTTTATAAGCGGCGGTGGATAGACGAGATAGACGTCAGTGTTTGTTGCAAATGTTTCAACATGCCTTTGTTATTTTGGACGATCCTCGCCTTCGCGCTTTTGCACTTCTTGCGTAAGCTGAGGCGTCGCAGGAGGATCGTGAATTTATTAAAAGATGTCCCGTGCGTTCCCACCTTACCCATTCTGGGTCACGCGATGCACTACAAAGGCCCACAGGTAAAAAAATTGGTTAACTTGGTTTTTTTGTTAAAATTTTCTCCCATAGAAATTTTGAATGCAATTCAACAAATCACTGAGCAACTAGGTCACGTGTGTCGCGTAACTGCCTTTTGGAAAGAGGCCATCTTCTTCAGCGATCCCCGTTACGTGGAGCTCGTCCTGGGCCAGACCAAAATCCTTCACAAGTCAGAAGACTACAACAAGCTTCACAATTGGCTGGGCACAGGTCTACTGACTGCTGGTCGTAAGTAACCAAATCTAGGTTTGAGTTGGTTTATTGTACATCTTCAACTTTCCAGCGGAAAAGTGGAGGCAAACCAGGAAGATCATAACGCCCACGTTCCATTTTCAAATCCTGGAAGACTTCGTCGACATTTTCGATTCGTGCTCGGACTTAATGGTGTCCAAATTGAAGGGACAGGTTGAGGCAAACAGCGTCGACGTTGCTGATTACGTGAGTCTTTGCACTTTGGACGCAATCTGCGGTTAGTATCACGATTTGGTCTTGATTGATTGAATTGGGAGGAGAGGCCAAAATTGAAAGACCGACTTGCGTTGGTTGGTCTTCAACCATCTTGCCTCTCCTTCAATTTCGGCGGTTTTTTGGACCATTCCGAAGAATTTAGATCGAGGAAGAACTATGTAGGTCTTTTTTTCTGAAACACAAAATAAAGCAACACGCACGTTTCGACGCTCTCATTCGTTCGGAATTTTTTTAAATACCGATTTGTCTACCTGCCTTCTTCAATTTGGACGATTTTTTGGAGGTAATCAGGTCTTTAATGAATCGTCATCCACCAAACCAAATCGTTTCGACGGACTCGCTCTTCAGTACATCTAAATTAGTATCTCTGGAATCCTTTCAGAAACAGCAATGGGAACGAAAGTGAACGCGCAGCTCAACTCCGACTCCAAATACGTTTCGTGCGTGAAAGAAATGGCCAGGATCTTCATCGACCGCACCTTCTCGGCGAAGACCTTGGATTCCATTTTTTACCTCTCCAGGGACTACTGGTCGCAGAGAAAAACCTTGGAGGTACTGCACGGCTACACCAACTCGGTCATCAGTAGAAGGCGAAAGGAGAGGGACGATGGCACTCGAGACGTAACGCTTGGGAAAAAACGTCTGGCGTTCTTGGACTTGCTGTTGCAGTCGACCATCGATGGAAGGCCGATGACCGACGAGGAAATCCGACAGGAGGTCGATACCTTCACGTTTGAGGTGAGTGAACCCCCAAAGTAAACACGGCCCGATACGATGGGGTTACAGGGACATGATACGACTTCCTCGGCCATCAACTCGGTGCTTTATTGCTTGGCCTTCCACCCAGACATTCAGGTAGGTTCACATCGCAGGCCTTCTAAACATGTATGCTTACCATAGTGGTCATGGGCAGGATAAGGTCTTCAAGGAAGTCAAAGAGGTTTTCGGAAAGGGCAAGACGAAGCACGTGACTTACAACGACCTACAAAGCATGAGGTACCTCGAAATGGTGATCAAGGAGGCTCTGCGTTTGTACCCCCCCGTTCCATTGTTTGGCCGAATTGCTCACGAGGACGTCCAAATCGGTAACCAAACTACTTGGGGGCGAAGGATATTAAAAAAAAATGTTTCAGGAGACTTTATGGTCCCCGAGGGGGTGAACTTAGGGATTTACGTGTATGGGTTGCATAGGAATTCGGCCGTCTACCCCGACCCCGAAAAATTCGACCCCGAACGGTTCACTTTGGAAAACCAGAACCTGAGGAGCCCTTTCGATTACGTGCCGTTCAGTGCGGGTCCGAGGAATTGCGTCGGTGAGGCCGTTTTACTTGATTTGGGTCTTTTCTGAACGCGAGGTTTTTTCAAGGTCAGAGGTTCGCCATGCTGGAGGTGAAGTGCGTGGTTTCGAAAATGTTGAGGAGCTTCGAGGTTCTGCCCGTGAGGGATTTTAGGCCGCTTTGGGTGGTTGCGATAGTGTTGAAGTCGATCAATGGAATGCACGTCCGTCTAAAAGAGAGAGAGAGAGAGGGTGATGTGTCGTTAAATTTTGAACCAAAATAAAACGTCAACTTTTTAGATAAAAAACCATAATGTTTACTACGGAATGACGAAAACCTAGATCGTGTGGTAACAGGCCCAAAACGCTGATGGTTTTTTGATAATTTGTGAAAATAGATTGACACCAATGTCATCTTTTTAAATCGAATTAAAATCGAAACTATACTAAACAGAAAAGGGTGCAAGTGCACAGTCAAAAAAATGTCAATTGTAAAAGGGTTGTTTCCAAACTATTGCAGATCGTTGAAGTAACACAAAAAAACAATACATGATGAGATGGAAATAATAAATATGTAATAAAATTCAATTCGAGTGTCAGTTTTTCGATCGTCTTTTATTTCAAGTCGTGTCCATTTAAATGGCGAACGATTTTCAACGTTTTTTTAATAAAAAAGCTATTGGTAAAAAACAAACATGTAAACTTTTGCGTTTTACATACAGCCGTCCAACACACAAATCGTGGTTCCTTGCTGATACGAAGTTCAAAACTTGCTCACTACTTAGAAGCATCAATTAAACTTTAGCACCAAATTTTTACTGCTATAGTTGAAAGCTCTTGTTCACCATAGTCCCACCCCGTCTCGTTCGTAATTGATAAATAATAGTAGTATTTTTGTAAGTGAATTAAAATCGAATGGGTATGAAACAAGACGACGGTAAGGATTAAAGAATTTTCGAACTCATCTCAACTTATCTAGCTAGAGCAAGGTCATCCAGACCTCGTTTTTATAAAAATAGTGCGGCCTCAATCCTATCATATCAACTGAACTATTATTTCTTTTTTTTTTGAGATTATTTTATCTTCAACCGCTTGGAACGTGAAGAGAGGAGAGTGAAGTCATTCGCTTGCGAAATGAATCAGAAAGGAATCGAAAATATCGGGGCAAAGTTCTACAGGAGTTGTTATTACGAATTGGGTTTCATCAACAACATCAATAAACAAAACAGTTTCTGATAAACGTGCAGTCATAATAAATTATGCGTCTCTTCATCATCTGTTTTATCAGTAGTGTTTTGTACGAACCAGAATGCAGGCTTCGGTCTTGGCAATTGTTTTCATATCTAAAATTTTTGCTTGCACTCTAAAAAAGCCAATTACAAGATTGTGACGCTTTCCAATGATAACAGTAAACTTCGTAATCGGCATAAGTATAAATAAGTATAGACCCTGAAGTACAGAGAAGATCGTAAACATGTCCCTCGTATTCTGGTTGTTCCTCGTATTGGCCTTGATTTATTTAATTCGAAAGCTGTTGCATCGCATGAGGGTTTTAAAATACGTAACAAAAATACCGTCTGGTACACCCCTTCCAATATTTGGACATATTTTTGACTACAAAGGACCAACAGGTAAGTGCCTTTTGCAATATGGAACTAACAACTTACGTCTTTCCTCTCACGATAGAAATTCTGAATGGATTTCAGAGAGCTTGCACAGGACTTGGTCCTATCTTTCGTGTGACTGCCTTTTGGAAAGAAGGTGTTTTCCTGAGCGATCCTGCTTACGTCGAACTCTTATTGGGTTCGACGAAATTGCTGCACAAATCCGTGGAATACGATAAACTTGACAGTTGGCTGGGAACAGGTCTTCTAACAGCTGGACGTAATTACAATTGATATTTTTAAACTTAAATATGAATTCAGTTTTCTATTCACTACATTTTTTAAACTTCGTGCTCGCTCCTTGCTTTTATAATCCAATCTCTCGGCGTCAAATATGCGGAAGGCCAATCAGATACACAGAGGTTCGCCTGGTGGCAATATAAACAGGCCATTCTTTTCTGTTTTGTTGGAGGCCTACCCACCTGGTCGTACTTTGTAATTTGATTAATTTAAGCATTTCACAGCGGAAAAATGGAAGAAGACCAGGAGGATTATAACCCCGACGTTTCACTTCCAAATACTCGAGGATTTCATCGACGTTTTCGATTTCTGCTCGAACACCCTCGTGGCTAAAATAAAGGACCGCGTCGGGGAAAACAGCGTCGACGTCAGCGAATACATCTCGCTTTGCACTTTGGATGTAATCTGCGGTAAGCAACTCGCCTTTTCATTTTTTTTTTTTTTAATCAAAACTATTTTCGAATAGAAACAGCGATGGGGACGAAGGTCAACGCGCAAGTCAACTCCGACTCAAAGTACGTTTCGTGTGTGAAAGACATGAGCAGGATCATCACGGAACGGATATTTTCGGCGAAGAGAATTCCCCTGTTTTTTTATCTTTCCGGGGACAGTCGACGACAGAAAAAGAATTTGAAAGTTCTGCATGATTACACTGAGTCTGTGATTAGAAGCAGGCGGGAGGAAATCGCCAATCAAAGCGGTCACATGGTGGGCAGCAAGAAACGTCTGGCCTTCTTGGATTTGTTGATCCAATCGAGCATCGATGGGCGGCCCTTGACCGATGACGAAATCAGGCAGGAGGTCGATACGTTTATGTTTGAGGTGGGACTTTACTCGATTGTTTCAAAAGAGTTCGACTCCGCCCACTTTATATGTATAAATATAAGGATGCGTTTAGTTTACGGTCCGCCTTGTCGAAATCGATGAGTCGTTGGGTATTTTGAATCACGTCGGTACGTCGGTACGTTTATGTTTGAGGTGGGATTTTACTACGAAAGCGTCGATTGTTCCAAAAAAGTTAAGCGTAAGCTCCGCCCACTTTATACATATAAGGATGCGTTTAGTTTACGGTCCGTCTTGTCAAAATCGTTAAGGTTTGAGGAATTTTGATTTGGGTTTTACTGGGGATCGGTCACATTTCAACTATCTCTCATTAGGGCCCAGTTTTACAATCCTGGAATAAGGACGGAATAACTGTTCGCCGAATATCCTTGAATGTTCTTCCATATCTACATCACACCTATGGTGAATTGAATAACGAACCGCATAAACGCTTCTCCTTTTACACAATATTAACCTTTGATTAACTTTCAACCGTGTGATTGCTTGACAATTAATGTGTTAGAGAGGGAAGTGTGCATGCGATGACGTAACGGTTCGCTATCTCACTTTAATGCTGCTACCCTTAGTATTCAATTCACCGTGCGTCACACCTATGTCACGTTATTTTAAGGATAATGCTTATCCGACGATTGTAAAATCGGGCATAAGTAAACAGAGTGGAAACGGTCTCTGTGCTCTCCACCTCCGCCTCCGCTCCGCCTATTTCACGTTTCTGACGAATTACAATCGCGTCATTTTTGTTTATAATTGAATCAGCCGATCACGTGGAGCGTTTCGTTGCACAACAACTCAAAAATTATTTTATATTAGCTGAAGTTTTGTGATTTTCTAATAATTTGTGAATGCCGATCATTATACGAAGTCGGCGATTGCTTCACTGCTTACGCTGTGGCGCTCCGCCTACTCGGCGTACTTGACCAATCACGATCACGCAGTCAGTTGATTGGACGTTTTCATTATAATTTAAAACTAGATCAGCCTATCGTACGAATAATAGCGTTTCATTGGAGGATGGGGGGAGGGGGCGTTCTATTTCGGCGAGCGCCATCGCCATTTTTGTACTCACGCAAAAAGTAGTTGCAGTACTCAAATCAAATAGCACGTTTTGTGAAACGGAGTTTTTGTAATTTTGTAATAAATTATGAATGACAATCGCCCGAAGCAGATGGTTGGTGCGTTGCAGCGATGCTCCGCCTACTTTGCTAGCTTGACGAATCAAAATCACGTAATCAATTGATTTAACGCTCTAATTTGAATTTACAACTGAGCCAATCACGTAAATGATTGCTTTTCGTTCATATGAGAGGCGCTCTCATTGGTTAATGAAACTAACAATATTCTTGGATTTCTTCGATTGGATTGCTTGTCAGATTTGCACGTATCGACTAAAAACGGAAAAAATTTGCTCTCGTTGGTCAAGTAAAAATGACCTGGCAATATAGAGATTTTGCAATTATACAGAAACGGCTTCATTACTTAACTTAAGCATGGGGCAGTTTTGTAATTTAGTAAAAGAAATTTAAACGACAAAACCGGCCAATGTTTAACAACAACGCTCCGCCTAATTGGCATGCTTGAGGAATCACGTTCGCACAATCTTTTGAGTGGGCGTTTTCATTCGAATTTACAACTGGATTACAAAAATAAAATAATATAATTCAATTCAGGGGGGGGCTCTATTTGGACGACATTGCTCTTATTGTTTAAGTAATAATGGCGTCGCACTTTAAATAGTACAGAAATGCGTAACATTTTTTGAGGCGGACTTTTAGTAATAAATTGACAGGCCAATGACGTAAAGCAGCTGGCCGTTTCGTTGCGTACACAGCGATGCCCCGCCTACTTTGCGTCTTCGACGAATCACAATCGCGTAGTCAGTTGAGTGGGCGTCTTCTTTTAATTGTATTTACCGTATCGGCCAATTACGTGAAGAATACCGTACAAGAGGCGTTCCCATTGGTTAATTAATTGTTTAAAGAGTATTTTGCAAGTATGAAAAAATAAATGGGCAATTTTTGAAACAGTTGGTATATTTTGCGCAAGGTTCACTAATTAAAGTACTTCACAGGGACATGACACCACGTCCTCCGCGATCAATTCAATCCTGTATTGCTTGGCCTTCCACCAAGACGTCCAGGTAAATAAATAACTACCCCTAAAGCTTCACCAGACAATTTTGATTTTATTTTGGGTCAGGCGGGGGTCTTCAAGGAAATCAAAGGGATCCTCGGGGAGGACAAAAGCAAGCCGGTCACTTTCAACGACTTGCAAAACATGAGGTACCTGGAGATGGTGATCAAGGAGACTCTGCGCTTATACCCTCCAGTCCCAATGTTCGGTAGATGTGCTTATGAAGACACTGAAATAGGTACCACGTCCAAAAAAAAAAAAATTTTATTATGACGGGGTTCGCAGGTGGCCTAATCATCCCTAAAGGAGTAGACGTCGGAGTTTTTACGTGGGGTTTGCACCGGAACCCAGCGGTATACCCCGACCCGGAAACTTTCGATCCCGAACGTTTCACTTTGGACAACCAGAACCTGAGGAACCCCTTCAGCTACGTGCCTTTCAGCGCAGGCCCAAGGAACTGCATAGGTGAGGAGTCTCGGGTGACTTCGATCTTCCAGCCCGTGCAATCTTTTGTTTGCAGGGCAACGATTTGCTGTGTTGGAAATTAAGTCGGTGGTGTCGAAACTCCTGCGAAACTTCGAAATTTTGCCGGCGAGGGATTTCCAACCGGTTTGGGTGCCGGATGCTGTTTTGAAGTCAGTCAATGGAATGCAAGTTCGTCTCAAAGATAGACTTTGAAAAACACCGTTTTTAAATCTAGTAGCCAAATAAATAATCGACGTACAATAAAGGCAGAAATGCGATGGTTGTAACAATTATTACTTCATTTGTTTAAACATGTGAACGAATTGTGCAAATTGAAAGAACCCCCTTTTTATTTGTTTTGTTATTTTTCTTTCTTTTTTTACTTTTCGCGAATAGAGAGAGAGAGCAAACAAAAGACGATTAACTTACGTTACTTTTTTCTAAAAGAATGAAACCCGAAAGTGTCTAGTATGAACAAGATGGTGGTAGAATTTACTAGAAGATTCGGTATTTGTTCTGAATTTCTTCGGGAATCATTCTAACCAATCACGTCAGCAGCAATTTTAAACTGTCTGATAGAAGCAGACCGTGGCAAGTCACCTTCAAATTTGACCAGTTTAAAATAGAATTTGCAGCACAGAATGTAACATTATCTATTTTTTTTAAATTTACTTATACTTGCTTATACGTATAGCGAAACGCCAACTTTTAAGTTATGCAGAAACTCGTCGAGGAGGCGTAACGGCTGGTGATTACGGCTGCGACCGATTTACTAGATGCTTTGAATTTATAATTATATGATCAACGAACAAGGAAGTGCTTCATTTGTAGTTACTGTCGTTCAGTGGGCGTGCACGTGCCGCTCTATTGGTTTAATTTGAAAGGATGCTCTGTTTCAAGCATCTCTTTCAGTATAATTCTGTGTAATCTCATCAATTTTCAAACATAAAATATTTTACTCAATGTGCTTACATGAACAGAAGTTCTGACGTTATACAGAGAGCCTCAAAAGTCATTCCAGACTTTTGACACTGTAGGATAGAAAGATAAACACACAATAGAGACCCCAACACAGCGCCTTGAGGAATTCTTTTACATTTAAGAAGTGCGTCCAAATTTACTTGATTTTCTCCGCCTTCAATTTTATTAGCAATCAACAAAGTTCCGCTTCTCTAACTTTGACCTTGATTTTGTATATGGCGAGTAATACATTTATCTTTAAATCGTGACATCGAACTCAGGCTATTGGCAAGATGATTCATTTAGCGGTTCTCTAAATCCCAGTTTGACTTTGACTTTGTTTTGTCTTGTTTGTTCATAGTTGGTCTTTTAAGTAGGCAAAGATTCCTGCCTTGATCTTGCATGGAGCAAAAAAAGCGTAGGTTTTGGAAGTCGCTTCCAAACTATTCAAAGTCGTAGTGTAGATACCTGGGGAACATCTCCGCACGTGTTCTGCTTGATTCAATTGAACCACGTTTGAGTTTCAATGCAAAATGCAACTCGGAAATCTTATTTCGATGACCTCGCAGTGTTTTACTTATAAATGAATAACAAAAACAGTCGGAGATATGGTTTTTATAGGCGGCGGTGGAAACGCAAGGCGAGATAGACGTCAGTGTTTGTTGCAAATGTTTCAACATGCCCTTGTTATTTTGGACGATCCTCGCGTTCGCGCTTTTGTACTTCTTGCGAAAGCTGAGGCGTCGCAGGAGGATCGTGAATTTATTAAAAAATGTCCCGTGCGTTCCCACCTTACCGATTCTGGGACACGCGATGCACTACAAAGGCCCCACAGGTAAACAAATTGGTTAACTTGATCTTTTTGATAAAATTTTCCCCCATAGAAATTTTGAATTCAATTCAGAAAGCTACTGAGCAACTAGGTCACGTGTGTCGCGTAACTGGCTTCTGGAAAGAGGCCATCTTCTTCAGCGATCCTCATTACGTGGAGCTCATGTTGGGCCAGAGCAAAATCCTTCACAAATCAGAAGATTACAACAAGCTTCACAGTTGGCTGGGCACAGGTCTTCTGACTGCTGGTCGTAAATAACCAAGTCTGGGTTTTGGGTGGGTTTGCTGTACATCTTCATCTTTCCAGCGGAAAAGTGGAGGCAAACCAGGAAGATCATAACGCCCACGTTCCATTTTCAAATCCTGGAAGACTTCGTCGACATTTTCGATTCGTGCTCCGACCTAATGGTGTCCAAACTGAAGAGACAGGTTGAGGCAAACAGCGTCGACGTTGCCGATTACGTGAGTCTTTGCACTTTGGGTGCAATCTGCGGTTAGTATCACGATTTGGCCTTGATTGATTGAATTGGGAGGAGAGACCAAAATTGAAAGACCGACTTGCGTTGGTTGGTCTTCAACCATCTTGCCTCTCCTTAAATTTCGGCGGTTTTCTGGACCATCCAGAAGAATTTAGATCGAGGAAGAACTATGCAGCTCTTTTTTTCTGAAACACAAAATAAAGCAGCACGCACGTTTCGATGCCCTCATTCGTTAGAATTTTTTTTTTAATATTGACGTGAAAATATTGATTGGCCTACCTGCCTTCTTTAATTTTGACGATTTTTTGGAGGAATTCGGATCAGCGTTCGTCTTCGGTGGATCTTGATCCACCAAACCAAATCGTTTCGACGGGCTCGTTCTTCAGTCCATCTAAATTAGTATCTCTGGAATTCTTTCAGAAACAGCAGTGGGAACGAAAGTGAACGCGCAGCTCAACTCCGACTCCAAATATGTTTCGTGCGTGAAAGAAATGGCCAGGATCTTCATCGACCGCACCTTCTCGGCGAAGACCTTGGATTCCATCTTTTATCTCTCCAGGGACTACTTGTCGCAGAGAAAAACCTTGGAGGTACTGCACGGCTACACCAACTCGGTCATCAGTAGAAGGCGAAAGGAGAGGGACGATGGCACTCGAGACGTAACGCTTGGGAAAAAACGTCTGGCGTTCTTGGACTTGCTGTTGCAGTCGACCATCGATGGAAGGCCGATGACCGACGAGGAAATCCGACAGGAGGTCGATACCTTCACGTTTGAGGTGAGTGAACCCCCAGAGTAAACACGGCCCTATACGATGGGGTTACAGGGACATGATACGACTTCCTCGGCCATCAACTCGGTGCTTTATTGCTTGGCCTTCCACCCAGACATTCAGGTAAGTTCACATCGCGGGCCTTCCAAACATGTATGCTTACCATAGTGGTCATGGGCAGGATAAGGTCTTCAAGGAAGTCAAAGAGGTTTTCGGAAAGGGCAAGACGAAGCACGTAATTTACAACGACCTACAAAGCATGAGGTACCTCGAAATGGTGATCAAGGAGGCTCTGCGTTTGTACCCCCCCGTTCCATTGTTTGGCCGAATTGCTCACGAGGACGTCCAAATCGGTAACCAAACTACTTGGTGGCGAAGGATATTAAAAAAAAAAATGTTTCAGGAGACTTTATGGTCCCCGAGGGGGTGAACTTAGGGATTTACGTGTATGGTTGCATAGGAATTCGACCGTCTACCCCGACCCCGAAAAATTCGACCCCGAACAGTTCACTTTGGAAAACCAGAACCTGAGGAGCCCTTTCGATTATGTGCCGTTCAGTGCGGGTTCGAGGAATTGCGTTTGGTGAGGCCTTTTGTTACTTGATTTGGGTCTTTTTTCAAGGTCAGCGGTTCGCTATGCTGGAGGTGAAGTGCGTGGTTTCTAAAATGTTAAGGAACTTCGAAGTTCTGCCCGTGAGGGATTTTAGGCCGCTTTGGGTGGTTGCAATGGTGTTGAAGTCGATCAATGGAATGCACGTCCGTCAGTGATGTGTAATTAAATTTTGATCAAAATAAAGCCGCAACTTTTTAGATAAAAAACCAGACTGTTTACTAAGAAAAAATGACGAAAACATCCCTTATTTGATTGAAAATGTATCTAGATGTTTTTTTTTGTGTTGAAGAAACTGAAAGAATAGTGTTGACAATCGCAGTGACTGTCGTCTCGTTGGATATTACATTATTTCACAATATTATTCAGTGTCGTTCATCAATATATATTTTTTTCAACTCATGATCCTCTAGTTACTGTTTTGCGCACGAAATAGTCAACCGGGAAAAACTGTTTCCCGGTCGAGTAGGCCAGGAAACAACGTCAAAAACACTGGCCCTTTGGAGCATTCTTAAATAAATCAGTGTTGATAATAATAAACTCTAGTTTATAAAATACCATTTTACAACAACTTTCATTCATTAACTGGCCCAGAAAAGGGAGAAATCGTCAAAAAATTCCAATAAATTTGACAGCATCATCTATTGAATACTGAAGCATGGCTTGCTTAATTTTACATTTTTGGTTAGCCATGACATGAAATTATATGAAAGTATTTCCAATTAAATTTTTATATTCGTTTCAAAAAATACTATAATACGAAACTCTTGGGGGAATCATTATCCCGCGTTCGCGCATATGAAGTGCTCCTTCCTACGTCGGTCGCGCTTCAAAACTGCGTTCACGCGGAAAAAATGTGTTCCCGCACTCAGTTCGTAAATAACTATTGTTTTTGCAATGACGAACATCATCGAAGGTTCATAGGTATTTACAGTGTATTAATTTTGCTGCATCAACGAAAAAAATGAATATTATCAAGTACATTTGATTTGCCTTGAATTGTCTCATATTCTAAAAGCCACATCTTTCTTTGCAAGAGACCAAGAGTTTGCATATCACTAATTATGTATTTTGCTAATTGTTAAAAATGCAATGATTTGTTTTCTAATCAAAATACGTGCCCAAACTTGCCCCTTTTCTGATTTTTTTGAATTATTGTTTGTTAGAGGTAAAACGAAATACAAGAATTTATTCTAAGAGTGGTTAACTCATAAACATTTAACTCGTACAAAAATGTGAACAATTTAAAGTTTTCGTGTTTAGTAAAAACAACATGAAGGATTTACAACATTTAAATTAGAGAAATGAATATTTTATTCAAATTATAGAAAAAAACTGAAAAAAATGTAATCGAATATTATCGCGGTTTCATGCGTAATTGTTCACGGTTAGAGAAAGCTTATCAATAAATAAGTATACAAAATTAGCTGTAACTTCTATTTGCAATTTTATTTTATTGTTACTAGGATATTACAACATCTAAATTATCTAACTACTTACTTAAATTATCAAACTTTTTGTAGATAGCATATTTTTTTAACTATAATTTCTTAATATATTCCTCATTTTATAATAATAAATTATAGTTATACGTAATTATGCTTTTTTGCGGGCAGTCTTGACAATTTTTTTCATATCTAAAATTTTTTCTTGCATTCTAAAAAAGCCGATTACAAGATTTTGACGCTTTCCAATGATAACAATAAACTTCGCAATCGGCATAAGTATAAATAAGAATAGACTCTGAATCTGAAGTACAGAGAAGAGAAGATTGTAAATATGTCGCTCGTATTCTGGTTGTTCCTCGTATTGGCCTTGATTTATTTAATTCGAAAGCTGTTGCATCGCATGAGGGTTTTAAAATACGTAACGAAAATACCATCTGCTTCACCCCTTCCAATACTTGGAAACATTTTTGAGTACAAAGGACAAACAGGTAAGTGCATTTTGCAACGTGGAACTAACGACTTACGTCTTTCCTCTCACGATAGAAATTCTGAATAGACTTCAGAGAGCTTGCACAGAACTTGGTTCTGTCTTTCGCATAACCGTCTTTTGGAAAGAAGCTGTTTTCCTGAGCAATCCTGCTTACGTCGAATTCTTATTAGGAACGACAAAATTGCTGCATAAATCCGAGGAATACGATAATCTTGACAGCTGGCTGGGAACAGGTCTTTTGACGGCTGGACGTAACTACAATTGATATTTTTTTTAAACTTAAATATTAATACAGTTTTCTGTTCACTACATTTTAAACTTCGCACTCGCTCCTTCTCTTATTATCCAATCTGTCGGCGTCCATCACAATACGCGAAAGTTTGCCTGGGAGCAATCATAAACAGATCGTTCGTTTCTGTTTTGTTGGTGGCCTACCCACCTGGTCGTAATTCGTAATTTGATTAATTTAAGCATTCCGCAGCGGAAAAATGGAAGAAGACCAGGAAGATTATAACCCCGACGTTTCACTTCCAAATACTCGAAGATTTCATCGACGTTTTCGATTTCTGCTCGAACACCCTCGTGGCAAAAATAAAGGAACGCGTCGGTGAAAACAGCATCGACGTCAGCGAATACATCTCGCTGTGCACTTTGGATGTAATCTGCGGTAAGCAACTCGCCTTTTCATTTATTTATTTAATTTTTAATGAAAACTATTTTCGAGTAGAAACAGCGATGGGGACGAAGGTCAACGCGCAAGTCAACTCCGACTCAAAGTACGTTTCGTCCGTGAAAGACATGGGCAGGATCATCATGGAACGGATATTTTCGGCGAAGAGGATTCCCCTGTTTTTTTACCTTTCCGGGGACAGCCGACGACAGAAAAAAAATTTGAAAGTCATGCATGATTACACCGAGTCTGTGATTAGAAGTAGGCGGGAGGAAATCGCCAATCAAAGCGGTCACGTGGTGGGCGGCAAGAAACGTCTGGCCTTCTTGGATTTGTTGATCCAATCGAGCATCGATGGGCGGCCCATGACCGATGACGAAATCAGGCAGGAGGTCGATACTTTTATGTTTGAGGTGGGATTTTACTCTATTGTTTCAAGAGAGTTCGACTCCGCCCACTTTAGTTTACGGTCCGCCTTGTCAAAATCGATAAGTTCTGGGGAATTTTGAATCACGTCGGTACGTTTATGTTTAAAGTGGGATTTTACTACGAAAGTGTCGATTGTTTCAAAAAAGTTAAGCGTAAGCTCCGCCCAATTTATATAAGGGTGCGTTTAGTTTACGGTTCGCCTTGTCAAAATCGTTACGTTTTGGAGAACTTTCAAACAGGTCGATACGTTTACGTTTGAGGTGAGGCTTTAATATGAAAGCGCCAAGTGTTACAAAACAGTTCGCTATAAGTTCCGACCACTTTTTATAAAGGTGGGTTTCATTAAGTTCTGGGGGTTTTGCTTTGGGTCGTTCATATTTAGAGCTGTAAAACGCTCAAGGAAATTTAGGGGAAACCGCCCACTTAACGCAACCTAAGTCACAACCATGCAATCAGTCGATTACGAATTACAGGTTCTATTTCTCAACGGTTAAACAAATCTCAACTTAAATATTATATATTGTGATTGGTTAGTTGCTTAAAGAGTGACGCTCCGCCTACTTCACGTTTCTGGCGAATTAAATCGTACAGAAATGGGTAACATTTTTTGAGGCGGACTTTTAGTAATACATTAATAAGCCAATGACGTAAAGCAGATCGTTAGTTTCGTTGCGTAGACATCAACGCTCGCCTAGTTTGCGTCTTCGACAAATCACAATCGCGTAGTCAGTTGAGTGGGCGTCTTTTTTAATTGTATTTATTAAATCAGCCAATTACGTGAAGAATAGCGTACAAGAGGCGTTTCCATTGGTTAATGAGTTGTTTAAAGAATATTTTGCAAGTTTGAATAATAAAAAGAGAAAGAAAATGGACAGTTTTGCAACAGTTGATACATTTTGCGCAAAGTTCACTAATAATTAAAGTACTTCACAGGGACATGACACCACGTCCTCCGCGATCAATTCAATCCTGTATTGCTTGGCCTTCCACCAAGAGGTCCAGGTAAATAAATAACTACCCCTAAAGCTTCTCCAGACAATTTTGATTTTATTTTTGGTCAGGCGGGGGTCTTCAAGGAAATCAAAGGAATCCTCGGGGAGGACAAAAGCAAGCCGGTCACTTTCAACGACTTGCAAAACATGAGGTACCTGGAGATGGTGATCAAGGAGACTCTGCGCTTATACCCTCCAGTCCCAATGTTCGGTAGATGTGTTCATGAAGACACTGAAATAGGTACCAAGTCCAAAAAAAATTGTTTTTTCCTTATCACGAGGTTTGCAGGCGACCTAATCATCCCTAAAGGAGTAGACCTCGGAATATTTACGTGGGGCTTGCACCGAAACCCAGCGGTATACCCCGACCCAGAAACTTTCGATCCCGAACGTTTCACTTTGGACAACCAGAACCTGAGGAACCCCTTCAGCTACGTGCCTTTCAGCGCAGGCCCAAGGAACTGCATAGGTGAGGAGTCTCGGGTGACTTCGATCTTCGAAGCCGTGCAATCTTTTGTTTGCAGGGCAACGATTTGCTGTGTTGGAAATTAAGTCGGTGGTGTCGAAACTCTTGCGAAACTTCGAAATTTTGCCGGCGAGGGATTTCCAACCGGTTTGGGTGCCGGATGCTGTTCTGAAGTCAGTCAATGGAATGCACATTCGCCTCAAAGATAGACTTTGAAAAATAGCGTTTTCAAATCTAGTGTTCAAACAAAAAATCGACACACAATAAAGGCAGAAATGCGATGGTTGTAACAATTATTACCTCATTTGATTAAAACTCTGAGGTTTTTAGAAAATTGTGCAAATTGAGTGAACCTCCTTTTTTATTTCTTTTGTTATTTTTCTTTCTTTTTTACTTTTGACGAACAGAGAGAGAGAGAGAGAGAGGGAGCAAACAGGGACGATTAACTTGCGTTCATTTTTCTAGAAGAATGAAATCCAAAAGTGTCTTGTATGAACAAGATGGTGGTAGAATTTGCTGGAACGTTCGGTATTTGTTCTGAATTTCTTCGGGAATGGATTGTAAGCAACGTACTCAGTGCTGTGCCCCATAAACCCAACACAAGTGCTGCAGCTTTAAGGCAATCATTCCAACCAATCACGTCAGCAGCAATTTTAAACTGTCTGATAAAATTAGACAGTGGCAAGTCACCTTCAAATTTGACCAATTTAAAAATAGAATTTGCAGCACAGAATGTAACATTATCTATTTTTTTTTAATTTGCTTATACTTGCTTATTATACGTACAGCGAAACGCCAACATTTAAGCTATGCAATCAATCACCGTTCTTACCCCCAGCTTTCAGAAACTCGTCGAGGAAGCGTATCGGTTGCGACCGATTTACTAGATGTTTTGAATTTATAATTATATTATCAACGAACAAGGAAGTGCTTCAATTGTAGTCACTGTCGTTCAGTGGGCGTGCACGTACCGCTGTGTTGGTTTAATTTGAAAGGATGCTCTATTTCAAGCACTTCTTTCAGTATAATTTTGTGCAATCTCATCAATTTTCAAACATAAAATATTTTACTCAACGTACTTACATGAACGTTACGTGACGTTATACAGAGAGCCTCAAAAGTCATTCCAGACTTTCGACACTGTAGGATAGAAAGATAAACATACAAGAGAGACCCCAATACAGCGCCTTGAGGAATTCTTTTACATTTAAGTTTACTTGACTTTCTCCGCCTTCAATTTTATTAGTAACCAACGAAGTTCCGTTTCTTTAACTTTGACCTTGATTTTGCATATCGTGAGTAATATATTTATCTTTAAATCGTGACCTCGAACTCAGGCTATTTCTAGTTGGTAAGATGATTTATTTAGCGGTTCTCTAAATTCCAGTTTGACTTTAACTTTGTTTTGTCTTGTTTGTTCATACTTGGTCTTTTAAGTAGGCAAAGATTCCTGCTTTGATCTTGCATGGAGCAGAAAAAGTATAGGTTTTGGAAGTCGGTTCCAAACTATTCGAAATGACGCAACGCAGAGGTACTAGTGTACATATCTGGAGAACATCTCAGCACGTGTTCTGCTTCATTCAATTGAACCACGTTTGAGTTTCATTGCAAAATGCAACTCGGAAATCTTATTTCGATGACCTCGCAGTGTTTAAGTTATAAATGAATAACAAAAATAGAAGGAGATATGGTTTTTATAAGCGGCGGTGGAAATGCAAGGCGAGATAGACGTCAGTGTTTGTTGCAAATGTTTCAACATGCCTTTGTTATTTTGGACGATCCTCGCCTTCGCGCTTTTGTACTTCTTGCGAAAGCTAAGGCGTCGCAGGAGGATCCTGAATTTATTAAAAAATGTCCCGTGCGTTCCCATCTTACCGATTCTGGGACACGCGATGCACTACAAAAGCCCCACAGACCTTGATTTTTTTGTTAAAAATTTTCCCCATAGAAATTTTGAATGCAATTCAACAAGCCACTGAGCAACTAGGTCACGTGTGTCGCGTAACTGCCTTTTGGAAAGAGGCCATCTTCTTCAGCGATTCCCATTACGTGAAACTCATCTTGGGCCAGAACAAAATCCTTCACAAATCAGAAGACTACAACAAGCTTCACAATTGGCTGGGCACAGGTCTTCTGACTGCTGGTCGCAAGTAACCAAATCTAGGTTTGAGTTGGTTTATTGTACATCTTCAATTTTCCAGCGGAAAAGTGGAGGCAAACTAGAAAGATCATAATGCCCACGTTCCATTTTCAAATCATGGAAGACTTCGTCGACATTTTCGGTTCGACTCCGACTTAATGGTGTCCAAATTGAACGGACAGGTTGGGGCAAACAGCGTCGACGTTGCTGATTACTTGAGTCTTTGCACCTTGGACGCAATCTGTGGTTAGTATAATGATTTGGCCTTCAACCAACTTGCCTCTTCTTCAATTTCGCCGGTTTTTTGGACCATCCAAAAGAATTTAGGTCGAGGAAGAACTTCCTCTGAAACACAAAATAAAGCAGCACGCACGTTTCGACACCCTCATTCGCTGGGATTTTTTTTAATACTGATTGGCCTACTTACCTTCATTAATTTCGACGATTTCTTGTCCCGTTTTCTACCAAAACTGCATAGCAACTATGAAATTGAGTATGGAAGAAAAATGGCTGAAGTTTTTTGCAGATACAAAGCATATTGATTAGAAATCATGTCTAATAAAGTTATGCGAATACGTACTTGCCATTTCAGCCCGCAATGCAAATGTGGAGAAAATGTTTTCCCTAATGTCAACTCAATGGTCCGATGAAAGAAACAGGTTGTCAGTGGAGACAACTGTAGCAATTTTGATTTGTCATTATAATTTTAAAATGACTTGCGCCCAATTTTATAATTACGTGAAAGAAGAAAATGATATTGTAACGATTTTACTGGTTCTATTAATTTTTATTTTAAAACAAAACACGAAATAGTTAATAAACTAATTTATTTAAAAGTAACACTTATTTATTTACTACTTACAATAATTTATTTACAAACTTATGTCTGATTTATTTTAACAACCGAGCGAACGTCTATCGAACTTTCATGCCGAACTGTCTAACGTTGAATTCAATTCGAACTGTCCTCCACCCCCGGCCGCGTGCATTTATAAACCGGCTCTCTCTTCGAGAATGGCCTGGAACGCGACGGGCTGTCTGGTCTACTTTATTCTGCCGGCAGCACTTTCTCGACTGTCGCCTAAGGCTGTGACGCAAGAGACAGTCTGACGCCGGCTGGTGTCGCAAGATCATTACAATATAATTAAGAAAGTAAAATTAACTTTAATGATTGAGCTGAAAGGGATTAATTAGCTTTGCATCTTTTTTATAATTCTACTTGTTCATTTTATTAGATTGCTTAAACTTTATCTATTTTTTTATAAAAGTAAAATAAACCATTAACTACACACTTTTTTCTTATTTAGCACTTAAACGTCCCGTATCAATGCTTGGCAATTATGGCAATCCTAGTTATACGTAATTATGTTTTTTTTGCGGGCAGTCTTGACAATTCTTTTTCATATCTAAAATTTTTTCTTGCATTCTAAAAAAGCCGATTAGAAGATTGTGACGCTTTCCAATGATAACAGTAAACTTCCCATTCGGCATAAGTATAAATAAGTATAGACTCTGAAGTACAGAGAAGAGAAGATCGCAAATATGTCCCTCGTATTCTGGTTGTTCCTCGTACTGGCCTTGATTTATTTAATTCGAAAGCTGTTGCATCGCATGAGGGTTCTAAAATACGTAACGAAAATACCATCTGGTTCAACCCTTCCAATACTTGGACACATTTTTGAGTACAAAGGACAAACAGGTAAGTGCATTTTGCAACGTGCAACTAACGACTTACATCTTTCCTCTCACGATAGAAATTCTGAATAGACTTCAGAGAGCTTGCACAGAACTTGGTTCTGTCTTTCGCATAACCGTCTTTTGGAAAGAAGCTGTTTTCCTGAGCAATCCTGCTTACGTCGAACTCTTATTAGGAACGACAAAATTGCTGCATAAATCCGAGGAATACGATAATCTTGACAGCTGGCTGGGAACAGGTCTTTTGACGGCTGGACGTAATTACAATTGATATTTTTTTAAACTTAAATATTATTGCGGTTTTCTGTTCACTACATTTTAAACTTCGCACTCGCTCCTTGCTCTTATTATCCAATTTGTCGGCGTCAAATATTCAGAAGGCCAATCACAATACGCGAAAGTTTGCCTGGGAGCAATCATAAAGAGATCATTCGTTTTTGTTTTGTTGGTGGCCTACCCACCTGGTCGTAATTCGTAATTTGATTAATTTAAGCATTTCACAGCGGAAAAATGGAAGAAGACCAGGAGGATTATAACCCCGACGTTTCACTTCCAAATACTCGAAGATTTCATCGACGTTTTTGATTGCTGCTCGAACACCCTCGTGGAAAAAATAAAGGAACGCGTCGGGGAAGACAGCGTCGACGTCAGCGAATACATCTCGCTGTACACTTTGGATGTAATCTGCGGTAAGCAACTCGCCTTTTCATTTATTTATTTATTTTTTAATCAAAACTATTTTCGAGTAGAAACAGCGATGGGGACGAAGGTCAACGCGCAAGTCAACTCCGACTCAAAGTACGTTTCGTGCGTGAAAGACATGGGCAGGATCATAATGGAACGGATATTTTCGGTGAAGAGGATTCCTTTGTTTTTTTACCTTTCCGGCGATGGCCGACGACAGAAAAAAAATTTGAAAGTCATGCATGATTACACCGAATCTGTGATTAGAAGCAGGCGGGAGGAAATCGCCAATCAAGACGGTCACGTGGTGGGCGGTAAGAAACGTCTGGCCTTCTTGGATTTGTTGATCCAATCGAGCATCGATGGGCGGCCCATGACCGATTGCGAAATCAGGCAGGAGGTCGACACGTTTATGTTTGAGGTGAGATTTTACTCTATTGTTTCAAAAGAGTTCGACTCCGCCCACTTTAGATTACGGTCCGCCTTGTCAAAATAAGTTCTGGGCAATTTTGAATCGCGTCGGTACGTTTATGTTTAAGGTGGGATTTTACTGCGAAAAAGTTAAGCGTAAGCTCCGCCCACTTTATATAAGGGTGAGTTTAGTTTACGGTTCGCCTTGTCAAAATCGTTACGTTTTGGAGAACTTTCAAACAGGTCGATACGTTTACGTTTGAGGTGAGGCTTTAATATGGAAGCGCCAAGTGTTACAAAACAGTTCAGTGTAAGCTCCTCCCACTTTTTATGAAGATGCGTTTAGTTTGCAATTCGTTAAGTTCTGAGGGTTTTGCTCTGCGTCGTTCATATTTAGAGCTGTCGTTAAGTAAAACGTTAGAGGAAATTTAGAGGAAACCGCCCACTTAACGCAACCTAAGTCACAACCATGCGATTACGAATTACAGCGTTTTATTTCGAAAGAGTAATTCTCATTGGTTAAACAAAACCTCAATTTAAATATTATATTTTGTGATTGGTTAGTTGCTTAGAGAGTGACGCTCCGCCTACTTCACGTTTCTGGCGAATTAAATCGTACAGAAATGGGTAACATTTTTTGAGGCGGACTTTTAGTAATACATTAATAAGCCAATGACATAAAGCAGATCGTTAGTTTCGTTGCATAAACAGCAACGCCCGCCTAGTTTGCATCTTCGACAAATCACAATCGCGTAGTCAGTTGAGTGGGCGTCTTCTTTTAATTGTATTTATCGAATCAGCCAATTACGTGAAGAATAGCCTACAAGAGGCATTCCCATTGGTTAATGAGTATTTTAAAGAATACTTTGCAAGTATGAATAAGAAAAAAGAAAGAAAATTGACAGTTTTGAAACAATTGATACATTTTGCGCAAAGTTCACTAATAATTAAAGTACTTCACAGGGACATGACACCACGTCCTCCGCGATCAATTCAATCCTGTATTGCTTGGCCTTCCACCAAGACGTCCAGGTAAATAAATAACTACCCCTAAAGCTTCTCCAGACAATTTTGATTTTATTTTTGGTCAGGCGGGGGTCTTCAAGGAAATCAAAGGGATCCTCGGGGAGGACAAAAGCAAGCCGGTCACTTTCAACGACTTGCAAAACATGAGGTACCTGGAGATGGTGATCAAGGAGACTCTGCGCTTATACCCTCCAGTCCCAATATTCGCTAGAAGTGTTCATGAAGACACTGAAATAGGTACCACGTCAAAAAAAAAAAATTGTTTCATTGTGACGGTGTTTGCAGGTGGTCTAATCATCCCCAAAGGAGTAGACGTCGGAGTTTTTACGTGGGGTTTGCACCGAAACCCAGCGGTATACCCCGACCCGGAAACTTTCGATCCCGAGCGTTTCACCTTGGACAACCAGAACCTGAGAAACCCCTTCAGCTACGTGCCTTTCAGCGCAGGCCCAAGGAACTGCATAGGTAAGGAGTCTCGGGTGACTTTTCGATCTTCCAGACCGTGTAATCTTTTGTTTGCAGGGCAACGATTTGCTGTGTTGGAAATGAAGTCGGTGGTCTCGAAACTCTTGCGAAACTTCGAAATTTTGCCGGCGAGGGATTTCCAACCGGTCTGGGTGCCGGATGCTATTTTGAAGTCAGTCAATGGAATGCACGTTCGCCTCAAAGATAGACTTTGAAAAACACCGTTTTTAGATCTAGTGCCCAAATAAACAATCGACGTACAATAAAGGCAGAAATGCGATGGTTGTAACAATTATTACTTCATTTATTTAAAACTGTGAGGTTTTTAGAGAGGAAATTCGCATTTGGCTGTCGAATTGAATTAACCCCTTTTTTGGTTTGTTTTGTTACTTTTCTTTCTTTTTTTACTTTTGACGAAAAGAAAGAGAGCAAACAAGAGACTATTAACTTGCTTTCTTTTTTCTAAAAGAATGAAACCCGAAAGTGTCCTGTACGAACAAGATGTTGGTGGAATTTGCTGGAACGTTCGATATTTGTTCTGAATTTCTTCGAGTTTGGATTGTAAGGGTGCGTTCGACATTACGCTCGGAGGCACGCTCTGAGCAGAAGTGTGAGGGAGAGCGAATGCGTTTCAGTGCATGTAAGAGTGAGACAATGGAACACTCCGAGCGCTATGTCGAATGCACCCTAAGTAACGCACTCAGTGCTTTGCCCCGTAAAGCCAACACAAGTGCTGCAGCTTTAAGGCAATCATTCCAACCAATCACATCAGCATCAATTTTAAACTGTCTGATAAAAGTAGGCTACACTGATAAAAATGGCAGTAAAATTACACATATTTTTACATAGAATATTGATGTGATTTTATATAGATTGACTAACGATTTGAATTTTACATAAAATTACATTTATTTTTCCTTAATTCTTGTAAAATGTCGTACATTTTATGTAGTAATAGTAAACTGTAACTAAAAATTACAATAATATGTAATTTTAATTTGAAAATATTGAATTATTTACACTAAACTATTGAAGTATGTGTATTTACAGAGAACGCGTGTAAATTTTCTTAATGATTATAAGTGTTGTGGTAAAATTACTAGAAATTACTGGAAAATATAGATAAAATAAAATGCATTCTGTAAATTTACGTAGCTCCCCTGGTGAACACCACGGAAGATTACCAAGAATGTGTAAAAGTACTGAATAAAACGTACGAAATGGAATTTTACACTTCACTTCTAACAATTGTAAATTTACTAGAAAAATCATAGGTAACAAAAAACCAACGTTTTTCTTAGTAATTTTATAGAATAATTTTTATCAGTGTATGGTAAGTCACCTTCAAACTTGACCAGTTTAAAAATATATTTTGCAGCACAGAATGTAACATTATCTATATATTGCTTACACTAAAAAAAAGCTGATTACAAGACTATATAACGTTCTACAATCATAACAACAAACTTATTTATAAGTTTAGACTCTGAGTAAGTATAGACTCTGAAGTGCAGAGAAACTCTTAAGCATGTCTTTCGTGTTCTGGCTGTTTCTCGCTTCGGCCTTATTTTATTTAATTCGAAAGCTGTCGCATCGCATAAGGGTTTTAAAATACGTAAAGAAAATACCGTCTGGTTTAAACTTTCCGATAATTGGACACATTTTAGCCTACAGAGGACCTACAGGTAAGTGCCGTTTGCAACGTGGAACTAACAATTTAAGGCTTTGTTTTCACGACAGAACTTCTGAATGGATTTCAGCAGTTCTGCACAGAACTTGGTCCTGTCTTTCGGGTGACCGCCTTTTGGAAAGAAGCCGTTTTGCTGAACGATCCTGCCTACGTCGAATTCTTATTGGGTTCGACGAAATTGCTGCATAAATCCGAGGAATACGATAAGCTCATCAGCTGGTTGGGAACAGGTCTTTTGACGGCTGGACGTAATTACAATTGATATTTTCTTTTTAACTTAAATATTAATGAACTTTTCTATTCACTACATTTTAAACTTCGCGCTCGCTCCTTGCTTTTATAATCCAATCTCTCCGCCTGAAATATTTGGAAGGCCAATCACTTACGCAGAGGTTCGCCTGGCGGTAATCATAAACAGTTCATTCGTTTCTGTTTTGTTGGTGGCCTACCCACCTGGTCGTAATTTGCAATTTGATTAATTTAAGCAATCCGCAGCTGAAAAATGGAGGAAGACCAGGAAGATTATAACCCCGACGTTTCACTTCCAAATACTCGAAGATTTCATCGATGTTTTCGATTTCTGCTCGAACACCCTCGTGGCTAAAATAAAGGAACGCGTCGGGGAAAACAGCGTCGACGTCAGCGACTACATCTCACTGTGCACTTTGGATGTAATCTGCGGTAAGCAGCTCGCCTTTTCGTTTATTTTTTTTTAATCAAAACTCTTTTCGAGTAGAAACAGCGATGGGGACGAAGGTCAACGCGCAAGTCAACTTCGACTCAAAGTACGTTTCGTGCGTGAAAGACATGAGCAGGATCATCACGGAACAGATATATTCGCCGAAGAGGATTCCCCTGTTCTTTTACCTTTCCGGGGCCGATCGACGACAGAGAAGAAATTTGAAAATCCTGCATGATTACACCGAGTCCGTGATTAGGAGCAGGCGGAAGGAAATCGCCAATCAAAGCGGTCACGTGGTGGGCGGCAAGAAACGCCTGGCGTTCTTGGATTTGCTGATCCAATCGAACATCGATGGGCGGCCCTTGACCGATGACGAAATCAGGCAGGAGGTCGATACGTTTATGTTTGAGGTGGGACTTTACTCGATTGTTTCAAAAGAGTTCGACTCCGCCCACTTTATATGTATAAATATAAGGATGCGTTTAGTTTACGGTCCGCCTTGTCAAAATCGATGACAAAATCACATCGGTACGTTTATGTTTGAGGTGGGATTTTACTACGAAAGCGTCGATTGTTCCAAAAAAGTTAAGCGTAAGCTCCACCCACTTTATACATATAAGGATGTGTTTAGTTTACGGTCCGTCTTGTCAAGATTATTAAGGTTTGAGGGATTTTGAATCGGGTTTTACTGGGGATCGGTCACATTTCAACTATCTGTCATTAAGGCCCAGTTTTACAATCCTGGAATAAGGACGGAATAACTGTTCGACGAATATCCTTTAATGTTCCTCCATATCTACATACATCACACCTATGGTGAATTGAATAACGAACCGCAAACCCGCTTCTCCTTTTACACAATATTAACCTTTGATTAACTTTCAACCGTGTGATTGCTTGACAATTAATGTGTTAGAGAGGGAAGCATTGCATGCGATGACGTAACGGTTCGCTATCTCATTTTAATGCTGCCACCCTTAGTATTCAATTCACCGTGCGCGTGCGTCACACCTACGTCACGTTATTCTAAGAATAATGCTTATTCGACGATTGTAAAATCGAGCATAAGTAAACAGAGGGGAAACGGTCTGTGTGCCCCCCACCTTAGCGCAACTTAATTCAAAATCAGTCAACCGATTGAGGGTTTTCAAAATTCAACGAATTATTCAGAGAATTACAATTATCGCGCTCTATTTCGAGGCAGTAACTCTCATTGCTTAAACAAAAGTCAACTCAGTTTTGTGGGCGGAACAAATTTATAAATGTTGATCACATGCGATTGATTAGTTGCTTAGAGAGTAACGCTCCGCCTACTTTATGTATTTGACTTATAATCACATAATTTGCTGTTTATAACTGAATCAGCCAATCACGGGAAACGATTCGTTGGAGTGGGCGGTGTTCTACATATATCGACGATGTTGATCTTATTGCTCTCAGTATTGACAGGGTTTTGTAACTATGCAAATCGCTTGCGGGACTCGACTCAAATATTTTATTCTACGAAGCGATGTTTTGGGATTTTTTAATAAATAAGCAAAGTCGGTTTGTACCGTGGCACCCCGCCTGCTCGGGATACTTGACCAATCACAATCATGCAGGCTCTTGATTGGACGTTTTCATTTGAATCAGCCATCACGTGAATAATGGCATTGTAGTATGACTGGCGTTCTTCTTCCACAACGTTTCTCTCATTAGTCAAGAAATAATGACATCGCAGTTTAGAGGTTCTGCATTTATACAGGAACGGCTATTACTTGACACACACATTATGTTTTGTGATGTGGAATTTTGCAATTTTTAAATAAATTTATAAATACCGATCATCCAAAGCAGGTGTTTAGTTCGTTGCGTAAGCAGCAATGCTCCGCCTACTTTACTTGCAACAGTCGAATCACAGTCACGTAAATATCACCATAATGTGGCGCTCCGCCTACTCGGCATATTGACCAATCACAATCACCTAATTAGTTAATTGAGCGTTTTCATTTGCGCTCCGCCTACTTGGCGTAATAACTTATAATAATAATAGAGCAAATGTTTCGCTGTTTAAACAACGGCGCGGCGTGGCGCCTACTCGGCGTGCTTGATGAATCACACTCGGTCAATTGTTCTTATAGGTTAAGTAATAATGGCGTCGCAGTTGTGTTGTCTAGACAGCGATGCCCCGCCTACTTTGCATCCGCGACGAATCACAATCGCGTAGTAAGTTGAGTGGGCGTTTTCCTTTAATTATATTTACCAACTCAGCCAATTGTGTGAAGGATAGCGTACAAGAGGGGTTCCCATTGGTTAAGGAGTTGTTTAAAGAATATTTTGCAAGTATAAATAAGAAAAAGAAAAGAAAATGGACAGTTTTGAAACAGTTGGTACATTTTTGCGCAAAGTCCACTAATTAAAGTACTTCACAGGGACATGACACCACGTCCTCCGCGATCAATTCAATCGTGTATTGCTTGGCCTTCCACCAAGACGTCCAGGTAAAGAAATGACTACCCCTAAGGTTCACCAGACAATTTTGATTTTATTTTTGGTCAGGCGGGGGTCTTCAAGGAAATCAAGGGGATCCTTGGGGAGGACAAAAGCAAGCCGGTCACTTTCAGCGACTTGCAAAACATGAGGTACCTGGAGATGGTGATCAAGGAGACTCTGCGCTTATACCCTCCAGTCCCAATGTTTGGTAGATGTGTTCAGGAAGATACTAAAATAGGTACCACGTCAAAAAAAATTGTTTTTTCCTTATCACGAGGCTTGCAGGCGACCTAATCATCCCTAAAGGAGTAGACCTGGGAATTTTTACGTGGGGTTTGCACCGAAACCCAGCGGTATACCCCGACCCGGAAACTTTCGACCCAGAACGTTTCACTTTGGACAACCAGAACCTGAGGAACCCCTTCAGCTACGTGCCTTTCAGCGCAGGCCCAAGGAACTGCATAGGTGAGGAGTCTCGGGTGACTTCGATCTTCGAAGGCGTGCAATCTTTCGTTTGCAGGGCAACGATTTGCTGTGTTGGAAATGAAGTCGGTGGTCTCGAAACTGTTGCGAAACTTCGAAATTTTGCCGGCGAGGGATTTCCAACCGGTCTGGGTGCCGGATGCTATTTTGAAGTCAGTCAATGGAATGCACGTTCGCCTCAAAGATAGACTTTGAAAAATACTATAGTTTTGATTTTATTATAGCAATATTTTTAAGATTAGCAGTCAAATAAATAATTCGACGTGTATTTTTTTATAGTTGTAGTAATTATTTCATTTGTTTGAAACTGTGTCGGGGGGAGGGGTAGGAGGAGAGTGAAAGAGATAGAGGGGGCGGGGGGAGATTGAAGTGTAGCGAAATTATAACAAGTTTCATACGCTCTAGTTTTCATTGACTGATCGTCTTTAGCTTCTTCTTCGCCGAAACCAAAAATGAAAGACAATAGATTTCACTACGAATTTCGATTGTTTCTATCATCAAGAGAGAGAGAGAGAGAGAGAGAGAAAAGCTGGAGATCATCGAAATTGCGACAAATTTTGTGCGCACCGATTTTTTTTTTTAAGAAAAACGAAAGTCTAGATTGATCGATCGCCATTTGCAGCCTCTCTTGATCTCTCTCTTGCCTATCAAACGAAAATGTCACTCATTTTCCATCACCTCAAAAAAAAATACCTCCAGCAGTTCAAGCTAGGTTCATGGCGCACCCTGTATAATAAAATAATGTATTTCGACATCGCTCGTATTACGACAAACGCGGAAACTATTTCGGCATATAGTTTATCTCAGACTAAAATAAACATAACTGTTTTGTTAAAAAGAAATACGATTTATTATTGTTTAAATTTACGTTTGTTGATATCTGCATTTAACTGAAGCGTCATTGACTTGTTTACCTCTTCAATAATTAAAAGAGCACACAGATGCACAGCAAAATATCGCAACAACTTGTGATAATTCTTTTATCTTTTCTTTGTTTAAAAATGACCTTGGAATTTGAACGAATACAAAAAAAAAACTGTTGATATCAAGCTTAAGAGGACCAAATCAAAATGTGTACATTATCGACGTCTTCAGGAGATTATTTATTATCAGAAATAAAAATGTGCAATACATTTTTATGTTAGTCGCGAACATGTCGCTCATATTTTGGTTCCTTTGTCTCCTCATCTCGCTGTTCGTAATTCGCAAGTTGTTGCAACGCAGGAGGACGCTGCTTTTGATCAAAAAGGTACCACATGCACCAACTCTGCCCGTACTAGGCCACGTGCAGTATTACGAAGGCCCAACAGGTGAAAACACGAATTAAAAAAATTGAAAATACGAGCGAACTACCTCAAGGATCAGTTTTGACCCCAATCTTGTTTTTTTCTCATAGAAATTATAAATGGGCTCCAGAAACTTAACAAAGGTCCTCTATTCCGAATATCTGCTTTCTGGACGGAAGCAATCACACTGGTCGACCCGGATTACATAGAAAGCGTCCTGGGCCAAATGAAACTCCTGGATAAATCTGAGGATTACGAGAAATTGAAGAACTGGTTGGGCACTGGCCTTCTAACAGCTGATCGTAAGTGAAACGACCAGTTATTTTGACTGGGTTAAATAAATTCCGTCCTTCCAGCCGAAAAGTGGAAGCAAACCAGGAAGATCATCACGCCGACGTTCCACTTCCAAATCCTCGAGGACTTCATCGAGGTCTTCGATTCCTGCTCCGACTTGATGGTGTCCAAGCTGAAGAAACGAGTTGGGGAAAAGAGCGTCGACGTCGATGAATACATCTTGCTTTGCACTTTGGATGTGATTTCCGGTAAGTAAATTTGCGCGCCGCAATTTTGGGCCGAAACTGTTTTGGTTTAGAAACCGCGATGGGGACGAAGGTCAACGCCCAGCTCAACTCCAAATCGGAATACGTTGCGTGCGTGAAGGACATGAGCAGGATCATCACGGAACGGGTGTATTCGCCCAAGAGGCTTTCCCCCATTTTCTACCTTTCCAGCGATTTTCGACGGGAAAAAGAAAATTTGAGAGTCATGCATGATTACACCGAGTCCGTGATTAGGAGCAGGCGGAAGGAAATTGCCAATCAAAACGGTCACGTGGTGGGCGGCAAGAGACGTCTGGCGTTCTTGGATTTGTTGATCCAATCGAGCATCGATGGGCGGCCCATGACCGATGAAGAAATCAGGCAGGAGGTCGACACGTTTATGTTTGAGGTGGGATTTTATTCGATTGTTTAAAAAGAGTTCGACTCCGCCCACTTCATATAAATATGAGGTTGCGTTTAGTTTACGGTCCGCCTTGTCAAAATCGAAAAGTTCTGGGTAATTTTGAATCACGTCGTGTCGATACGTTTATGTTTGAGGTGGGATTTTACTACGAAGGCGTCGATTGTTTCAAAAAACTTAAGCGTAAGCTCCGCCCACTTTATATAAGGATGCGTTTAGTTTACGGTTCGCCTTGTCAAAATCGTTAAGCTCTGGAGAATTTTCAATCAGGTCGATTCGCTTACGTTTGAGGTGGGGCTTTAATATGGAAGCGCCAACTGTTACAAAACAGTTCAGTATAAGCTCCGCCCACTTTTTATAAAGATGCGTTTAGTTTACAATTCTGCGGGTTTTGTTCTGGGTCGTTCATATTTAGGGCTGTCGCGAAGTATAACGGTCGAAGAAATTTAGGGAAACCGCCCACTTAACGCAACCATGCAGTCAGTCAATTGCGAATTACGGCGCTCTATTTCGAAAGAGTAATTCTCAACGGTTAAACAAACCTCAACTTAAACATTATATTTTGTAATTGGTTAGTTACTTAGAGAGTGACGCTCCGCCTACTTCACGTTTCTGACGAATTACAATCGCGTCATTTTTGTTTCACGTGGAGCGTTTCGTTGCACAACAACTCAAGAATTATTTTATATTAGTTGAAGTTTTGTGATTTTCCAATACATTTGTGATTGCCAATCATTATACGAAGACGGCGATTGTTTCACTGCTTATACTGTGGCGCTCCGCCTACTCGGAGTACCTGACCAATCACGATCACACAGTCTCGTGATTGGACGTATTCGTTTGAATTTATAACCGAATAAACCATCACGTGAATAACGATGTTCCACTAGTATGATTGGCGGTCTGTTTTCGCGACGTTGCTCTCATTGATCGAGAAATAATGACGCCGCGGCGCCTGCAATTGTACAAATGTCAAAATTACTACTGGACTTAATTATAAGGCGGAGGATTGTGGCATCGTGAGTCGGAATTTTGCAATTCTTAATAAATTTATAAATAGCCAAAGCAGGTGCTCCGCCTATGTTGCTTGCTTGACGAATCACAATCACATAGATATCATCGTATAAAAAGCCGGAAATCGTTTCATTTGTTAAACTGTGGCGCTTCGCCTACCTACTTGGCGTACTATCCAATCATAATCGCCTAATCTGTTTTCATTAATTATGCTCCGCCTACTTGGCGTGTTGACCAATCACAGTCACCTAATCAGTTGATTGGGACGTCTAAGACGACAGCGTCGATTGTTTCAAAAAAGTTCAGTATAAGCTCCGCCCACTTTATACATATATACATGAGTTTAGTTTACGGTTCGCCTTGTCCAAAATCGTACTGGGGAATTTAGGATCAGGTCGATACGTTTATGTTTGAGGTGCGGGATTAATATGAAAGCGCCAACCGTTTCAAAACAGTTCAGCTTAAGCTTCGCTCGCTTTACTTAAATCACAATCACGTAGTGATGTCAGGCACTCTACAGGGTGGTCCCGTAAGAAGGTGCCAAAAAGAAATCAGTTAGGTGTAGGAGATGATGAGTAAAACTCGTATAGAAAAATCTTTTCTAATAAAAATCTTTTCGTTTTTGAGATAAAAATAATTGAAAATTTGCTGTATGCTAATGAGTTTAGATGTTACAGATACCGTTGTTGAAAAAAAATGCAAATATTGTTGCCATACAACCAGTATTACCTTTTCAATCTCATATACATTAGCGTACAGCAAATTTTCAATTATTTTTATCTCAAAACTGATTTCCTTTTGGCACCTTTTTTCGAGACCACCTGTATTTCGAGAGACTTATGTAATTATAAGGTTGCAACGATCCAATTGCGCATCGATAAGCAACCAATGATCGATGACGAAATTTTGCGGTTTTAATGTGATGTCAGCTGATTCAAAACAGTCCCGCTTAAGATCCGCCTACTGTACTTAACTCACAATCAAATCAGCCAATCGATTTTCATTTCAAGAACGGTGCTTTCATTGGTTAAGCAATAATGACGTCACAATTTACAAGTTTTTTTTTTTAATCATACAAAAAACGATTACAGTACTGGGTGAAGTTTGATCGGCCCTTAGAGAATTGTGCTCCGCCTACTTTGCGTATTTGACGAATTACAAATGTTATACTTTGTGGGCGGAGTTTTGTAATTTTCTGATAAATTTAAAAATGGCGATCACCACACACGAAACAGGCGATTGGTTCGTTGCTTAAAGGATAGTGCTCCACCTACTTTGTACACTTGACGAATTAAAATCACACAATTTATTGAATTCATAACTTGATGTTGCTCTCATTGGTCAAGCGTTGCATGTATTCATTAAAAAAAAACAGCTGCTGTATTCAAATTTATATTATTGTTTTTCATTGTTTCGTGGCGCTCCGCCTACCCGGCATACTTCAGCAATCATAACCACTCGTTCCATTGATCGCGCGTTTTTATTTGAGTTTACAGTCACGTCTACCGATCACGTGAATGATTGAGCGTTCCGTACGCACGAGCGACGTTTCAATTGGTTAATGAGAGTTGACACGCTTGTCATTTGGAGATCAACTAAGAATATTTTTGGTTTTCCTAGATTTTTTTAAATAAACGTGCAACCTTGAACCAAGAAATATAAAAGACAGTCAACTGAGAAAGAAGAAGAGAAGTCGAATAGGACGAGAAGGAGACGTGTATTCGATGATAAAATGAAAAAAAATAAATGAACGACTCACTCAAAATGAATTGAGAGTTGAAAGGCTTAAACTAAAAACAAAAAAAGAGGATAAATAAATAAATAAAAGGAACAAAAGACAATCTGCTAAGCAAGGTAAATAGATATATGTATGGAAGGATGAAGTAAAAGAAATATGAACAAAATTTAATGAATCAGAAGAATTGCATACAACAAAGGATGGCAGGTAGACAAGAAGAAAAAAAAACATAATCAACTAAGCGAGATAATTGTATTGAAGAGTGAAGTAGAAGAAAAAAGAAATTTGAAGGGAAGTTAAACGAAAAAATAAAAATAAACGAAAAAGAATGGCATACAACAACTAAATAAAAACAAAAGACAATCAACTAAACCAGGTGAATTGACATTAAAGAATGAAGTAGAAGGAAAAGGAAATATGAAGGGAATAAATGGTAGCGTAATTTTAGTAGGGAATTTAACTAAGCATATTAACCAAAACAAGATTGTGAAAATTTAGAAAAAAGAAAACTAGAAAACTAAAGTAGCGGAGTTCGCTGCCACCACCGGAGTTTAACGGAATTCCGGATCCTATAATGCTTAATCAAATTACATGATTGTTAACCCTTTGGAAGTAGGTTCTTTCGGGCTAGAACTGTGCAAGGGCGCATTATATCCGCTGTCTACTCTACTCCCGGCAGGGGTGTTACCCTGCTTACTAAAGCGTGGATCCAACGGCTTCGGCCGTAGGTGACCATTGTGGACATATGATAGAGTTCCTATGGGTGTGACGAGCCCACCGTCCCGAGTTGGCGTACCAGTGCCTGGGTTGCACGTAACCTAATCTGTAGGACTCGGCCGACTTGTTCGGTCGTGGCCGAACTTCCCACCAGTGAAGCAAACTGGTACGGTGGGGACCGGTTAGCCAGAGGATACCCTCCCCTCCTCTGGAGTGGAGCGAGCAGAGGAGACCTCCACCGGTCGACTGGGTTGGACTCACGGGGGTAGTGGTTGATGGTCCGCATGCTAGGGTTAGGGATGATGCCCACCCCATCCCGACGTGTGAACTGCGGATCTCAGTTCCGGCACTAGCCTGGATAGCTAGTAGAGATTAGATAGGTCTCCCTTCGCCAGAAGGGGCGAGGGGCGTGCAACCCCGAACCAGTCTGGTAGCAGGACGACACTTTATAGTGCCAGCCACCGAAAGGTGGGCTACTCTGCGCGCTGATTGAGCGTATCTCAATCCGATGGCTCTGGTCGGGGCCCGAGCTAGAGAAGGGCTAACTCGCTCAGGTGCCGCTCGTTGCGTTACAGGGTAGATAAGGGGCTGTCTGTCTACTCTACTAGGAATAAAAGTCGAGCGTGAGCTCAAAATAGGGTGTATTGACAATCTTCAGATTACCCTCTGGAGGGGTGCAACTACAGCAAACAAAGCAAAACCTTATAACTGACAAATCACCTACCGGATAGGGTGGTGTGAAGGTAGAATTCAGCAGAAGAGAACCTACTTAATTGCCCCCCTTTCCTGGGACGGAGCTCGCTGATCCCCTTTTTGGGGTGGACTCGGTTTCTGGCACTCGCACTCATACCGACACCGGATTCAAAATTTTACTACTCGCGAGGAGGGTCGCGGATTTATTTCACATTAAAAAGAAACGAACATTCTTATACCGAGGCTAGGTGAACGTTATTATCCCGAGGCCAGGCGAAAATTAATTAATTTTTCGAAACTCTTCTGTCCCTTGGGCCATTGTTTATAAATTTATAAATTCAAAATCTTCCCCCCTTTAATATTTCTCTTGAGAGATGTTTGAATTGGCTTCCGGTTGGAACCGCGTCACGTTGACTTCTTCTACTGCCGACGTTTCGTTCTTCATTGCAGAAGAACTTCCTCAGGGCTGCTGCTGCTGGTGGTGTTGCTCCTGCTTCTCGTTAGTCGTTGAGACTGAGTGGGTATGTCTGTTGTCGTGGTATTTATAGTGATCGGTGGGGGTAGTGGATCGGAACGGTGACCGGGGATTGGTCTGTTGGGGCGTGACGGATCGTTAATGAGATGTTTCCAGGCATTGTGGAGGTAAAAGCCAGTGTCAGGGTTCAGGTTATTGGGATGTTTGAGAATTTCTATGGATTCACGGATTTTACGATTGAAAAAATGAGATGAGCGGGCTAGAAGTTTTGTGTCGGAGAATAGGATTTGGTGACCGGTTTCTAGTTTGTGTTCAGCTAGGGCCGAGCCATGTTGTTTGTAGTAGTCTAGTACAGCGTTCATGTTCAGAAACACGAGTGCTAACAGACCGTTTTGTTTCACCGATGTATACGCGCCCACAGGAACAAGGAATTCGGTACACAACTTCGGATTGTAAGGGGAGATGCTGAGAGATGCTGCGCTCTCGCGACTAGTCGTTCAACTTTTCTCGACTTACAGGCAGTTAGATCACCGGAGGTCTTTAAATTGCCTAACTTTAAGGCGTTATTCGGTTTACTTTTGACCAGCACGCGCGTGGGTATCAACTCCGGTCTCACGCCCTATCGTCAATTTATTTATCTGACGGCAATCTAAACGACTCTTCACTAATTCACTTCCAGGGCCTGAGAAAATTTATATTAAGATTAATTTTGAAATTCCTTTGCGGATATGGTTGAAGTAAAACTGATTTCAATTTAATAATTTTGAATTTAGATTTCCGGCCGTTTACAGGCAATCGAATCAATAAGTTGAAGATAATAACAAAATGTGTGATCGAGAAACGTCAAACGAAACAAAAAAAAACTTATAGGAAAACGACGTTCGATTGAAAAAAAAAAACTAATCGGTCGAGTAATAAGAAGAAGAAGCAACAAAATGAAGGAATGAAAAATAACAAAATGGTGGACCGAAACGAAATGCTTTAAAGGAAGAAGGAAATGCAAAAAAAACAAAAGACAATCACAGGAATAAGAAGAAGGTAAAATGAAGTCTAGCAATCAATAAAATCGATTATTAAAAAAAATTAAATTAAAACAACAAAGGACTTAAACGAAGAACAACTGAGCAAAGGATGACAAAAAACAATTGAGCAAGCGAAAGGTAAACAGGTATGGTTAAAATGAAGAAATGATTAAATAATGAATCAAGAAAAATTGACCTTGCACCAAACATTTTTTTCATTGCTAATTTTTCACGGTTTGTTTCAAAAAAGTTCGAATGATATTCAACATTAATCAAAGTTCAAAATTCTCAGGGTCATGACACCACCTCCTCCGCGATCAGCTCGACCTTGTACTGCTTGGCCTTCTACCAAGACGTCCAGGTAAAGAAGTACAACGTCTAAAGCCACGGCAAAAAAATTAATTTTGTTTTCGGCCAGGAAAAAGTCTTCGAGGAAATCAAAGGGATCTTTGGGGAGGACGAAAGCAGGCCGGCCACGTACAACGACTTGCAAAACATGAGGTACCTGGAGATGGTAATCAAGGAGACCATGCGCTTGTATCCTCCTGTCCCCATGTTTGGCCGGCGTACCCTTGAGGAAACCAGAATTGGTACGTCTTTCTGAATTCATTCTCCTCCTTTCATTCCTCAATTTCCCGGAAGTTCCTTGAGCTTTCAGAGAAATTTGTATCACATCTACCACTTCCGGTTCTATTAGTTTAGGTTGTACAAGACCTTTAAGTTCCATTGGTTTTCGTTCCTTCACCTCAGCCTCTGGTTCTTGAATTTCGGAGTTATTTGCCAAAGTTGGATTTAATGTCACTTCGAAGCTTTCATCCCCATCAATATCTGGAAGCACCTTCAGCTTTAGGACTTCCGTCTAAGTCTTTCTCTTTCTCCCCCCCCCCCCCCATCTTTCGAAGTTCAAATTCATTTTTTATGGTTGGTAGTGTTTTGGTCTTATCTTTTCCTCAATATTGGGGGATATTGTTTTAGGTGACTTTATCATCCCCAAAGGAGTGAACGTGATGGTCTTCACGTGGGGTTTGCACCGAAACCCAGCGATTTACCCCGACCCGGAAAGATTCGACCCCGAACGTTTCAACTTGGACAACCAGAACTCGAGGAACCCCTTCAGCTACGTACCTTTCAGCGCAGGCCCGAGGAACTGCATCGGTAAGTGCCGAGGAACCCCGATTTGGTCGCGCAGTTGAGTTCTTCCTTTCAGGGCAACGATTTGCCATGTTGGAGTTGAAGACGACGGTCTCAAAAATTTTGCGCAACTTCAAAATTTTGCCGGTGAGGGATTTCCGCCCGCTTTGGGTACCAGCGATGATTCTGAAATCGTCGAACGGGATGCTGATTAGCTTGCAGGAAAGAGCAAAAGAGTTTTAAAAATAGTATAATGTTTTTAATGTGTGTATATACAGGGCCTGCCAAGACGTAGGTTTTCACTTAATTAATTTTTATGTAAAAGTTCCCTAAAGATGTACCTTAAGGCAGCTACTCATACGACAACCTACGATGATATAATGCGCGTTTTGTTTGGTAATCAATTTTTTATTCTTAATCGTTTATCGAAAATGTCACTTTTTAAATGTCACTGTCAATATCGTGTCCATTGTTAAACATGTTCGTAACGACCCTTTTTGGAAAATACGTGGAAGAATCATTAATCTTTCACATCCACCACACGAAAAGGTAGAGGTTGTCATTGATCATATCATCATACATAACGTCGAACATCACATCAAATATTTTGACACGTCAGTGACCTTCAAACGAAATATACATTTGCTTGAGTCAGAGACATTTTGGAAATGTTTCCTGAAACTTATTTTTTTCACGATATCTTATTTTGAGGTACTTTGTAGATAATTTTTAAAATTACTTAATTCTATATTTTTTTTATTGTATATTACATAATATACAAAAAATGTCGGTAAGATTTAGAAACAATGATACAATGGCTATGGGGGCTGCATGACTTCTGGTAGAGAGCTTGAGAGAAATTCCTCTATGTTGAAGGGGGCTGTTTTTAATAGATAGTCTTTAACATATTATTTAAATGTTGATAGTGGGAGCTTAATAGCTTAATAATAGATGTAGTACAAAATAATACATGAAAAGTACTGAGGTGTAATAAATAAATATGACATTCTACAGGGTGCCTCAAAATAAGGCATTGTGAGAAAATAAAACATTTTTGAGGAAATACAAACAAAAAAACTAATGAAGATCAAAACACAGTCGTCGAAGTGAAAGAAAAAAGATAATCGGTTCATTATTCAAGAAAAATGGGGGGCGGCGTTAAAGAAAGATTCCACTATGTACGATTGAATTAACCGAAATTTTTAATAACGATCAGACAAAGAAAATCGGAAGAAACCAAGACGAAAAACAAGTGACTATTAATCAAAGAAAATTAGGAGAAAACAAAAATTCAAAAGCAAGTGACGTTCTGATAATTTTGAAAAATAAGTTGTCACCAAATTTATAATTTAAATTGACTTGCCTCTCACTTACTTTGACAGGTGACAGGTTTCCTGCTGTCTCCTTCACCAGCTGATCCCCTCGGCTAGCTGCAGTGTGAGGGAGTGAGTAACTTAGATGTTAAAATAACTAAAGGGCGCCAGTTCGGACTTGAAAAATCAACTGGGCAATAACAATGTTGTCGACGTCCCCGAATCGACAGAATTGGCAGAAAAAAATCAAAAGTAAACAGAGGCTTTACACTCACTTGTACGTCAAGGTGGTAAACATAAACACAAAGTGAAGGTTTACTTACATTTAATTAACACAATTAAACAGATCGTACAACGATCAAAGTACCGAAAGGTTTTACAAGGCCAATGCAATGGCTTACGTTACACGAACTTACTTAAGAATAGGGCGGTTGGTTCTTTATTACAACACGCAAAACACCTCGCTGTCACCTCGCTGTGAAGTTGGCGGTCATCACGCCACCTGGTGGTGCTGGTCAAGCCGACAACTAGTTCAAACCGGACGGGTATCGGTTGCAAGATGGCTGACTCACGTTACTCGTCGCTACAGGGTCGACACGGTCGAAGCCTATCTCGAACGGCACGGTATACCACAGAGGGAGTTCGATATGGCACCAAACCCAATTTAAATCAAACGGAAAACCTCGCGTGAAAGCTTGCGGGGTTAAGAAAGAACCTGAGTATAAAAGGAAACGGTTTCGCTAGTGACCATTATGGCGTCCGCCATTAGACGCAATATACATTACCTGAGAGCTAATGAGTTCCCAGGCTTGGATTTGGAGTTAAAATTATCCCCAAATGTGTTCGATGGTGTCACTAAATGTTCCGACACGGCCGATGCTGAATTACTTCTCCCAAAGAGCAAGAATTCCGATAACTTACAATGCACGTAAAACACGTCTGGCTTGCAACACGCTTCGAACAAGAGAGAGAGAGAGAGCCCGATCGAGGCGAAATTGTAGATGGTAGTGGTTGCTACGATATGGATCCGATGACGGTCACGTGGCGTGTCACCACCAATAAATTTTGAGAAAGCAAAGGAGGGGTACAAGCTTGCCAACTATATCGAAAGCGGGTCAGATATCGTCTCGATTCCGCGTTTTCTTTGGCGGGAAAATTGAAACGTAACGAAGTTGTTCTAATGGGGGAGGGACGCTCAGGCAAATTAAAAGAAAAAGGAAAGAAAACTAGAAATCAATAAACGAAAACAAGTGACGGTCAGACAAAGAAAAGCGACGATTTTGAAAAATAAAATACTCTGAAAAATTCAATTGTTCAAATTGGGGGTGGGGCAAATGAAAACAAAAAAAAGGAGAAAAAAGCGACTGTTTTAAAAAATAAAAATGTTTAAAAAAAACAATTGTTCTAATGGGGGACGTCCAGACAAATAATTAAAAGAAAAAGGAAAGAAAACCAGAAATCAATAAACGAAAACAAGTGATGGTCAGACAAAGAAAAGTGAGGATTTTGAAAAATAAAAGACTCTGAAATATTCAACTTTTCAAATGGAAAGGGGCGGGCGGTCAGTTCATAAGAAAAAAAGATGAAAATTAGGAAAAACGAACAGACAAAGAAATTCAGAAGACAAATAAAAGACCAAAAAACAATTGACAATCAGGCAAAAAAAAACAGAAGAAAACATAAGACGAAAACAAAGAGAAGCGAAACGATTATGAAAAATAAAAGTCCCTAAAAGAATCAGTTGTTCAAATGAGGGGCCAGCGGCAGATTAAAAAAAAAGACAAATGAACAAGTGACGATCAGACAAAGAAAGACGGAAGAAAACAAAAGACGAGAAACAAGGGACTATCAGACAAAGAAAAGCTACGATTTTAAAAAATATGAAAAGTCTCTACAAAAAATCAAACATAAACAATAGATGAGAAACAAATGACAAAAAAAATCATTAAAGAAAAAGTATCAAAATTTCAATTGTTCAAATGAAGGGCGAGCAGTCACATTAAAACAAAAGAAAACCAGAAAACAAAAGATGATTTTAAAAGTGATCAGGCGAAGAGAAGCGACGATTTTGAAAAATAAAATTCTCTAAATATTCAACTTCAAATGGGACGGGGGGGGGGCAGACAGATTAAAAGAAAAACAAAAGACCATTTTGTAAAATAAAAATGTCCAAAAAAATTCAATTATTCTAGTGGGGGACAAATTAAAAGAAAAAGGAAAGAAAACCAGAAAACGATAAACGACAAAACAAGTGACGATCGGACAAGTAGAAACGTCAAGCTTGATAAACGAAAGTCTTCAAAAAATTCAATTGTTCAAATGGGAGGGGGGGAGGCGATCAGGTGAAAAGAAAACCAGAAAACGAAAGATAAGTGGCGATCAGACAAAGAAAAGCCGACGTCGTTGAAAAATAAAAATCCCCAAAAAATTCAATTGTTCCAATAGAAGAAGGGCCGGGGCGGTCAGATAATAAAAATAAAATAAAAAAACCTGAAAAAACAAAAAGAAACATCAAAAAATACTCAACTCTGCAATTTCTAAAAAGCTACAAAAAAAAAACAGAAGACGCTCACATTGGAAATCGAAAACGGCGGTTTTGTAAAATTAAAGAAATAATAATTCTGCGGAAACTCGACATAAAAAAGAATGCGCAAAGAAAAAGGAACAAAATAAAAAAACGGCAACAAAGAAAAAGCCATCACAAAAGCCCCTGGCATTAAAATTTGAACAAATGAAAGAAAACAGGAATTTTTAACACCCCCGAAGAAAAAATAATATTTTTCTTGTTGTAATTGTCCAAATAATATAGGGTGTTCTTCAAGTTCGTGCAAAAAAATTAATGACCTATTTGGTAACAGATATTCTCACGAATGCACCACAATTAAAATGAAAAAAAAATCGAAAAATTCATACCGACATCCGGCAATTCCTTGTGAAATGTTTAGAACCGCTAGACGCAACGGACGGTGACCTTCACCCACAATAAGTGTTCGAAGTTCCCCCCTGCGCGAGACGTAAACATATGATTAAAGTGCCGTTTAACATACCTGCCCACACATGCATGTTGTGGAAATTAATCATAACATCCTTTGTAAACATTGATTCGTCGGTGAAGAGAATGTTATTAACAAAGTTCGGATTATCCGTCTGTTTAAGGAGTAACCACCGACAAAATCGCATGCGTTGGAAGAGGCATCAGAGCTTACACTCTTTGAAAATGGAACGGGTAATTGTTCCTCACGAATAATTTGCCAGACAACAAACTGCACAACTGACTCAAAGGATCTGCTATTTGGCAAAGGGCGATCTGGGTAACGCTGTGCATACAAACGTCTTACAGCCAAACGCATTTTGACCACATTCGCCGTAAATTAAAATCATGTCCACAATAACACTATGGGAAAATTCGGCCATGTTTTCAACGCTGCTAACTACGACGTGTACTTTAACAGCCGTTGCTGACACACCAGCATACTTCTCCGATTACGTAATAAAAATAAATCAGGGACTATCAAACTGTTTCATCGTTCGCCAAAAACATTTATTATTTCTAATATTTATTCATTATTGCTTCATTCCATCACTTTTAATGTCAACTTTCACTGGTTTCATTTTTTGCATGAAGTTAAAAAACAGCCTGTACATTCATTTTTTAAGGAATTACTTTGAAGCGTTCTGTCGACTTTGTTTTGTTTTCATTCTAAGATGCAATTGATAAGTTTGTGACGGACGAGGTTGTTCTGAGACATCCTGTATAATAGCTAATAGCAAGATTTTTCAATGCAATTTTTTTAATGGAAAGAATAGATTCACTTTTAACGTAAAATATTATTGGCAACCAAATATTTAAGAAATCTGCAAACCTTAAAAGTACCGCCCATTATTTTAAGTAAATAAACAATCCAAAACTAAACGCCTCTTTATTACCAAACAACTGCAACGCGCGCGGAAAATTACGCGTAATCCGTTCGAATTTATGGTAATTACGGAGAAAACAACCAAAACAATAAATAACCAAAGCCGCCCAAGGATTAAGAAAGGCGGCCGTTTTCCTTCCAACAATAAACGGATAGCGATCTATGTACGTATGTAGAAACGCGCGCGCTCAAGGACTTTAGAAAACAAGAGAAAGACGCGCATTTTTTCCGCCCGTTAATTACACCGACATTCCCCTTCCTCTGGGCCCGAATTTTTTGGCCAAAAATTTGCTCGGTCCTCTACACCGACATTCCCCTTCCTCTGGGCCCGAATTTTTTGGCCAAAAATGTGCTCGGTCCTTTTACTTCAAATCAAATTCGGGGGACTTTGAGGCAAGTCCGAAAATGCTCGTCGCCGGGGTTTTGCTCCTAATCGCCTTTGCACTCTTTGCCCTTCACATCACACGGGTAAAAAGGGTTAGGAAACTACTGAGGGGAGTGTCGACTCCTCCGGAAGTGCCATTAATAGGACACGTGAGGTATTTTAAAGACCCCGCAGGTGAGAAACTTTCTTTTTTCGTAAACAATAAAGGGCAACTTGGTAATCCCTTTTTTCCACGCAGAAATTTTGGCAGACGTGACCAAAATTACCCTCGAAAACGGCGGCTTCGTCAAACTGCACATGTTCAACGTCTACACGCTCCTAATCACCAACTGCAAGCTAGCCGAAGAGCTCCTCTGCACCACCAAAATAATGCACAAGTCCTGGCAATACGAGTTCTTCAATAGGTGGCTGGGAACCGGCTTGTTGACTTCAGGGCGTAAGTCACCTCGCCTCCCCGAAGAAACCCCAATCAAAAACCCGCGTGTTTTCCAGCTGATAAATGGAAGAAGACGAGGAAGATCATAACCCCCACGTTCCACTTCCAAATCCTCGAGCAATTCATCGACGTGTACAACTCAGCTGGAGATGTCTTCGTCGAGAAACTCAAGGGCGAAGTGGGGAAAATCAAGTTCGACGTTTACCCCTACGTGACCCTGTGCACCCTAGACGTTATATGTGGTAAATCCCCCCGTCCCCCCAAACCCTGCGCGTACTCCTTCTAACCTGAAGCTTCCAGAAACTGCGATGGGGACTTCGGTGAACGCCCAGAAGCAATCGGGCTCAGAGTACGTGAGGAGCGTGCAGGAGATGAGCAGGATCATCAGGAGGCGGTTGTTCTCTCCCTTCAAGCTATTCGACTTCTTCTACTACCTATCCAGGGACTACCAGTTGGAGAAGAAGTGCCTCAAGGTCATTCACGACCACACGAAATCCGTCATCAGGAAGAGGAAGCAGCTCCTGGAGAACAACAATAATTACAGCGCGGTTGATGGGTTCGGCAAACAGAGGTTGGCCTTCTTGGACTTGCTGTTGCAAGCGAGCGTTGATGGTCGCCCAATCACAGACGAGGAAATCAGAGAGGAGGTGGATACTTTCATGTTTGAGGTAGGTCCTAAGACTTGAATGAATTCGTTTGATCTGGCTTTGTCCTCAACACGAGCTTTGGCTTCAACCCGACCTTTGCTCTTAAATTGATAACAACTTTGTCTTCAACTTGATCGCAACTATTGACCTTTTTCTTTAACCCTGACCTCAATTTATTGATCGTTGTATTCAACTCGATCACGACTATTGACATTTCTCTTCAACCTAATCACAATCATTGATCTTCGTCTTCAACTTGATCACAACTACTTATTGACTTTTCACAATTATTAATCTTTGTTTTCAACTTGATCACAACCATTGACCTTTCTCTTCAAATTGGCCACAATTATTGATCTTTATCTTCAACTCGATCACAACTATTGACCTTTCTCTTCAAGCTAACAACAATTTATTGATCGTTGTATTCAACTCGATCACAACTATTGACCTTTCTTTTCAAGCTAACCACAATTATTTATCTTTGTCTTGAACTTGATCACAACTATTGTCCTTTCTCTTCAAACTGACCACAGTTATTGATCTTTGTCTTCAACTTGATCACAACTATTGACCTTTCTCTTCAATCTCACCACAATTATTGATTTTTGTCTTCAACCAAATTGCAATACTTACCTTTTGCCTTCAACTTAATCGCAAACATCTACAAATTGACCTTATTCCGATTAATCTGCCGTTTCGTTTTCAGTCCGATCAAGCTGTCTATCTTCGTCTAACTCAATCAAACTATTCACCTTTCCCCAACTTTCCAAAATTTCAACTCTTGCCTTCAATTTAGTCAACACTATCTACTCTTGTCTTCAATTTGATCAAATTTGGATAAAACCATCGATTTTTCCTTTCAATTTGGTCAAAACTTCTACATTTGTCTTCAATAGATCAAAACATCAGCCAGAAAAACAAACTAACCCTCTTTCTTCCTTTTGTTCAGATTATCTTCAACCCCAGCATGACCAAACTATCTACTTTTGTCTTCAACTCGATCGAAACCATCCACCTTCATCAACAACTCTATCAAGAGACTCTATCTTCAACTTTAATTCGGTTGAAATCGTCTACCTTCATCTTCAACTCGATCTAAACCATGCTTAGTTCGTTTTAAACCATCCACTTTCATCCTCCACTCGATGGAGATTACTCACCTTCATCCTCAACTCGATCGAATCATCTACCTGTCTCCTCAATTCGTTCAAAAACACCCACTTTCATCCTAGACTCGATCGAAACCATCCACCTTCATCGTCTGTTCGATCGAAACCATCCACTTTCATCCTCCACTCGATTGAAACCACTAACCTTCATCCTCAACTCGATTGAATCATTTACCTTTATCCCCGACTCGTTCGAAGGCATTTCCCCCTTCATCTTCAATCCGATTGAAATAATCTACTTTCTTCCTTAACTCGATCGGAATCATCTATCTTCATCATCCTCAACCCGATCAAATTATCCTCTTGTTTTCAGTCAGACCAAGCAACCATCATCAACATTGGTCCATGTCATCTTCGTTGTGTGTCATTACCATTACATTTCGAGGTCATTTAACGGGAGATGTTTAACACAACACTGATGGTTGTTTTAGGGGCATGACACGACTGCTTCGGCCATCACCTTCACCTTATACTGCCTTTCTTTGAACGCGGACGTGCAGGTAAGACGCGAGCTCCGCCCTCAAAAAACGTTTTTCTTTGACTTCGTCCTTTAGGAGGCGGCCGTGAGGGAGCTCCAGGAGATTTTCGAGCACGACCAAGTGAGGTACGCCACCCACTCGGACCTCCAGCGAATGAAGTACCTGGAGATGGTCATAAAGGAGAGCCTAAGACTGTACCCGTCGGTTCCGTTCTATGGGCGAAAGCTCACCGAGGACACGGAATTTGGTAAGTGATAGTGATAACTCTCTGACTCTCTTCTTTGTCCAAATCTATCCTTGTCCAAATCTACCTTCGTTCGACTTGTTCAAACCATATGTCTTTCTCTTCATTCGATCAGAACCATCTGGTTTTGTCTTCAACTTAACGCGACCGCTCTACGTTTGTCTTCAGCCCGCTTCAGTTCTTTCATCTCAGTCCGATCAAGCTATCCATCTTTGTCCGAATCGATGAAGCTGTTTGCCTTAAGAAGATTTGCGAAAGGAACCAATACTGTGTCCTTGAAGGTTATTAAAAAGGAAATCGTCGTGGTTCCATCTGGTGCCAAAATTTGCGTTCTGCGTTAAATGTCGCAGTATTTCTGAAGGCCATTGATAAGAAGGCGGTGTAGCTTTGTTCTTCACTGGCGATTTTTTCGCCAAGTTGACCTTGAAGGTTTTTGGTTCAAAATAATCGGTGGTCTTGCTATAACCTGATGATTTCCAGAAGGATTTCTGCACAGCAATTTGAAGCATACCTTCTTCTCCCTTTCTTCTTCTTCTTCTTGTTTTTCCTCATTATCCTCCTCCTTCACAACGATTTTTTTCTTCCTATTAAAACCTTGATAGGTACTGCCAGTAGTGTGTCTTTTGGTCATGCACCCACTTGCCTCAGGTCCTATGGGTTTCTATAATATTCATGTCGTCCATATTTTGGTAGCCCTCCAGTTCCCAGCAAGTTTACAGGTAGAGGGCCGGGCGTGTTGGAAAAATCTAGTTAGATGCGATACACCAATCCGGTAAGCTTAGTTCTGTCAATACGAGTAATTGTAGTTCACCCTGTATATTTCAAAAGTAGGTATGTATATTAAAAAGAAAATCTAAAACGTTCTCTTCGATTATCTGTTTTCTGCTGTTTTTTTTTTAATTTAATTATGATGTCGAATTCATTTCGACTTTTATTTTCCTCGAAACTTTTTTATTTTTAACTTAACACTTGCGGCGTTAATTTATATTTAATGTCGCGTTGCGATCTAATCGAACATTTCCAGCAACACGTTCTAATTCGCTTTCGAAACCACTTTCGGCGCCCTTTTCGGAAACGCCCCAAAAATTCGGCGAAAGTCCGGCCAGGCGAACGTGAACTAAAATCGAATCGACGAAAGGCCGGTTCTGACCGATTAATAGTTCGTTGAGAAATCACTTGTTTAATAACAATTACGGCCGAAAGGAGTCGAGGCCACCGCAGTTATAAATAAACATAATAATTTCTCTTAATTGATTTAATTATTGCATCGAGTAAACGTAAAAATCAATTAAACGAAAAAAAATATGAACAAACTACAGTGAGAAATAAAACTGACTCGTTCAAATTATTTTTATACGAGGGCCGTAAATAAAATTATAAGTAACAAACGTAAGAAATAAATCTATTTAGAATATTTTTATACGGGGGTTGTAAATAAAGTAGCTGGTGGGCAATACGATCATAAGAAATAAAATAATTTAGATTTTTTTTTATACGAGGCTTGTAAATAAAATCCGCGTTCACATTAATTAGGATTCCTATAAATCAAGTCGGCATTAAAACATTGAAACTAAAGTTAGGTAACAATTAAAAATTATTTAAACAAAAAGCATGCAACAAACAGCGTCCCAATGAATAAAATAAATTCATACGGAGTGTATAAATTAATATGAGGACTGTACATAAAATAATGAGCAATTAAAAAGTATGCAACTACTATAGTCGTCGGAAAGAAACTAATTTGGAATCTCTTTGTATACGAGGATTGTAAATAAAGTTCCCATTGACTATAATTAGGATCTCTACATCTGATTGACATTTGACGCGTCTGATAGGGTTTAGAAGAAAACTATCTTTTTAACATCGCGGTTATTTAAGAAATAGTAAGTAACTTTGCGGGAAAATACAATTAAAGGTACATCAAGTCAGATAACATAGAATTTTAAGTTATTAACAATTAATAATTATTTAAACGAGAAATATCGAACAAGTAACGTCGCAAGGTATCAAATAAATTCAGGCGAAGTCAATGAATAAAGTAGCAAGCAATAAACAGAAAGTATACGATAAATAGAACAGTGAGGAATAAATTTATTGAGAATATTTTTATACGGAGGCTGTACATAAAGTAATGGGCAGTTAAAAGGTATACAACTAATATATTCGTGGGAAATAAACTAATTTGCTATCTCTTTGTATACGAGGGTTGTAAGTAAAGTCTGCACTGACTCTAATCGTGGTTTTCTGCATCTAATTGACGTTTAACACACCTGACAGGAAATAATGAAACGCTCACATCTACTTCATGAAGTATTTAATAGTACACTCTGCTACATATGTTTCGGCCATATCAAATAATAAAAAAGGCCATCTTCAGTCTAAAACAAAACCCTTTAAGAGGTGAAACAAGATTTAAAGAGAACTTACCTAAATTAACATGATGAAAGGCATGGTGTCTTAGGTTAGTGGTTTCAAACCACACTCATGGTGTCTTAAGTTAATGGTTCTTTGTTTTTTTATATTTATTTTTATCACCATACCTAACCTAAGACACCATGCCTTTCATCATGTTAACTTAGGTAAGTTCTCTTTAAATCTTGTTTCACCTTTTAAAGGGTTTTGTTCTAGCCTGAAAATGGCCTTTTTTATTATTTGATATGGCCGAAACATATGTAGCAGAGTGTACTATTAAATACTTCATGAAGTAGATGTGAGCGTTTCATTATTTCATTCGACCACTTCATTATGTGCAACCACCGTGGGTCCCCACCATTTATACCTGACAGGGTTTACGCGAATTTGTCGAGTTTTTAACATCGTAGTTACTTATGAAACAGCTGTGCTAACATCCTTTCCTTTCAATTTAGTAACTTAAGGAGAAATAATCGAACGTTAAAGGCTAACATAAAATCCAAAATCATTAACAAAAACGATGAAAACCTGTCAGACAAGTTGTATGTTGTATCAAATTTAGGAACCCCAATTATAAAGTCGATATATCGGAATATACTATACATTAGTATCTCGTGTTGCTTTACATAATCGAAATACCGATATACTTGATGGTTGAATGAAAATAAGCATCTCTTAACGTAACGTTATTTGTAATATATGCAAGAGCTCTGTAATATCAGTATTCAGAAATACTTAGGTACATAAGAACCCTTAAGTACCTTTCGGTGTACCTTAGTTTTATCTTTAACAGTGATATACTTCTTTTCCGGTTGCGCACGCGCGTGCATTTTGTGATACATGCATTTGGTAGTCATACAGCTGTCATACCGGCGCTATCGCACTGTCACAAAGCCGGTTATTTAAAAAAAAGTACTGAAACAAATGTCATTTTATAAGTATGTCTTAAGTACGGACGTGTACCACTTGATACCTCGATGTTTTCTGTAAAAATTGACGTTTTGTGATTTGATACGACACAAATCAAGTACAATTAATTGAAATCATGGTGTACAGGATGATATATGACACACTTAGGCAACAGACATGTATATATGCGAACTTAACTACCTTTCGGTGTATCTTACTTTTATCGTTAACAGTGATATACTTCTTTTCCGGTTGCGTGCGCGCGTTGTACATCTTGCAAGAGCTCTGTAATACCGGTATTCAGAAATACTTAGGTACATAATAACCCTTAAGTACCTTTCGGTGTACCTTACTTTTATCTTTAACAGTGATATACTTCTTTTCCGATTGCGTGCGTGCGTTCACTTTGTGATACATGCATTCGGTAGTCATACAGTTGTCATACCGACGCTATCGCACTGTCACAAAGCCGGTTATTAAAAAAAATACTGCAGCAAATGTCATTTTATAAGTACGACTTAAGTACGGACGTGTACCACTTAACACCTCGATGTTTTCTGTAAAAATTGACGTTATGTGATTTGATACGACACAAATCAAGTACAATTAATTGAAATCATGGTGTACAGGATGATATATGACACACTTAGGCAACAGACATGTGTATATGCGAACTTAACTACCTGTCGGTGTGCCTTACTTTTATCTTTAACAGTGATATACTTCTTTTCTGGTTGCGTGCGCGCGTTGTACATCTCGCAAGAGCTCTGTAATACCGGTATTCAGAAATACTTAGGTACATAATAACCCTTAAGTACCTTTCGGTGTACCTTACTTTTATCTTTAACAGTGATATACTTGTTTTCCGGTTGCGTGCGCGCGTGCATTTTGTGATACATGCATTTGGTAGTCATACTGCTGTCATACCGGCGCTATCGCACTGTCATAAAGCCGCTTGTTAAAAAAATACTGAAGCAAATGTCATTTTATAAGTATGTCTTAAGTACAGACGTGTACCACTTGATACCTCGATGTTTTTTTGTAAAAATTGACGTTATGTGATTTGATACGACACATATCAAGTACAATTAATTGAAATCATGTTGTACAGGATGATATATGATACACTTAGGCAACAGACATGTGTATATGCGAACTTAACTACTTTCGGTGTACCTTACTTTTATCGTTAACAGTGATATACTTCTTTTCCGGTTGCGTGCGTGTGTTCACTTTGTGATACTTGCATTTAGTAGCCATACACCTGTCATACCGGCGCTATCGCACTGTCACAAAGCCGGTTATTTAAAAAAATACTGAAACAAATGTCATTTTATAAGTATGTCTTAAGTACGGACGTGTACCACTTAATACCTAGATGTTTTCTGTACAAATTGACGTTATGTGATTTGATACGACACAAATCGAGTACAATTAATTGATATCATGGTGTACAGGATGATATATGATACACTTAGGCAACAGAAATGTGTATGCGAACTTAACTACCTTTCGGTGTGCCTTACTTTTATCTTTAACAGTGATATACTTCTTTTCCGGTTGGCTGCGTGCGTTCACTTTGTGATACATGCATTCGGTAGTCATACAGTTGTCATACCGACGCTATCGCACTGTCACAAAGCCGATTATTAAAAAAAATACTGCAGCAAATGTCATTTTATAAGTACGTCTTAAGTACGGACGTGTACCACTTAATACCTCGATGTTTTCTGTAAAAATTGACGTAATGTGATTTGATACGACAAAAATCAAGGAAAATCAATTGAAATTATGGTATACAGGATGGTATATGATACACTTAGGCAACGTACTTTTACTTGTACTTGTATGTACCATATGTATAAGTATAAACTGATCTGATATCTTATTTCTTGACCTCATCTACTGGTAATCTCCATTTGTTTCTAATTTTGCCTTTAGTTCTACTTGTATTGTTGTTCAGTATTAGTTTATCTTGGTCTGTAGTCTCATTTCCGAAAATACTTCCTGCCACGTGACCGAACCATCTCAATCGTCTCCAAACAGTTTCATTATCCATCGTTGATTATTTCTACTAAGTACAGGATGTCCCGAAACTGGCGTTTGAAACTATAACAGTATACAGAGATACGTAAACAAGCAACTATTCTTTATGTTTTTTTTTTCTGCGTTAAACGTCAATTTCAGGGTACCCTATATACTTGTACGTCCTATATCCCTGTAGTTTCTATGGTTCATCGCGTCTTTTCTTGTATGGATCTGTCCGAATTTAGGGTTCGATTAATTTTCATTTCAAAACGAAACACGATACACTTAATGAACTAATTTATTTAAAGCATTATAATAAAACACTAATTTATTTCAACAAGCGAGCGATCGGTTTTAAGCTCTAATGCGGACTAACTCTTCATTCCCGGTCGCTTGCTTTTATAAGCCGGGCTGTTTTGCGTGAAGCTTCTCGATGGCGCCAGAACGTCTGTCCCGATTATTCCAACGTCGGAACTATCTCGAAGCGGCGGCTATTTCTCCGAAAGCGTCCAGAGTATGGCGCGCCAGGCTGTGACGCCTGTAGCTTGCGTCAAGCCGTGTTGAATCATCACAATATAAATATAAAAGTGCAATAACCGCATTCATTCCTCTCTTTACATATGCTTTAAACACTTCCGGTCGTTTTCGCCGATTCCGGCCGTTCTTGCTATTTTCAATTTTTCAAACTGTCACTTCTGTTTGTTTTAATCTTGATTAATTTGTTTACGTTTATTTTTTTGTTTTTCGTGAAAATTTCACGTGTTACATTTTTATTTCAAAACAAAAACGACATGAATATGTTAAACAAGAAATATTCAAGTGAGTATTGTTTTAGATTCATTTTATAGGTTCATATTACATAAGGACTTACATTCTTATATTTTTATTATATTTTTTAGCTTTAGGTCATTAGTTGCCGTATCTATATCGCCGTCCGTATTTAGTGTTGCTGTTACTTCATTGGACAACCCTCGTATATAACTGTCCTCATTATTATTTTTTTTGTGAAGAAAACACTTTTTGGTCCGGTATTGTAATCACTCCCAGCGCTCTATGTATTATCGCCGTTGGTATTTAACTCTACTTTATTGGCAGCCCTCGTATATGATTCGTTCTTAATCTTTTTATTTTTATTTTTTCATAACAAAACACTTTTTGTTCCGGCATTGTAATTACTACCAGCGCCTTTATCTTTTTACATATATCTTTATAGCCGTTACTTTATTGACAACCCTCCTATGTAACTCGTTCTTATTATTATTACTATTTTTTTCAAAACAAAGTGTTTTTTGATAACTTTCGTGTATGTCTCGTTCTTAATTTTTTTCCGAAAGAAAACATTTTTTGGTCCGATATTGCAATCACTACCAGCGCCGCTACTTTATTGACAACCCTCGTATGTAACCTTCTTTAATTTTTATAATTTTTTAAGGAAAACACTTTTTGGTCCAAAATTGTCGCAATCACTGCCGGTGTATGTATACCTATATTGTCGCTGTTGATTTTGAATGCTGCCGTGACTTTATTGATAGCCCCCGTATATATTTCTTTTCGAAAGAAAACTCTTTTAATTACTACTAGCGCCTTTAACTATTTATATCGCCGTTACTTTATCGACAACCCTTATGCATAACTCGTTCTTATTTATTGATTTATTTTTTCAAAAAAAAAAAAATTTTGAATAACCCGCGTATGCGTATAACACATTAGTCGCGTTCAACGGAGAGCAGCTGCTGAGTAAGCAACTCAGCAGCTGCTCTCCTTTGAACGCGACTGATGTGTTATAAGCAACTCAGCAATCGTTTGTGATTGGTTTACATTAAGGTAATAGCCAATCTCAGACGACTGCTAAGTAAGCAACTCAGCAGCTGCTCTCCGTTGAACGCAACTATTCTTAATTTTTCTCCAGAAGAACTTTTTTTTTGGTTCAATTTTGCAATCGAGTTGTCGTCTGACTCTTGAAGAGTAAAGACGTGTCGATCCGAAATTTAAAATGTAAACAGTCAAGTGCCACAAATCTATAAAACACGTTAGATAGGCCCTTGCAGGGCGAAAGTAGACATCTGTGTGTCAGAAGTTTGTGAAATTCTCTAGCCTGAGGCCTCGGAAACAACAAGTGTAGAGTAGTTTCAATACCTTATGAACCGCGAAGTAATCGCGAAATGCGCGAAGGCGAAGTTTGAGTAGCTACCAATGTAACAACTATTTTCAGTACATCTTAAGAGTCTGCTATGCAGACCTATCAGTACCTTTAAGAAATGAAGAGCAATTAGAAAAGTAAACAGAAAAACTACTAAACGAAATCAAAAGAACAAAAGATAATAATTACTCCAAAGAAATCAATGGCTGAGAAAAGAAAACCGAGAAGAAGACGGCACCAGACAAGACCCAACTAAATAAATTTACACCACAATTGAGAACAGAAATCAAAACTTTAAAAGATGAAACAATCAATGCCTGCCTTAGAGAACTTACAAATGACTTATGTACCGAGGCTGTCGAAAGTTGCTGAAGTCATAATGTTACCCAAGCCAGGAAAGCCACCCCACGAGGCTACATCTTATAGACCAATATCTCTGCGCCTATCCTATCAAAACTCTTTGAAAAATTACTACTCAAGAGGCTACAACCAATCATTGAGAAAAAAAAATAATTCCGAATCATCAATTTGGATTTAGGAACAAGCATTCGACAATTGACCAAGTCCATAGAATAACCAACATTATAGAAAAAACATTAGAAGAGAAAAAATCTGTGCCAAAAGCATTTGACAAAGTCTGGCACGAGGGACTTATCCGCAAGCTGAGAACAATGCTTCCCAAACAATACGCAGATTTACTGGAATCCTATATAATAGAAAGGTACTTTAGAATTAAACAAGAGAATGCTTACTCCGAACTAAAGGAAATCAAAGCCGGAGTTCTGCAGGGAAGTGTACTGGGACCAATCCTATACTTGCTATACACCAGTGATCTTCCAGATTTAGAAAAGAATATGCTAGCAACCATCGCCGATGACACCGAAATACTTGCAGTTGGCAATAATAAAGAAGGATCAACACTGAAACTCCAAATAGCCATAACCCACGTACAAAGTTGGATGAAAAAATGGCGAATTACAAGAACGAATCCAAGTCGGTTCATATTAATTGTACCAATAGACGCATAGAAAACACGCCACTAACCATCAATAACCAAATAGTACCATATACAGCCAAATACCTTGGCATGACACTAGAAACCAAGCTAAGATGGAAGGTTTATGTTAAAAAGAAAAGACAGAAACTAGGATTTAGATATAGGTAGTAAAACGTATTGGCTGATAGGCAGGAGCTCCTCATTGTCAGTATATAACAACTTACTTCTCTATTGAAACCGATATGGACCTGCGGCATCCAACTATGGGGCTGCACCAAACAAAGTAACCTAAACACAATTCAGAGATTCCAAAGCAAAGTACTAAGGAACATCGTCGATGCTCCTTGGTTCATCAGAAACAGCGATCTACATAGGGATCTGCAAGTAGAAGATATAGTTGCACAGAAACACGAAGAAAGACTCCACCAGCACGAAAATCTTGAAGCTATCCAACTCCTAGACAATAGGAACCAAGTGACGAGACTCAAGAGGAAAAAACCTTTGAATTAGTGTAGTTATTAGGTATAGATAGTAAAATGTATTGGCTGATAGGCAGAAGCTCCTCATTGTCAGTATATAACAAGTTACTTCTCTATTGAAACCGGTATGGACCTACGGCATCCAACTATGGGGCTGCACCAAACAACGTAACCTAAACACAATTCAGAGATTCCAAAGCAAAGTACTAAGGAACATCGTCGATGCTCCTTGGTTCATCAGAAACAGCGATCTGCAAGTAGAAGATATGGTTAGCGAAATCCACAGATTTGCACAGAAACACGAAGAAAGACTCCACCAGCACGAAAATGTTGAAGCTATCCAACTCCTAGACAATAGGAACCTAGTGAGGAGACTCAAGAGGAAAACACCTTTGAATTAGTGTAGTTATTAGAATAAGTGTTTTCTGCTGACATTACTTTAATGATCACCCTCGTATGTAACTCTTTAAATTTTATTTATAATTTTTTTAAAGAAAACATTTTTTGGTTCAGTTACTACTAGCTCCTCTGACTAATCGTATCGCCGTTGTTTTTTTTTTCTCTGGCGCTGTTGCTTTATTGACAACCTTTATATGTAGCTCGTTCCTATTATTATGATTTTTTTGAAAATATTTTTGGATAAGCCTGTGTATAATTCGTTTTTCAAAAGAAAACATTTTTTGATCCGATTTTGCAATCGCCTCTATCGATCTATCTACAATCCCATTGGTGCGCTTACTTTATTGATCACCCTCGTATATGACTCTTTGGTCCGATCTTGTAATTATTAATAGCGCCTTCAACTATGTCGCCGTAACATAAACATATTTTGGTCCCTACTTAACTAACTTGCCTTTTTTTAAAATTTCTCCTCGTAGTTGGCCGTGAATTGTTTAGTTGTGAACCAGCCTCAATCGACCTGACGTATGAATCTGCATAACCCCACTTTTAAACTAATAAAAGCAATGAATTAGCGTGTCGAAGTAGCTCTGAGCTACTCCGGTATAGTTCGGAGCCACTCCGACACTAACCAGGAAAACGCCTAATAAAAGAAAGAAAAGTGAGGTTATGGTATACGTCAATTTATTAAGTTTCTAGCAAAGCTGGTTCGTAACTAACAATTCACGGCAGCCAACTACGAGGAGGAAGTTTTAAAAAGGTACGTCGGTGCTTTCTGTTGCCATTACTTTATGGCCAACCATCGTATGTGGCCCGTTCATATTATTTTTTTTTCTTTCATCCAATCAACTTCTTCCTGAGGGCAGAAACCCCCAGCATTTTCGCTTACGGCCTTCTTTTTTCTTTTCTTATTTTACAGTTTGTATTGTTTTTGTGATGAAATTCATTGTAAACTCAATTGTCTTTTTATTTCTTTTTTGTTTTTCTTTTTAGGACAAATTTACGCAATTTCTAGCGAGAATTCGAAAAACGTCTCTGGTTTTCTGTTTGTTTCTCCACGAAATCTGCAACGTTCTTTTGCCATTACTTTACGGTCAACCATCGTATGTGACTCGTTCTTATAATTTGTTTTCTTTCAGCCAATCAACTTCTTCCTAAGGGCATAACCCTCAGCATTTTCGCTTACGGCCTCCACAGAGACCCGGCTCTCTACCCCGACCCGGATAGGTTCGACCCGGAGCGGTTCACCCCCGATAGCCAGAGCGAGAGGAACCCTTTCGGATACATACCTTTCAGCGCAGGCCCGCGGAATTGCATAGGTGAAAACTCACCCCCCCTTTTTTTCTACTTTTTTTTTAAACAAGGGTAATTTTCAGGCCAGAAATTCGCCATGCTCGAAATGAAGGCGATCGTCTCGAAGGTGCTCCGGAATTACGAGATCCTACCGGCCCCCGGTTACAAACCCGTCCTGGTTCCGGACCTGATACTAAAATCGCTGAACGGGGTGGAGTTAAGCTTGAGGCAGCGGCGGATATTTTGACCTGTATTTTATTAGCTCTGTAAATAAACTGTTTGTTAAGAAGTAGGAAGGACAGGCCTGAATTGGATGATTGGATTTCGCAGTTGCTTAACAAATGTGTAAATATCGGGAAGTCATCGACGTGATTGATAAATTCAAAACTGCTCGTCACGGTCCTCCGTCAATAACCGTTTTTTTAACGGGGCTTATCTGCGCAAATTTATTTGTTAACGCGAAAAGGAAGAATTAAACTTTATCTCCAAGTTGTGCCCCATTACGTACGGTGAGCCAGCAAGTTGCTCCAATATATAAGGGAGATGCGAGACGAGATGAACGTTACTTCTCTTAAAAATGTTGGTGCTTCTCTGGTTGTTGTTGTTGTTGGTTCCGTCAGGCGTCGTTGCTTTGTGGTATTATAATTACTGGAAGTTTGAGAGATACTTGAAAAGCTTTCCGGGGCCCAAGTGTACGCCACTGGTGGGAAATGCTTTGACATTCAAGTCGTTCTGGTGTAAGTATCGCCGACCGCACGTAAATTAAATTTAATCCGCTTTATATAGGGTGTCACAAAATAGACTTGGCTTGAAAGCTGAAATCTGTGCGACTTTTATATTCTGAGGCGCCACTGGTGGGAAACGTTTTGCTATTTGGTGGAAGTATCGCTGACCGCACCAGGAATACGTTAAAATCAACTTAAATTCAATTCAATTGAACCCGCTTTATATAGGGTGACGCAAAACAGGCTCGTCTTGAAATCTGAAATTTGTATGTTTTCTTTTTATTTTGAGGTAAATATGCACGCCACTGGTGAGAAGTGCTTTGCTATTTGGTGTAAGTATCGCTGACCGCACCAGCAATACGTTAAAATCAACTTAAATTAAATTAAATTGAACCAGCTTTATATAGGGAACGCAAAACAGGCTCGTCTTGAAATCTGAAATTTGTACGGTTTTTAATTTTGAGGCAAATGCACGCCACTGCTCGCCACTGGTGGGAAATGTTTTGCTATTTGGTGTAAGCATTGTTGATCGCACTACGGCCTCGGCGAAGTCAACTTGAATTAAATTAAATTTAACTCGCCTTATACAGGCTGACACAAAATAGGTTTAGCTTAAAATTTAAAATTCGTACGATTTTTATATTTATAAACAGCAGTAGGTATTAATTACTTGATTGCTAATTTGGTTGAGCAAAAAAAGGGGGGGTGACGTTAATAAATACTCTGCAATCGCCCAAACACAGGAATATAAATTGAGACGCAAGAAACACAATGAAACTGAAGATTATGACAATTCGTAAACATATTCGTGTTGTACACCTGTGAGAGTTAATTTAAATTCGAACTTGGAGGCCAGCCAAATTTATCGTGTAATGGGCCCAGGTACCCGGACGCCTCCACTCTCTCCTATAGTTACGTCAACAAAAAAGTGACAGACGTTCTTTCGATATGAAAAATTAGGGATGCTCTTAAAATCAGTAATGCAATCTTGAATGACAAGTGAAATAGTGTGAGTTATTTCAAATTCGAACTTGCCGTGCATTGGGCCCAGGTGCTCGGACGCCCCTACTCTTTCCTACGGTTACGGGACCCTACTCGTTCCTATGGTTACCGGACTGCACAGTGAGTTAGTTCGGCGTAGAAAAATGAGGATGCTCTTAAAATCAATGTTACTCTCTCGAATAACAGATGGAGTTAAAAGATGGCTGAGACATGACCGAACGCCACTAGTTTCGTTGGTCGTTGCCCGGACGATGTCCGTTTGCGCTAGAAGAAACACTCAGTATGTTTGCAGACGATGACTCACTAAGAAATTCCATCGGCTCTATTTTTAAGGCCAAAAATTTTTTTTCGTATTACGTTTTGGGCCCAGGCGCCCGGACGTTTCTAATATTTCCTGTAGCAAGGTCACTGCATGAAGGAAGAGCGTTAGGGGGATAGGCTAGACACTTATTTAAAAATAGGAATATTCTTAGAATCAATAAAATAACCTCGAATGACAGATGACATTAAATGATGGCTGAAATCTGGAAGAAAACCTTCAATTCCATCGCTCATTTGCCATGGAACGTCAGTTGGCGAACCTATGACTCATTAAAAGAGGCTCGCAGCTCTATTTTGAGGCCAAGAATTTTTTTTCGTGTTACGTTTTGGGCCCAGGCGCCCGGACGTTTCTAATATTTCCTGTAGTGAGGTCACTGCATGAAGGTAGAGCGTTAGGGGGATAGGCTAGACCTTTATTTAAAAATAACAATCAAGAAATAAACCTCGAATGACATTTGAAATTAAACGATGGTTAAAATTTGGATGAAGGCCTTCATACCCCACCAACTCACCTTGTTCATTTTCCACGGGAGGGGATGGGGCCATTAAAAAAATCCGTACGTGTTTGTTTGAACGCCAAGAAGACTCATTCCTTCTTTTGTAACATGTGATGGGCCCAGGCATCAGGACGCTTCTTCTGTTTTCCACTAGATGGAATAAAAAGTAATGATGCTTTTAGAATCAGAGATTTACGATCAGTTTTAGAATCAAAAAACGACCTCGAATGACAGATGGAATAAAAAAAAGATAATACGTAATGGGCCCAGGCGCAAGCAAGCTTCCGCTGTTTCCCGTAGTTGGGTCACTATACAATGACTTTAATTCGGCGTAAAAAGGTAATAATGCTCTTCGAAATCAATAACATAACCTCGAATGACAGATGAAATTAAAAAAAAAAAAAAACGTCGCTCTTCCGTTGTTTATCTCACCTGAGACGTCAGATATCAGGCGATGGATGCAGGCCAAGAGGGTTCGTTTTTCTTTTAAATTTCATTGGCCCATAACTTTTTTGGCAACCACCGTAGAAATAACAAAAAAATAATCAATACTTTAATGTCTTCGTAGGCTTCACTTAGAAAGTGAGTCACTGTGGGTACTGTCTCTGAATTAAAAGGCGTCTTCAATTAGTTTTTTTTAATTTTTTATAAGCGAGTGAAACTTTCCTACGAGGGAAGGTAGATAAGTAGTACAAACGATTATAGGGAAGCTACAGTGGAAATGCTCGTAAAAAATGAATTACTCTCTAGTTTAGCGTAAAAGTGCATTGCCGCGCCATATGATTGACTAGAACATAAAATAACCTTTTGAAACGTTTACTAAGTGAAAAAATAAAGAGCCTCAAAGGTAGTAGAGTAATGGAGGTGCCTGTAGAAAAAACAAATAGTTTTCAGTTTGGCGCAAAAGTGCATTGCTGCGCCATGTGCTTGACTAGAGCATAAAATAATCTACTGAAACGTTTACCGAAAAATAAAATAAGAAGTGCCAAAGATACCTTAGAGAAAATGAATAGTTTTTGATTCGGTGTAAAAGTGCATTGCCGCGCCATATGATTGACTACAGCATAAAATAATCTACTGAAACTTTTACCAAGAGATAAGATAAGAAGTACCAAAGATACCTTAGGAAAAAATGAATAGTTTTTGATTCGGCGTAAAAGTGCATTGCCGCGCCATATGATTGACTACAGCATAAAATAATCTATTGAAACTTTTACTAAGAAAGAGATAAGATAAGAAGCAGCAAAGATAATAGAGAAGAAAGTGCCTGTAGAAAAAAATGAATAACTTTTAGTTTAGCGTAAAGTGCATCGCCGCGCCATATGATCGATTATGAGCTTCAGAATTAAAAATAATGCTTTGTGTAGATGAAGGCAGCAAACACGAGCTTCATTCACAAGAGACACGCGTCTTTTTTATCGGACCCCATCATAGCACGTACCTTCTTTGATCATACCCAATCATACCGTTTGATTTCTTTGATCATACCTTATCATACTATTTGTCATCTTTGGCCAGGCTCTATCATACCACTTCACTCTTGTCCTTTTGGCTTATACCCATTATACCATTTGCCTTCCTTTTTCATACCTCATCATACCGCTTGACCTCTCATCAGACTCCGTCATATAACTTGCCTTCTTTGATCATACCTCATTACACTAAACTTGTCCTCTTTGCTTGTATCGAATATACCACTTACTTTCTTTGATCATATATCTTGATACCACTTGATCTCTGACCATACTACTTTTCTCCTTTGATCATACCACTGTCCTCTTTGATCAGACTCCATCTTACCACTTGCTTCTTTGATTCTTTGATCATAACTCATCACACTTGTCCTCTTTGGCTTATACCCAATATACCACTCGCTTTCTTTGATCATATCTCTTGATACCACTTCACCTCTGATCAGACTCCGTCATACTACTTGCCTTATTTGATCATACCTCATCTTACCACTTGTCCTCTTTGATCAGACTCCATCATACCACTTGCCGCTTTAATTCTTGGATCATACCTCACAACACTTGTCCTTTTTACTTATACCCAATATACCACTTGCTTTTTTTGATCATATCTCTTGATACCACTTCACCTCTGATCAGACTCCGTCATACTACTTGCCTTCTTTGATCATACCTCATCTTACCACTTGTCCACTTTGATCATACCCCATCATACCACCTGCCTTCTTTGATCAAATCCCATCATACCACTCGCCTTCGTTGATCATTCCCCCATGATACTGCGCAAGCGCCAATTTCTTAAGACCCTGCAGATGCATAACACTTTTTTTTACTAAAATGATTTTCAACAATCGAATAATTGCTTTCAGCGTTCTTGCCAGACCTCGCCAATTTGCGCAAACTTTACCGGGGTAGCTTCAAGGTCTACATCGGAGCAACTCCCTACGTATACCTCTCAGAAGTTAAGGAGATGCAGTTTCTTCTAAATTCCACGACCATTCTAACGAAAGCCCTACCGTACAGGTTCACGCAAAGATGGCTGGGAGAAGGACTACTGACCAGCACAGGTAAAACCCTCGGGACTTCAACTTCGGCCAAAATGAGCTCCTCGGTGAATGTTGCTAGGTGAAAAATGGAGAAAACACAGGAAGATAATAACCCCGACGTTCCACTTCAAAATTCTGGAAGACTTCATGGACGTGTTCAACTCGGCCGCGCAGATTCTGGCAGACAAGCTCGCGAGTGAAGTGGGCCAAAGCTCAACCGACGTCTTCCCCTACCTCTCACTGTGCGCCCTCGATATTATATGCGGTACGCACCCATTTCTCCCTGTATGACCAAACCAAGTTGTACGACTTTGTAGAAACGGCAATGGGCACGTCGATAAACGCGCAGGGCAATTCCCAATCGGAATACGCGAAGGGCATTACCACGATCTTGAGTATAATACTCGAGCGAGCCTTCTCACCCCTGAAACAGTTCGATTTCATCTACTCGTTCACTGAAATGTACCAGCGAGAGAAGGCGGCCTTGAAGGTGGTGCACGGCTTCACCGATTCCGTGATAAAGACGAGGAAAGCCGAGTATCTAAGGAAGAAAGGCGACGCGGAAAGAAACGTCGATGATTTCGGGATTAAAAAGCGAAAGGCGTTCTTGGATTTGCTGATTGAGAACACCTTGGATGAGAGGGTCTTCACCGACCAGGAACTTCGAGAGGAAGTCAGCACGTTCATGTTCGAGGTGAGCCAGTGCCTTAGGGAGTTTAACCCCAAATAATTTTTTTCCGTCACAGGGCCACGACACAGTAGGAACGTCCATGTCTTTCACCCTGTATTGCCTTGCAACGCACCCGGGAGTACAGGTGGGTGTAAAAATCGATCCTCCAACTCTAACAACCAATCAAAAATCTTCGCCCTTTCAGGTTAAGGCCTTCAAGGAGCTCAAAGAGATTTTTGCCGACGATCCATTTCGACCAGTGGTCTGGGCCGACTTGCAGAAAATGCAGTACTTGGAGATGGTCTTGAAGGAATCGCTCCGGATGTACCCCTCAGTGCCTTTCTACGGCAGAATGGTGACCGAAGACGTCGTTTATGGTGAAAAAAGACCCAGCAGATCCATTGGGGGTTGTTCATGGTATTACTTTTCAGAAGGGAAAATCTGGCCTAAGGGTAGCCAGTTAAATATCTTCGTTTTCGGGATGCAATACGATCCTGTGTACTTCCCCAAACCCACTCAGTTCGACCCGGAGCGGTTCGCCCCAGAAAACATGAAAGACAGGAGCCCTTACGCGTACCTTCCCTTCAGCGCCGGCCCGAGGAATTGCGTCGGTTCGTTCTTGGGCTTAGGGTGTTAACCCCCTCCCCCATTTGGCGTTCTGGTTTTGCAGGTCAGAAATTTGCTATGGCTGAGATGAAGACGGTCGTCTCGACGGTACTACGTCGGTACGAGTTGTTGCCTGTGCCTGGCCATGAACTGGACTTGTACCTGGGCTCTACCACACGATCCAGGACCGGCGTGATGGTGCGCCTGAAGGGGAGAGTCTGGGGTGAAGAATAAAAAACGAAGCAAACAAGGTCACGTGATTCTTCATTCGTCCTTTTGAGGATAAACGCGGATGAATGAGACTAATCATTGATGTCCACTTTGTATATAAAGTAAATTGAATTCTTTTTCTCTCTTCTTTCTTCTTCAGGAAGGTGTATTGGCGTGCCGTATGATTGATTAGAGAATTGTGAGGTAATAAAATGTGAGATATTTTAAGTATATCGCCAAATGTATGTTGGTGAGGAAGGAAATTTAGTTACGAATTTATATTGGCAACGCTGGGGATTGGTGCGAAGTTAGTTGTGTTACGTCATCTTATGTATAATGCGATAAAGCGATAGATAAAGAGAATTTATTATTTACGAAATATTGGCGTCCTACAAAAAAAAACGAAAGTTAAAAGATCCCTGACAGAAGCGGACGTTTGTAGTTTGACCATTTTAGGCAAACAAACAACTGCATGCCCGTTTCTGGAGAAATGTTTCTAGTTTGACAATTTCAGTAAGGTGCATTGCCGCGCCTTATGATTGGCTAGAGAATTGTGCGTTGCGTAGTTAGAGAACTGAGAACTGAGGGGTAACAAAGAAACTGTAGTGGAAAAACTCTTAGTAGAAATGGACGTTTCTAGTTTGGCCATTTCAGACCATTTCAAAGTGCATTGCCGCCCCATACGATTGATCAGAGAACTGCGCGTAGATAAAGAAACAATATTGAAAAAGCCGCTGCATGTTTGTTTCTGGACGGATGTTTCTAGTTTGACCATTTCAGGAAGTTTCATTGCCACGCCTTATGATTGGCTAAAAAACTGAGGGTTGGATCAAAAAGAAAACTATAGCGAAGTTGACAAAAATCAATCGACGTACAACTTGAAATTGCACGTTGTACAGTAAAAGGAAACATAAAGTAACTCCCGAAGAACCATTTTTGATGAACGAAAATGTCATATGATATCATTTTAACCTTTAAAATGAGAAGACATCAACGAGTAACTTTCTTAAAACGGTTCTTGATGGAGTTGTTGGTCCCTATTTAAATATGTCAGGCGCATTAGTCAAAAAGTTATTTTGCCTTGTTTCTATCTATTTATCTCCATTGCCCCGTCATATGATTGCCTGAAGTCGCATTTGCACGCAGCAACTTCTTCCGTTTAGCAATTCTGGATGATGATATTTTGTTATTTTATAAACGCATTATTACCTTGTTCCTGCGATTCTCCATCAATGGTAGACTACTTCTGTACACTCCCCCCCCTCATTTAGATATATCTTCGTTCAAAATGCGGTGGTGGTATATAGCTGGGTTGTTCGTTGTCCCACGTTGGGCGCCAATTTATGTAGTATTTATTCTTAACTCAACAAACACCGACGACGTTTCAGTCTAGCGCTGATGATGCTCGCATCGCGGACGAAACACGTGTTCGCTCTGAAAAAGTGTTCACAGAGGTGTAGAGGAGAGGGGGTTTGATTTGTGCAAAATACACAAAATTCTGATTTAAGAATTACGAAAAAAAAGAACGCAGTCTTGTTTGAATCTTTGATGATCTTGTTCCTGAGGACCCTCACAAGTCCAACAAGAACGCAATCTTTTTTATTGATAGGAATATTTTCTGTAAAATAATTGTCATTAATCGTCGTCATCTTGTTCCTGACAACTCTCACAAGTCCGACAAGAACGCAGTCTTGCTTATTGATAAAAATATTATTTTGTATGCGTTTGTGGGTTCTTTATTTCTTAGTTGTTTAATTCTGTTTTGTTGTTTAAACTCACGAAGACATTCCTTAGGGAAACAGGAATCTGGTAAACTTGACTCGGGAAGCCAGGAACTTGATAAACTCAGGATAGGAAAGATCTCTTCAGAAACCGACGAGAGAATGATATTTTTCGAACGTGCGCCCTTTTATAGTCCGATTTTGTTGTGATTGTCCGTTGCTATGCAATGAAACGACGCGTCAACTTGAACGCCATCTACTCGCGTTTTTCATTTGCAAACGGTATTTTTTGTTGTTGAAGAAACTCTGAAGGTCCTACATCATCGGCGTGCAATGTAACGGTCAATGAGGGATGTTCTTTCTTGCCGCTGCGCTTGTACCCATTACGATTGTTGGAAATTGGACTGTCTAGAGCTATTCTCTCCTTGCATTTATTTACATTGCTGCGACATACGGCGCTACCTACCTGAAGGCCGCAAATCTTGGGAGGGCAAGCTAAGATCGTCCCAATTGCCGGCTAAACGCAATGGGACCCCAAAGTAAGAAGGCAGTAATTAAAATTAAATTAGTAGTAGTCGCCAGTTACTGCACACTTGAATTCATTTCCAAAATAAAGAGCAAAAGAATGCTCAATAAACAAGAAAATTAAATTTACAAAGAACAGAACATAAATAAATTAAAAATAACTCTGGTCAAATTAAAATTCCTCATTAACAATTTCTTTGAATGCAACAAAACTGACTCATTGTGTGTTTTGGTTGAATTTAATATAAACTAATTTCCTGTAATGGCCATTCGTTTGAATACGTGTATCACAAAACAGTTGAAAATAACTGAAGGCGTATTTATTATTGTTGTTGTAACGGTTCGTCATCTTTCGGGGTGGTCTGTAGTTGCTGATCGTTGCTCTGCTTGATGCCGGTTCGGCGGTTCGGGCTTGCTCGTCGGTGTCCAGGTCCAGAAATAAAAGCGTCGATCACTTAGCAAGTACAGTTTTTATTTAAAAAATAGTTCATATTTACACGTATTTACAGATTGCAATGTTTTTACTCCGGTAACAAAACTCACGGACTGGTAAACGAAATGATAAACTTCCGGACGGTATTTCCGGTGTGTCTCGTGGACACTAAATAAAATCAACCGTAAAATACGGTGTGTCTTAAGGACACTAACGACAACTAATCACCACGCAAACTGCGCGTACGTTCTGGTTTTCGCTCTCTGGGATCGGATCAGGGTTACGCTCAAGAGTGAAACTCCCACTCTAGGATCAGGATGTGCGAAACGCCCGCACCAGGTAAGAAAGAGTGAAACTCCCACTCTAGGATCAGGATGTGCGAAACGCCCGCACCAGGTAAGAAAGAGTGAAACTCCCACTCTAGGATCAGGATGTGCGAAACGCCCGCACCAGGTAAGAAAGAGTGAAAAGGATAAAAACAGGATGAGCGGTTGCAGGTAACACGAACGCAGCACAGGTTGCTCAGCGCGTTAGAGTCGAAGCACCGGCGGAAAGATGAGTCGGCGAGCGACTGTTTAAAGCGAGCTCACAGCGCGCTTTTAAAGGCTTGCGTGTGAGGGGGAGCCCTACTCTTTCGGAACTCCCTCCTAAATTGTGCTTTATAAACTTGCGCAAAGGCGTCCTAAATATACAGACTAATTAATATATACAAAACTTAACTAAGTATGTACAAAAACAGTAACGGAGTGGTCACTTCGTTACATCGTTTTTAAAAGAAAGTACCAAATCGTTTATTTAAATTATTAATAATTTATTGTTGTTACTGACAATAAAATTTAAAAAAAAAATTGTTCAGTTCCTTACGGTTTTATACATCAACTAATGTTCTCACCTCACTTTGCGTAATTTAATTGATTCCCGTTCATTAAATTATAGCGTCAATTGATACGTTCAAACCCGTCTATTTTGCTTGACTTCCCCCAATTGAACGCCGATCGTATTTATAACTGTCTTTAAAAAAAAAACTTAAACGCGTCATACAATGATGAAAACAACAATTTTTTGTGACAACGCGAATTAAATTTTGATGTAAAAAATTACTTTCATATTCTTAATCTCACATATTCGTGCTTAAATGAATGGCCATGTAACTCTGATTTTAGTTGTCAAACAAATGAAACCGTCATGTAGCATACGACGTTTGATTTCAAGAATTGAGCCCTTGGTCTGAGAAATCTGGCTTCGGAGGTGTCTTCAACATGGGACGATGCCTGCGTCAACAATGGACAAACTTTCAGGTACGGCCCTGAAATATCCGAAGGAGAAACGGCAACAATAAAAACGCAAACAAAACCCTAAATAGGATAGAAAACACACGTTACGACCTCAATTGTGCACAGAATTTGCTTGCCATGGGTACCTGACTTTATAGAAGAAATCAGGCTTCGAAAAGCATAAAGGAATGCCTCGAACCGCTTAGATGCCACTGTCAAATCACAGGGTTAGTATCTTCCGTTCACTCTTCTATCAAACATTCCTGTCCGATGGACACAAAATATGGTCAGAGAGTGATAAGAAAATTCCCTAGATGGGTTTGTTTTTTCCCTAAACTTTCGTACGCCTAGAAATTTTTTTTTCTAAAGAAATATTTTATTGAGCATTACTGCGGAAGCGTTTTAAATACATGGCATACTTACGCTTGTTAAGCCTTTGTTTTTAAGTTTTCCCGCTAGATGGCAATGCGCAAGAAATAATTTTTAGCAGAACAAAAAAAGAAAAAGAAAATTGCAAGTTTTCGATCAATCTTTCCCTAAAATATTTTTAAAAAGTCCCTTTGTCCCTAAACCAATCTAGAATTCCCGAAAATAGGGATATTTCCATAAAGTTGGCAACATTGCAATCGTACAGCATTCGGCGCTGAAGTACAAACACAAGCAAGGAGGGGGGGGTCATCTGATCCAAAATGTCCAATCATTAATGAGAGAAGTCCAGTCCTGTTGACTTTCATCTAAGGTGTCGCTCTGTCCAGCATGCGTATGATTGGCCAACGAAATTCTCTCCTTGCATTTATCTGCATTGCTGCGCCATATGGTTGTGTGGAGGATGCAAAAAATTTACAACTTCCACTACTTAGAGGTTCTGAATTATGCTCTCTTTGCTGTTAGACACGTTATCACCTAAACTCCCAAAGATGTTATGTCTTGGTCTTCTTCTTTCTTCGATGAACTCGACACTTTTATTATTAACGTTGACATTTCTTGTTGTTTTTTTTTTTTTTAATTTAAGTACGTTGCTGCATTCGGCATGCATATAAGCGTATGATTGGCCGAAGAATTATATTGCAATCCTCTTCTTGCATTTATTATTATTTATTATTTCATTACACTCCACAGCTATTGCTTCTATTAAGGAGCATGTCTAGAAACTATTGCTTGCTAGTTGAAAAATGTTTGAAATAGCTCAAAGCTATATTTTTCATTTGTTTGATGGAACAAACGTTGATGTCTGCCTTATCAGATAATATTTCGTTATGAAGACTTGTCATAATGTAAATTGGTGACCGTTTTAATAAATTGGTGCGTGTTTTAGGACCCTTAAGGGCACATTTTAATCTAGTATTTACTGGTACTCTAAAATTAATTTGCAATAATAAAAATTCTTCCTGAATCACATTATTAAGTAACTTATGTAGATTAACTAATGCTGAAACAATTCTCCTAGTCTCTAAACTATCATAATTAAAAGATTGTAATAACTTATTGTAGTCGACAGATGCAGGGAATATATCTGTTTCTACAGAGTGTAGCTTAAAGTAAAAAAATCTCTAGAGCGAGCTGCAATAGGAAAAAAATACAAATTTCTCAGCATGGAAAGTCTAAAGCTTACTGTTCACCGCGCAGGCGCAACACCAAGTGCGAAGTGGATTCCATCTGGATGTTGTAGTCGGACAGGGTGCGCCCATCTTCAAGCTGTTTGCCAGCAAAAATCAATCGCTGTTCATCCGGAGGAATTCCCTCTTTGTCCTGGATTTTCGCTTTAAGGTCTTCACAAAAATTTGCATACCTCCTCGCAGTCGAAGGACCAAGTGAAGTGTAGACTCTTTCTGGATGTTGTAGTCAGAGAGGGTGCGACCATCTTCCAGTTGCTTGCCAGCAAAAATTAATCGTTGCTGATCCGGAGGAATTCCCTCTTTATCTTGGATTTTGGCTTTCACATTTTCGATGGTATCAGACGGCTCAACTTCGAGGGTGATGGTCTTGCCCGTCAGGGTCTTGACAAAGATCTGCATGGCGCCTCTTAACCTCAACACCAAATGCAAAGTGGATTAATCTGGGGGAATGCCTTCTTTGTCTTGGATCTTGGCCTTGACATTTTCGATGGTGTCAGATGGCTCCACCTCTAGCGTAATGGTTTTGCCCGTTAAAGTCTTAACGAATATCTGCATGCTATAATATTTACAAAATGGAATGACGAAACTGTAAAAAAGACACCAGTCTCCTTAAAAATAATGTATTTAAAAAATCTTCTCTGAATATTTTCCAGCAGATTTTTCTGATAACTATAAAATGGAATCCATACCAAGGAGGCGTACTCAAGGACCGATCTCACCATTCCGAAATACAGCGTTTCAAGGGCATTAAGATTAGTAAAATCACGACAATTCCGAATTATGAAACCTAAGCCTCTATTAACAATCTGTCTAATATGTAATTCAAAAGTGAATTTGCAATTAAATGACACCCTTAAATCTTTGAAACAAGTGGCCCTTTCAACTGTGGTTGACGTAAGTTGATAGTCGAATAAAACCTCATTCCTTCTTCTAGTATACGAGACTACTCTACATTTATCCACGTTAATCTTTAATTTATTATGCTTGCACCAGCGTTCAAACCTGTCAAGTTGATCTTGTAAGAATTGACAATCACCAATATTCTCGATCGATTTAAATATTTTTGCATCATCAGCGAACAATAAAATGTCACAATTGATTACATCAGGTAAATCGTTAACGAAGATCAAAAACAACAAAGGGCCGAGATTCGACCCCTGAGGTACACCCGAAGAAGGTACATAAGGAGACGATTGAATTAACACTTAATTTGAGATTTTTCTATAAAGTCTTTATAATCGCTTCTTTAAATTTGGTTAAGAAAAATGTGGACTTTGTCTTAACATATTTGTTACGCATTTTATCCTTCATCTTAATAAGTTTAATAACTTCTCTAGAGTACCATTTAGGATACGTCATTCTCTTTCGCACAGTGAAGGGAACAAACTGGTTAATTAATTCATTGGGATTGTCATAACATTTCAAGAAACTCCAATTAATATTCAGGTACAGTCCGTTATACAAATTCGGAAAATCAGCCTTACGAAAATTGAAATAACCCGATTCGGTATTGTTAAAATTAGAAGAGCGTTTAACTGTTGAGTTAACCTTTATGTGCAGTGGATCAACCTTAACTAGCGGACAAGAATTCTCCTCGACGCAAGCATTTAAGCTTGTAAGTACCGAATCAAAAAATCTATTATTACAATTAGCAACTTTATTAATTTGTTCTAGACCAAGAACATGTATAAATGCTTGCAGGCAAAAATCCTTTTTATCTCTGAAGTTGGAGCTGAAAGAGGATATGTTGAAGTCACTTAAAATCAGCACATTCATATCGGTTGCTATAAGAAATCCCTCTAATGAAGAAAGAAACGATTCCAAAGTATCAACATGCACATCCGGAGGAACGTATACTACAATAATAACCAATTTGGAAATGCAATTCATCTGTATTGTAACGGTTTTAAGGGTTCTATTAATGTTTATTTTAAAACAATACTAATTAATAAACTAATTTATTTAAAGGCAAACTAATTAACACTAAATTATTTACAAGCTTATACCTAATTTATTTTAACAGCCGAGCGAAAGTCTAACGCGAACTTTAATGCCGAACTGTCCAACGCTAAATTTTTCCATTCATCGGCTGCCGCTTTTTATATAAGTCGGGCTGTTTCTCGAGAATCGCCTAGAACGCGACGGAAAGCCTCGGATTGATTCCACCGCTGACGTGATCTCGAAGTGGCTGAAGTTTCTCGTCTAATTGTAAGACGCGTCGGCGGTGACGCATGAGACGGGCTGGCACCGGAATCGTCACAGTATTATACAGCTTGAGACATCAATGGAAGGTGTACTTTTCGTAATATGAGGCACTATTGACAGCTAACGAGCATCCTCCCCCTCTAGATTTACCTGTGGCTTTACAATCCCTATCACACCTATACACTATGTAATTAGGAGGAAAAATTTCCAATGATGAAACATCGTTAGTGAGCCAGGTTTCAACAAGGCAGACAATATCATATTCAAGAAGATGAAGTCTGGGATAAATATCAGAACTACTGTGTTCAAGCAATTCACTTGGTATCTTTTGTTCAAATATAAACCCGACGCTTACTTGATTGCAAGAAGTCTGTTAAAATGAAATTATGATGATGACGAATGTAGCACACGGTGAATTGTTATTCCGCGCATGGCATCGATTTTTAAAGTAAGATCATCCGAATTATTTAACTTTATATTCCGGAGGTGTCAATGAATATTAGATGAATATGTAATTCAGATTTAAATTCGGCCCACGAACTCCCCTTGTAGTAAACGCGGTAATAGTGGAAGCGTATATATACGCGGATGTAATTTTTTTAGAGCACATTCGAACAGTTTCTTCCTTCGAAAGGCGACGATGATTTCGGTCGTTTTGATTTCGGCGATCGCGTTGATGTACTACTATCTCGTGCACGGGCGTAAGAACAGGCGTTTCGATGATTTATTCGATCGGCTTCCGGCGCCCTCTTGTTTGCCCATAGTCGGTAACATCTTACGCCTATCAAAACCGGAAGGTAAGTTGTTTGCACACGCGAACGCAAAAGTAAAAGATCGATTGAAATTTGATCGTTTCGAGAAATGCTGAACACCCTGGGCACGATGTTGGATGAAAACGGCGGCGTCGTTGCTCTCCGTGGGCCTTGGATGAGGTTCGTATTCGTTTCGGACCTCGACGCCACCGTCACCTTGTGCACGAGTAATCAGGTGCAAAAATCGCAGACGATATACAGGATGTTCGAGGATTGGCTCGGAGTTATGATACTCAACGCAGAAGGTATTCATTCTGTCATTTTCTAATCAATCATATGGCGCGGCGATGCAGAAAAATTACAATAACAGGTTTCCTCGCAGGTGAATTGTGGAAGAAATATCGAAGTATGATTACCCCGGTCGTCCACTTCGCTATTTTGGAAGAGTACATCCAAACCTACAATTCTACTTCGCGCAGTTTAACAGAAAACATGAGAGCCGACGTTGGAGGAACTGTCAACGTGTATAAACACGTGGAGCTCTGGTCAATCAACACCGTTCTTGGTAATACCGTGAGATAAAATGAATTTATAATTTGAGTAGGCCACGTTTCGTAAATATCAAAGTGATTGTTTAATCATCAAGCACCGCATAAAAACCTCAACTTTGTCAGAAGCAAAACGAACCTGGTGGTCTCTTTATCCAATCATGCGGCAAGGTCATGCAGATAAATAGACGTAAAAGGCTAAGAAAGAACTTTTTGGCCAACAATACGTACAGCAGGCTGGGGCGACGTATTTAACTCGAACACCCCGTGTACGTATTGTTGGCCAAAAAGTTCTTTTCTGGTCGTTTACGTCTATTTATCTGCATGGTTGTGTCACGTGATTTGATAAAGGTCCGCCAATTCGTTTCGCGGCAGCAAATCTACGTCGCGCAATAAAATAACAAAACCGCTTTTAAAAACTGAACGTTTCTAAAAAAAAGATCTTTTAATCAAAAACAAACAAAAAAAAAAGTAATTTCGAATTTGCTCTGAAGTGTCTTTACTTTTAAACAAAACAAACTTACTTGCCATCAATGATTTTGATTAAGAACGCAATCCTTGATGTTTGGTTCTAAAACAGCGCCGTTTTCAAAGTTCCCCGATTTGTTCTTAAAAAAAAAACTTATTTGCGATTAATCATTTTGATTGAAACTGTGATTCTCGATGTTTAGTTCTAAAAGAGTTCCGTTTTCGAAGAGTAATCAAACAGTTCGTGCCTGCTTTTGCCTTTAGTTCTAAAACAGTTCCGTTTGACGGAAAACGCCTGCGCCATTAAATACAATATTAGAACTGAAAGTCTCTGTGTTTTTTTGTTCTAAAAGTGTAATCGCTTTCATTCAAGAAGATAAAATTCTCGGTGGTATTTGGTTCTAAAGTAGATCTGTTTCCTTTGGAAACGTGCTTGCTTTTGAATACCGTCAAAATTTGCTTCAGTTCTAAACTAGTTCAGTTTTTATTTAGAAAAATCGGCGCGTTTTCAGTTAAGACTTAAAAAAACAAAATTAGATAGATCTAAATTGATTCTGCCTTTCAAGAAAGGTTCTCTCCCTGCTTCATTAAAACTATAACGACAAAGTTCGTCGGCTTGCTCTAAAAAACCTCTACTGTATCTAAAACCAATTTGCACTTGATCAGTTTCATCAAAAAAATTTAAAAATAGTTTCCGTTTTGTGTTTTGTCTAAAAGAGTTCTATTTGTTTTTCTCTCAATTCTTATAAGCGTTTTATCGTTCGCTTTTATCGTTTTGGTTCTAAAAGAGTCCTGCTTTTTTTCTCCAGTTTTAAATCCGTTTTTGTAGTGCCGATTCTGTTTGTTTTTTAAAATTTATTTCTTCCCCTATTTTTACTTATTTGATGAGAATTGAAAACTTCTGTGTTTGCTATAAAACAGTTCCGTTATCAAAAAGAAAAAAGGGATAGTTCCCGCTTTAATCGAAAACGAAGTTATCTGAGTTCGCTCTAAAAGAATTTTGTTTTTTGTTTTTTTCTCTAAATTTTTAAACCTGCTTTTATCCTGTTGGTTCTAAAAGAGTCCGATTTTTTTTTCAATTTTTAAATCCACTTTTATCGCGTCTGTTCTAAAATAGTTCTGTTTTTTGTTTTATTGATTACTTCGCCTACTTTTACTCATTTGATCAGAATTGGAAACTTCTGTGTTTGCTCTAAAGCAGTTCCGTTATAAATAAAAAGAAATAGTTCTGTTTTTCTCGTTCGAAACCGTGATTATCTGCGTTTCGTCTAAAAGGATTAGGTACGTTTTTTTCCCATTTTTTTAAACTCGCAGTTATCGTGCTGGTTCTAAAAGAGTTCTTTTTTCTCTCTCAATTCTTAAACCCTTTTTATCGTACTGGTTCTAAAAGAGTTTTGGTTTTTTTTTTTTCAATTTTTAAATACGCTTTTATCGTGCCGATTGGAAACTTCTGTGTTTGCTTTAAAACAGTTTCGTTTTAAAAAAAGAAGCAGTTCTGTTTTCCCCGCTTTAACTGAAAACGTAGTTATCCACTTTATTCTAAAAGGGTTTTTTTTCCTTAATTTTTAAACCCTCTTATATCGTGCTGGTTCTAAAGAGTTCTTTTTTTTCTCTTAATTTTTAAACCCGCTTTTATCGTGCTGGTTCTAAAAGAGTTTTATATTCTTTCTCAGTCTTTAAACTCATTTTAAACCCGGGTTCTAAAATAGTTCAGTTTCTTTTTTTAATTTTTTCGCCCATTTTTACTTATTTCATCCATGTTTGTTTTAAAACAATTCTGTTTTTCTTCGTTTATTCTAAAAGAATTCTGTTTTTTTTTCTTAACTTTATCTTTTAGCGTGCTGGTTCCAAAAGGGTTCTGTTTTTTCTTTCTCTCAATTTCTAAATCTGCTTTTATCGTGTTTCTAAAATAGTTCTGTTAAAAAAAATAAATAGTTTCCGCTTTAATCGAAAACGTAGTTACCTGAGTTTAGTCTAAAATAATTTTGTTCTTTTTTCTCTCTAAATTTTTAAACCTGCTTTTATCATGCCGGTTCTAAAATAGTCCTGTTTTTGTTTTATTAATTTTTTCGCCTACTTTTTACTCATTTGATCGGAATTTGAAATTTCTGTGTTTGCTCTAAAGCCGTTCCGTTATAAGAAAAAGAAATAGTTTTCTACGTTTAGTTTAAAAGAATTCTGTTTCTTTTTTTTCAGTTTTTAATCCAGCAGTTATCATGCTGGTTCTAAAAGAGTAGTGTTTTCTTTTTTTTCTCAATTTTTAAATCCGCTTTTATCGTGCCGATTCTGTTTCTTTTTAAATTTCTTCGCCTACTCTTACTTATTTGATCAGAATTGGAAGCTTCTGTGTTTGCTCTGAAACGGTTCCGTTATAAAAAAAAGAGAAACAGTTCTGTTTTCCCCGGTTTAATCTAAGGCGTAGTTATCTTGCAGTTTTTCAATTTTTAAATCCACCTTTATCGTACAGGTTCTAAAACAGTTCTGTTTTTTTTATTTCTTTGCCTACTTTCACTCGTTTGATCAGAATTGGAAGCTTCTATGTTTGCCCTAAAACAGTTCTGTTTTTCCATCTTTAATCGAAAGCGTAATTATCTGCGTTTAATCTAAAAGAATTCTGTTTTTTTTTCCCCTCAATTTTTAAAACCGTTTGTATCGTGCTGGTTCTAAAAGAGTTTTGGTTTTTTCTCTCAATTTTTAAATTTTCTTTTATAGTGCCGGTTCTAAAATAGTTCTGCTTTGTTTTTAATTTCTTTTCCTACTCACACTTATTTCATTAGAATCGGAAAACTGGAAACTTCTATGTTTGCTCTAAAACAGTTTCGTTATCAAAAAAAGAGAGAAGTAGTTCTGGCTTTCCCACTTTAATAGAAAGCATAGTTATTTACGTTTAATTTAAAATAATTCTGTTTTTTTCCTTTCCGCTTTTATCGCACTGGTTCTAGGAGTTCTGTTTTTTTTCTCTCAATTTCTAAATCTGCTTTTATCGTGCCGGTTCTAAAATAGTTCTGCTTTTTTTTAAATTTCTTCGCCTACCCTACTTTTACTTATTCGATCAGAACTGGAAACTTCTCTGTTTGTTCTAAAATAGTTCCGTTTTAAAAAACAAGCAGTTCTGTTTTCCCCAGTTTAATCGAAAACGCAGTTATCTGCATTTGGTCTAAAAGAGTTCTATTGTTTTTTTCTCAGTTTTTAAACCCGCTCTTATCGTGCTAAGTGTTCTGTTTTTTCCTCAATTTTTAAACACATTTTTATCGTATTGGTTCTAAAAGAGTTCTGTTTTGTTTTCTCTATCTTTAAATCCGTTCTTATCGCACAGGTCCTAAAAGAGTTCTGTTTTTTAAAAAATTTTCGCCTACTTTTATTCATTTGATCAGAATTGACAGCTTCCATATTTGATCTAAAACAGTTCTGGTTTTCCTGCTTCAATCGAAAGCATAATTATCTGCGTCTAATCTAAGAGAACTCTTTTCTTTTCTCTCTCAGTTTTTAATCCCGCTTTTATTGTGCTGGTTCTAAAAGAGTTCTGTTTTTTCTCTCAATTTTTAAATCTGCTTTTATCGTGGCGGTTCTGAAATAGTTCTGCTTTCTTTTTAATTTCTTCGCCTACGTTTACTGATTTGATCAGAATTGCTTCCACGTTTGCTCTAAAACAGTTCTATTTTTCCTGCTTTCATCGAAAATATAACTATTTACTTTTTTTTCTCAATTTTTAAACCTGCTTTTATCGCGCTGGTTCTAAAAGAGTTCTGTCTTTTTCTCTCAATTTTTAAATTCGCATTTATCGTGTCAGATCTAAAATAGTTTTTTTATTTCTTCGTCTATTTTTACTTCTTTGATCAGAATTGTTTGCTATAAAAAAACGTACAGTGATCCTCAAAAGTCTGCATTAAAATTCGTAATTTCTTTACTTTTTACAGTCCCCATCACTCAGGGCTCACAAAAGCCCTGTAGGTGCAAGGATAGAGTAAATGAAATTGATTTCGATTATGCATCTACTCCTTGACTTGAACCATAAACGAGTACCTATATTTAAAAAACAAATGTCGCATAAAAATCTGCTTCTTCATCTGCGGAATGAATATTTTATCCAATCACATGGCACGGCCATGCAGAAAGTTGTAGGTTAAAAACGAAAAGGAACTTTTTGGCTGATAATTACGATTTACTGTAATCGAAAGACGATCAATTTGATTACTGCGTCAGCTTACTCCATTTCATCTCCAAGAAGGGCGCAGCCTACTCCAATTACAAATTCACTTAACCCTCAACCAGATGTAAGTCCCGCTTCCGTTTAATGCAGAAACCGGTCTTCAACTTCCCTTACACGTCCTGAGGGATCCAGATTCTGAGCACGCGAACAGCATACGTGACATAACGAAAATAATAATAAATCGATTGGTCAACCCTTTGAAATACAACGACTTCCTGTTCCGGTTCACCTGGGACTACTGGAAGCAGCGCAGGGCGATACGATTCCTGAGGGAGTAAACGAACTTCATCATGGAGCGGAAAGTTTCGGCCAAAGACGACGAAAGGGCGGGGCCCTCAAGAAAAAGGGCCCGGTCTTTTCTGGATGTCATTCGCGAGAGCAGGGGGGTCGATTTAAGCGACGAGGAAATCTGCAATCATCTTCAGGCGATGCTGTTTGCGGTAGGGCACCTTTTATAAAAACCTACCCTTATCAGTGTACAAGTGCGTTTCAGGGGTACGACACGTTGGCGACGGCTGTTTCTTGCGCGCTGTATTTGCTTTCGTTGCATGAAGACGTTCAGGTAAACTTAAAGCGAATCATGCTGTACGCCAATGCAGATAAATTCTTCCAGGAGAAGACGTATTCGGAAATTAAAGACATTTATAATGGCGGAGGCAAGACGAAGGACTGCACGTTCGAGGACCTACAAAAGATGTCGTACTTGGAGATGGTAATCAAGGAAACCATGCGGTTGTATTCCCCCGTTCCTTTCCTTGCAAAATGCACGTTGGAAGACCTCCAACTCGGTAAGGCGTTGTTACTATTGCGTGGGCCAGACGTGAAACGTCCTTGTCTTCAGGAAACCACGTCATCCCCAAAGGCTGTGACGTCCTCATTTCGATCGACACCATCCACAGGAGCGAAAAGTATTTCCCGAATCCTCACCTCTTCGACCCCGAGCGTTTCACCCCCGAAAACCACGTGAACATCAAGCCGTTCACTTACATTCCGTTTAGCGCGGGGCCAAGGAATTGCGTAGGTAAAAAAAATAACCACCCCTTCCAAACACACCCTCACCATTTTCACGGCCCCAATATTTTAGGGCAAATGGCGTCCATGTTCGCAATGAAGATTGCGCTGTCGGCGGTGCTGAGGAGCTACAAGCTTCTACCCGCGGAAGGGTTCCAGCTGAAGTTGCTGCCTCACATCATACAAAAGCCAAACGACGAAGGGATTCAGCTTCGACTTCAGGAGAGGGTTGATTAATTGTACTCATTTTATTTGTACACTATTTACTTTATCACCGTTGATTTAAACTCGCTGGTATTATTTCACCTTACATTTACATTGTCGCGCCATATGATTGGATGAGCTGCGGGTTTTCGTAAAGCTTTCGATGTTTAAACGAACCCAAAAGTTAAGGTTTAACGTTTAAGGAATTATTGAGGCTCTGGTACCTACTGACCCCACTTGATTTCCTCATCTGTACCTTCCGAAGCGTTTATTTTGTCCTCAATGCCATTTCATCCTCAGCACGTTAAAGCTAAAAGAACTCCTCACATCCCATTGATTCGCATCGCCGCGCCGCCACATGATTGGCTAGAAAACTGCATTCGAAAGTCACTAGGTGTATTGGTAGGGTTGTCAAAACAAAAAAAAACAGTGGATTTGTAAAAGTTTCATTTAAAAAAAAAACTGGTGAAAACCCCCAACCCAAGTCGGTGCAGTTTCGGAGCTGGAGTACATCCTCAGAGCCTCCTCTGAAGTCGAACCGGTACCCCATTGAGTGATTTCAAGACGACCTCAGAGTTCAAAACCACCTTGTGCCCTGGCACCGGAAACAGTTCGAAGCGCCGCAGTACATTCGAGATGACGGCCTTCATTTCCGCCAAGGCAAATTTTTGACCTAAAAAAAATATAACAAAAAGTGTCCAAACTGTATGAGACACATACCAATGCAATTCCTAGGTCCGGCGCTGAAGGGTACGTACGCGTAGGGACTCTTATCCTTGAGGTTCTCCGGTTGGAACCGCTCGGGATCAAACCTTTCGGGATCGGGGTACAACTCGGGGTCGTAATGGAGCCCGTAGCTGAAGACGGTGACCATCAAACCCTTGGGCAGGATTTTTCCGTCTGGAAAAGGCAAAGGGGGTCTCAAGGTACCCTCACCAAACGACCGGGCTTACTGCAGTTTACGTCTTCCGTGATGCTACGTGCGTACATGGGTACGGGGGGGTACATGCGCAGAGACTCCTTGACGACCAGCTCCAGGTACTTCATTTCTTGAAGATCTCGATAGGACGGCAAGCGCGTGGGGTCGTCGGAGAAGACCGACTTTATTTCCTCGTACGCCTTCGTCTAAAAAAAGAAACCATAGTATTTCGATCGATTGATCGAAGGGTAAGTGAAACCTGCACGTCCGCGTTTTTGGCCAAGCAGTACAAAGTGAAGGTAATGGCCGTTGCAGTAGTGTCGTGGCCCTAAAGCAAAACAATAGAAATCAAATTGGGAGTGATGAAGCGGGGGGGGGGTACCTCAAACATGAAGGTGTCGACCTCCTGTCGTATCTCGTCGTCCGTCAGGGCTTGCGTCTCGACGGAATACTGCAAGAGCAAGTCGAGGAACGCCCTCTTTTTCCTCCGCCCGAACTCGTCGGTTTTTTTGGGGCCGCCCCCGTTCGCAAACTCCGTTCGCCTCCTGCGTATCACCGAGTTGGTGTAGCTGTGGAGCACCTTGAGCGCGGCCCGTTCCTCTTGGTACATCTTGCTGAGGTGGTAGATGAAGTCGTGGCGGAGGAAGGCGGAGAAGCCCCGCGTTATGATCATCTTGAGCATGGTTTGGACGCTGCGCACGTAGATCGAGTCGGAGTCCTCCTGGGCGTCCACCGAAGTCCCCATTGCAGACTCTGGAAGCAAACCGATTGAGGCGTTCGTTCTTTGGGCGGGGGGAAGAGGGCGATCTACCGCAGATTATATCTAAGGTGCAGAGGGTGATGTAAGGGTAGATGTCCACCGAGGGCTTCCCAACTTGCTTGGCCAGCTTCTTCATGAGCACCTCGCTTGCCCCGTTGAAGACGTCGACGAAGTCCTCGAGGATTTGGAAGTGGAACGCCGGGGTTATGATCTTCCTGTGCTTCCTCCATTTCTTGGCTGGAATTTGAGGGCGATTGTACTAAGCATCTTGGGGGGGGGGAGATTTGTGCCTACCGGGAGCCGTTAGTAGCCCTGTGCCCAACCAGTTGTGGAGGTACTCGTAGGGTTGGGATTTGTTGAGCAGCGTCGTGGAGCTCAGGAGGAATTCCAGGTCGGCCGGTGTTGAGAGGAAGACGTGCGGTTGAAAGCCGATGTGGATCTTGAAGTTTCCGTTGCAAATGCGTCGGTAGCGGAGGGCCGCTGATATAATATCTAAAAGCGAGGTTCAAGGACTTAACATATAAACACAGTACGATTAATGACATTTACGTTAACGCATTAGCATTCACGTCTTCTTTAATTTATTTAAACGACTATTCGCATTTTAAACTGGTTTTGCCTTTCAATTATTTCGGAAGTGTAAAATTGCTTGCCGAAAATTGTTTTAAAAAAAAAATGCCTCACCTGTGGAGTTCTTAAAGTCCAAGGCGTTTCCGATCAAGGGCAAAGGGCGAAGCCCTGGGAAATGTTTGAGGTGCCGCTCGAATTTCCAGTAGTTGTAATACCAGGCCAGGACTAGGAGGAGCCCCGGAAGTACCACCACGAACAACAGCGCGCCTAACATTTCGGCCAGTCCAGAGAATCAAAAAAAAAAATATTTTTCGCGAAGAACAGCTTGCGCGCGAGACACTACCGCAAAGTGTTGCGACTTATTTGTTACAGGACGGGTGTTCCTTCCTCGATTCCTCCCCCCTATTCCGTCAGTCAATGAGTATCATATTTTACGTGAATAAGCCGAACGGAAAGCAACAAGTCACCGTAAATATAGGCGGGTTACGTAACACAAGCAAAGTCATCGCGAAAAAGTAAATATTTAGATACGTTGAGGTTTGATTAGATTAAACGAGCCTTTACTTATTACGTTCACTACAATAAAACATTAAACTCGAAGGAAAAGATTGTACTCGATCAGGTGTCAAAATAAAGAGAGACAAATTTTATAGGAACTGTCAGGAGGAGAAAGCAAAGCAGACGAAGTAATGGAACCTCAAGTGGCGAGGACAAAGACGATGATGAAAGGACGCCTAAATAATGAGAGTGAAAAGCAAAGGGGTGAAGAAAAAATTAAAATTGGAAAAAGGATCATTCTTAAAACGTCGAGTACCTAATAAGCTAAAGCCAGAAGGAACTAAGAGCGAAATGGTCAAGACAAGTTCCTCAGAACTGGCCTAGTGAGAGAAAGTAAAAATAAAGAAAAAAAAGGGAACGTCTGAAGGAGAAAGAGTAAGGTGGATAAAGACGAAGTAAGGGGGCCTCAAACAGTGAGGATAAAGAGGGTAAGATGATGTGAAAAGGCGCAGCTAGTAGGACACCTAATTGATGAGAGTGAAACAAACGCGGAAAGCTACGAAGTGCAAAGCAAAGGGTCGAAAATGGGGGATGAAGAAAACGACGATTGAGGAGAATCGATCCTAAAACGTCGAGTAATAAGACGAAGTCCGATTTGAGTGAAAATTTTGTCGGATTTACTAAAAAAAAAAAAAAGTAACCAACTCGTTAGCTAATGTGTATACAGAGCCTGCACATAAAACTAAGAGGCCACGTGACCAAACCCAATCGAGTGTTCTTCTTTTAAATTTGTTTAAAATAAATAATTGCGCGATAAAATCGTAAATACCTAAAATAACATTATGTATTAGCGCCCGCGCACACTGCAGATTTTCTATCGGCCGATAGTTTATTCTGCATCAAGCTACGAGAAATGTGATACGTGACTGTACATTAAATTATTATATGCCACGTAATCACATTTCTCGTAACTTGATTCGGACGATAGAAAATGTGCGCGGGCTCTTAGCCAAACGAAATACGATTTTCGTTGACCGGTGGCGACATCTGTATGCCTTTTTTCAAAGTAACATTATACATTTAATGGCTTTTTGCAAACCGAATCGTATTTCTTTCTAATTTGTTTAAAATCAATAATTACACCGTAGTCTCAAGTACCTAATGAGACGTTGAGCGATACGCCTATTAATTATTATCAAAACGCAATACGGTTTTCAATAACTGGTAGCGCCATCTGAGTGCATTTTTCGAAACTAATGATTTATCATAATCTCATGTTTCAAATCTGTGGCTTCTGCAGTTACAAACTGAATCGAGCGCTTCTTTTAAAAAATTTCTTTAAAACAAATAACTGCGTCGTAAAATCGCAAGTAAGATATTGAGCGATGCGACTATTAACAAAACGAAATACGAGTTTCGATAAGTAGTGGCGCCACCTGTGTTCGTTTCTTCAAACTAACGTTATAGGCGCGTATTTCAAATCCGGAAACTTTTGTGGTTTCTGCAATTACAAACCGAATTGAATTTTTTTTTAACATAAGTAGGCAACCACACACACTCGTGTGGTAATACTGCTCAGACAAAATTCTCACCATTACACTAACCTAAAAGTACCAGTGTTGCCAATTTAATGATTTTGTCATTAAATCTGGGGACTTTGTTTAAAATTTAGGTACGTTTCACTTTAGCACAATTGAAATTGGCACCAATGCGCGGGGCGGTAGTTATGCGCATGCGTAACAAGACGGCGAGAAAATAAAGATTGCTAATTAAACGAAAGGTGCCCAACGCATGACAACTTCAGACAAATAACTCTTAGTGATTTTAGACCTGTCGCAAATTTAGTATTTTCGTGATAGTTTCAACGACAAATAATCCGTACAATGTATGTCAATTTATGGTGACATCTGTCATAATCGGCGACATTCACCAGGCATAAAGGTCGAATTCTGCTTTACCAACGTGGAAAGTTGGAGGAACTCTTTACATTTTTCAAAAAAAAAGTCGCCGCTTTTGGCAATTTTCGAGAAGCATTTTTTTTAATAATTGCGGAAGACATGGATGATAATCGATTGTTTTTTGAGACAATTGGTAGTGTGCGCGTTCAACGGACAGCAGCTGCTGAGTCAGCACAGCAGCTGCTGAGTCAGCAACTCACTGAACGCGCACATTGTTTTATTTTATTTTTTGAAAAAACCAGTCAAATTCGATGCATACTCGAACGCCTTTTCGAATCGCTTTTGTTTATTTTTGGCGCAAAAAAAGGAAACGTCGACGATTTTTCGTTTGTTTTCTGCATTATTTGTTACGCTATCGATCGTCTTTTGTTCGTTAACTCTTTGTCATTCTTATAAATATATGCGTTTGGTTATTTTTATTTATTCATTTATTTTTATAGAAAAAGCCAACTTCGAACATCTTTTATCAGTGCTTTTATTTATTTGACGCAAAAAGGAAAACGAAATCTTTTCGTTTCATTTGTTACACTTTGATTGTCTTTTGTTTATGTTTCTGATATTAGCAAAAAATTGAAAATATTCACTGAAGTGAAACCCAAGTTTGATTTTTCTTTTAGGCATTTGGTTTTGTCTGCTTCTAGTAACATTTTAGTAATTATCTTTTTGCGAAAGTCTATTGACAACTATTGAGATTTTACGATGTGAAACAAAAGAGGACTATGGAGGTCCGCCATATTGGCGGCAAAAATTTATTTTTCAAATGCTGCTTTTAAAACGCGTTCGATTTAAAAATTCTAAAAGTAGATCAGTCTGTAATAATACTATAAATGTGGGAAAGTCAATAATTATGGAAAATGTTTTATATTAACAAAGAAAAATTATAAAATTTTAAAACTCATTACGGAAAATGACTTTCCCACATTCTAGGTAAAAAACGGATCAAATTTGTTTAATAAAAAATACGAAATTGTCATTCCTATAAGTGCAAAATGAAAAATACGTAATATAAAAATTTGCTATGTAATGTGCTGCCATCTTAAGGTTGAAGGAGGACTAACTCATGTCAAATAAATTTGGCAACGTTGTTATCGTAGAACTGGGTGCGTTTCGACTTGTCGCTACGCTTTTAAACTTGTTACCTTTACCGTTCTAAAATTCTGAGAGTGTTTAATTTAACTATATTCGAATCTATGAGCAAACGCCGGATATTCAGGGTTATTTTTTTATATTTTGTACCCCAGCTAGAGATTTTATTTTAGGAGATACCGAAAAATTGTAAACGCAAAAGTTGTAGGATTTTATGTATTTTATCTTTTAGAGTTATTGCAAAAAACAAAAGCGCATCGCAAAGTATAATATTTTACGAACGATTTACGAACGTTTTAAAAACACGAATTTAACACGTTTCCAAATTTTAGTTGAAACCTTTCTACGAGAAAGAAATTTTTATCATATAAATGACTCAAAGCGTGACAATTAATGCTCTTATAAAAGTAGAGTAAAGCGAAGTTTCCTCTGAGAGAGTTGGAGTAGCGTCACTATTTCACCCTAAAGGATTGCTCATTCCCTGTTCGCATATTCGCATGTTGTAACGGATGATGGAATCGTCACAAATTGTCTGGTTGTCAGGTGTGATTTTAATCAATTTGACAAATAAAATTGACACCTGAAACATTTCGCAGTACAAAGTTTGTGACAACCACGATCGCTTGACAATAAAACACTGGTCAATCGGGTATATTCCGTATATCAGTGATTAATAAACACTGAATTATGCGCATGTGCTGTCGCTTTGAACCACTTTTTAAACATTTTGCTATTCCACAAGCGCAAATGACATTGAGAAGAAAGATATGCAGTTATGTTCAGTGATTATATTTTACAAATGAAGTTTTAATTGTAAAATGTTTAAAATTGTAAAATAATCACCGTGTGCTTATGGAGCCTAATTGGACTAAATGACACTTATTTCAATTATAAGAAAGGCGTGTTTTCAGTCATGCGGGGTTGCAGGGAGTACTGGTGGCTTTCGAGTAGTTGATCACGTGATCCATAGTCCTCTTAAAGAAGTCTTTATTGTTTTACTGTACAGTGGCAATTACAAACACGTGCACTTTCTACGCATGCCGCCATTAACACTGTGAAGTTGTACTTACATCTTACGATGATCCTGCGCGAGTAGTAAAGTTTTAGTTGAGCACTTAAACTATAGGTGACACCACCGTCCAGATCATAATTAACAATTATATCAATACATCTTAACAACAACCCTGATAATTACACACCACGAACCTCAACTGATTGATTCCTCACTTATCGAAATTGCGAATGGAAAAATTAGTACTCAAAAAGCTTTGAAACTTCGCACATAATGCAAGCGACGCACAAACAAACGCCTCCGATAAGTTGATAAACAGCTGAGCAACGCGGTGTAAACATAAAATCACTAAATGGTTCTGCGTCAAAGGTCACGTGACTCTCGGTTTTACGTGAAGGCTCTCTACATGACACCGCGCCTTGAAACTAGACAACCCATTCTACTTTTGTACATTCAGCTTAGTAGTTAATAAAACTTTTTAGACTCAGTTATTGTACAATCCCAGTTCCCAGATTTGATTTAAATCGAAGCTTAAGCCCATAACAACGGCCACTTCAACAATTGAAGTTAAGGCTTAAAGCTTCGGCTTAAAATTAAGCCGAAATTGTACAACTGGGCGACTGGGCCTTAAGTATTTGTCTTGAAAGCTCAAAGTTTGTAAATTTTTTCGATACAGCAAAGAATTAGCAGCGCCGTCTGTTGGAGAGCAATGGAACTACTTCGTCAGGGTAAATTCACTTGCGTTAAATTTTTTAAAATTTTCATGGGCTTTACTCAAAAACTAGCCGCACCGTCAGTTCAAAAATAACGAAACTGATCACCTACTTTCGTTACTGAAGACAACGGAAGAGAAGTCAAGCAATGAAGTTAAGGAAAGGCGCAGACAGTAGGATACCCAAATGAAGGGGGTGAAGTTGAAAGGCGCTCACAAACTGGGAAGACCACTAAAGAAAAAAACTACATCCAAAAGAACAAGATGAAGGACTGGAAGAGTAAAGCAGAGGATTGAAAAGGGGGGAAGAAAATATAGTCTGAACTGAAGACTAAATGATCAATGAAGAAGATTAAGAAGGGCCAATAATAAAGTCGAAGCGAGGACGAAATGGTCAATAATGAAAGCTAAAAAGGATCAGTAATAAAGTGATGACGAGATAACTAAGGCAAACGAAAGAGTTGAGTTAGTAGGGTAACAAAAATGAAGCTGAAAGGTACTAGCAAACAGGGACGTCTATGTAAGAAATGTTAGAAGAAAGAAATAAAAACTAGAGGATTGGAGCAGGGGGGTCGAATTCAAAATGAGAAGCTTGGGGCCAAACCAGTTTATGACAAGGCGCAGGTAGTAGGACACTAGTGATGGCGGAAGTCAAATGCAAAGCAACGATTGGAGGAACTACGTTTATATTAAAAAAAAAAAGACGTGAGGAAGAGGAAAAGTAAATCAAAAGATCGAATATCAAAAAGGCACCCGACATGATAAAGTGATGGTTCTGTCAAACAACGACGACGTGAGACTGGGAGGAGCTAAAAAAGTGAAGGTGACGAAAGAATGCAAATTAATTTGGGGAGCAATCCTTACGGGGTCCAAGACGAAGCCAAAACGTAACGAAAACCAAACCCAAGATAAGTTAATTTTTTGCCAAGAAGGTATAGTTACCAATCAGTTTAATAAACAACTGGGCAACCTTCCCTTCTCTCTTTTTAGGGAGCATTACTCAAGGGGTTCCTCTAACAAAATCCCTACTTGAGACTACGTGAAGATGCCAAAAGAATGCAAATTAATTTGGGGAGCACTTCTCACGGGGTCCAAGACGAAGCCAAAACGCAACGAAAACCAAACCCAAGCGAAGTTAATTTTTTTGCCAGAAAAAAGTATAGTTACTAATCAGTTTAAAAAACAACTGGGCACCCTTCCCTTCTCTCTTTTTAGGGAGCAGAACTCATGGGATTCCTCTAACAAAATCCCTAGCTGCGTCTACGTCAGAAAGGAAAAGATGATGGATTGGCGCAGATGGTAGGAGACCAAAAGAGTCAAGTAGGAAATGGCACGCTTAAGATCGTAGAAACGACAATTGGAGGAAGACGTGAGGAAGAGAAACAATGAGTTAAAAGACCAATGGCCGATGGAGAAAGTTAAAAAGGACCTGATATGATAGCTTTAGTCGCCACGTCGGCCTAAGATTACCAGCTAAATGCGAAACGTGTAAGACGTGTTTGCTGTGTTCCGACAATCTCAGTATTTGTGTCTTGTTTTTTGGCCGAATCACTGCTTCTTTGTGGTTTTATCAATGTCTTCAAGTTACAAATTACGAAGTAAGGAAGCAGATGATATGAGTGATACAGTGAAAAAAATGGTAAAGGAGTTACTCTCTGACCAGGATTTTGTTGATGTGATAGCTTCTAACGTAACCACCGCAGTAATGATCAAACTTGATGAAAAACTGGATAATATGAAAAATGACATCGGTCAAATACATAATTCTTTATTGCAAGAGAAGGCTGAGAGGGCGAACGCGGAATCTGAAACTGTGAATAACATCAAAAAACTGGAAACCGAGATAGCAGAGCTGAAAGAAACTGATATGGCAAATCGCAAAATAATGGATCAATTAGAACAATATTCACGTCGGAACTGTTTACGTCTCTTCGGTCTGCATGAAGAACCTAACGAAAATTGTTTAGAAGTGGTCCTGAATTTTATAAATAACAAACTCAATTTAAAAATAGCGGAGGATGTAATTGATCGATGCCATCGTATTGGCAAATTCACTAATAAAAATAGACCGATCATAATTAAATTTGTGAGTTACAAAGATCGTAATGTAATATTTAATGCCAAAAGAGTATTGAAAGGTTCTAGTTTAAATCTACGGGAGGATTTGACAAGAACGCGCGCTAATCTGATGAGAGAAGCTGCCTCGAAATTCGGCTTCAGAAGTGTATGGTCCCGCGATGGAAATATTTACGCCAAAATTAATAATTCCGTTAAAAAAATTACTTGTAATGCAGATCTAAATACCGCAAGATAAAATTGTATTGTTGTTTTTGTTGTATTTCGTATGTCGGAGCAACAGTAAAATATGTTTCTGTCTTTTTTAAGAATTCGGTTGCTTTATGCAATTTTTTTTCTTACATTTGAGAAAATTAAAATTGTTTTTGTGTCTCTATTACTAAAAATTATTAATAATATTATTAAGTCACTTATTTATTTATGTCAAAATACTTACTAAATATTGCGCATTTAAATGTCCGTTCCTTGTTATCCAGTTTTGCTAATTTCAAAGATATGATCTACAGTATGAATTGGGATGTGTTGTGTGTTACAGAAACATGGCTCAAGAGTACAGTTGCACTTGATTTTGTGAGTATTGACGGCTTTGATTTTATTCGACGTGATCGTATTGATCGTGGAGGCGGGGTGGGTATTTATATAAAAAAGAATTAGAACTTTTCAATTGTTCAATCGAATGATGACATTGAACAATTGTGGATCACTTTACAGCTAAGCACAAATAAGATTTGTATTGGTGTAGTGTATAAACCTCCGAATGTAAACGTTGCAAATTTTGTTAATTCCTTCGAAACTGCATTGACTTATGTTATACCAACTCATGATTTTGTTATTTGTCTGGGTGATTTTAATATTGATTTTTTAAACATTCTCCGAGTACTAAACTATTGCATAATTTAATTGATGGAGTTGATTAAACAAATTATTGATGTACCTACCAGGACTACTCTAACTTCGACAACGTTAATCGATTTAATTTTTACTTCAGACTTAAATATTATAAATAGCTTTTGAGTTACTGGATATGTCAGATATATCAGATCATGAATTAGTTTATTGTACAGTAAATTTATCAACCTCATATTCCGCATATTTTCAAATCATTTCGGGATTTTAGAAATTTTAATATAACTCATTTTCTCGATGAGCTTAAGTCAATTCCTTTGAACAACATATATGATCTTCACTGTATAAATGATAAAGTCTCGTTTTTAACGATAATTTGTTAACACTTTTTAATAGACATGCCCCCCTTAAATACAGTAAGAATTACTAAACATTTTCGCCCTTGGATTACTGATAATATTAAGCTAATGATTTCCACAAAGAAAACTGCATTAACACGTTATAAGCAAACGAGAAATCCTGATCATTGGCAAATATTATAAGGCACTGAGAAATTTCACGACAGCTGCTGTCCGAAGAGAAAAAAAGAGCATATTTCCAGCATAAATGTACTTCTATGGTGCCAAGGGTATGTGGAATGCATTAAGAAATTTAGATATTTTAAGAAAGAAAATAATGAACTGCCGCAACACATGCAAGATGTTGAAGAAATAAATGAGTTTTTTATCAAATCCAGTACCTGTAACTAATGTTGATATTATTCCTGTACTAAATTATTACAACACAAGAATTTTGACCCCAGATAATTTATTTCATTTCGAAACGGTTTCCGAATGTGATATAGACAAATTTATAAAAATTCTTAAATCGAACGCTTATGGTATAGACGGAATAAATTCTGCTATGATAAAGTTATGTACCCGCAGCTTACTTTATATCATTACTCATATTGTAAATTATTGCATTGCACACTCGGTATTCCCTGAATGTTGGAAATATGCTTCAGTTATTCCATTTCCCAAAATTTCATCTCCTACAGAATTTAAAACCTCAGGCCAATTAGCTTATTGCCTACAGCATCAAAAAATTTTTGAAAAATTATTGCTTCACAGCTTCGAGATCATTTGATGAAGTTTAATATTTTGCCAGAAAATCAGTCCGGTTTTAGGCCCGATATAGTTGTAATACTGCATTATTAAAAATAACGAATGACATTTTGAGAGCTAGTGACAATGGAAAGCTAACGGTGCTAGTCACATTAGACTATTCTAAGGCATTTGATACCATTGATCATGATATTTTGTTTGCAATTCTTCATTATATTGGATTAATGAGGACGCAGTAAATTTAATCAAAAGTTATTTAAATCTTTAGACAACAGTCAGTTAATTATATGAATCTGATATCAAACCTCTTACTTTGAAAAGTGGCGTACCACAAGGCTCTATTTTAGGTCCCATTCTGTTTATAATTTACACATCTCAATTGTCCACCGTACTGAAACATTGTAAATCACATTTCTACGCTGATGATTCCCAAATTTATTTCTCCTTTTTTCCTTCTGATGTTGATGATGCTTGTATTTTAATAAATAATGATCTTGCAGCATTAGGCCAATGTTCTCTTAAGCATAAACTAGTTCTAAATTCGGAAAAATCATCAGCAATTTTATTTGGTAGATGTAATTCTAAAGAAGAAATAATTAATAAACTAAAAATAAAAGTTGATAATGTTAATATCAAATTTACTGAGAAGTTAAAGAATTTGGGTATTACCTTAGACTCTAACCTTAAGTTCACGCATCATGTTTCGAAATTGTTGCAACAAGCTTATATGAATTTAAAAACTATTTATCTCAACAGGCACATATTAGATTAGAAAACAAAATTCAGTTAATGTAATTCTTTTTAGTTTTGAGTAAGGTGGACTATTGTGACTGTGTATATGGCCCACATCTAGATGTACATAAATAAAATAGATTACAGAAATTACAGAATTGTTGTTCTACGCCTTATTTATGGTATTGGCAAGTATTCCAGAATTAGTCACAAAGTTAGGGAGACTGGTTGGTTGCATATGGAACATAGAAGAAAGTTTCACACTTACTGCTTATTTTACAAAATTATTACGTATCAACATCCGCCATATTTATATAATTTAATTACATATCGAACTGACGTTCACAATTTGAATTTGCGATACAGAGGTTTATTAACTCCCCCCCGTCATCACAGTCAAAATTTCAAACGGTCCTTTAGTTACTGTATCGTAAATTTTTTTAATAAATTCTATCTCGAATGCACTAAGTTAAATTACAGGCAGTTCAGGTGTAAACTGTTTCGAACCTTGTTTCAACTACAAACGTAATTATCTTGATATTAGAGCTATCACACAATATTTCTTAATTAATTATTAATTAAGCACGTCTTATTATTATTATTATTATTATTATTATTATTATTGTTTTTGTTTTCCTTTAGGGTAGGCTTTTATTTTTTGGTTAGGTGGTAGAGCAGTTTGGCGAATTAATTATTTAATTCTCGTCAATACTGAACCTCGCCAATTGTTGGGCACTATAATTTGTACTTCTTTATCTGTGATTTGTTAATAAAGACACAATTATTATTATTATTATTATTATTATAAGACAACGACGACGTGAGCCGAGGAATGGGCACGGGGTGGGGCTAAAAAATGACGTTTTCACTTTATAAGATTTATAAGACAGAGGGCTTACGTATACGCAACAGATTAAAGCCATGGCCTCTCTCGTCAAACCTATTGTGAAAACGAAAACGAAAACGAAAACAAAACGAAACTTATTGATAGTCGAAGCCAAAATGCAACGAAAACGAAACCTAAGCGATGCTAGTTTTTTCCTGGCCACAAAAGCAAGCGGCGATTAGTATAGTTACTAATCAATTGAAAGAACAACTGAATACCCTACCCTTTCCTCTTTTTGGGGAGGATTCCTTACGGAGTCCTAACAAAATGCCTAGCTACGATTACGACAGGAACGGAATCAATGGCGCAGATGATAGGACACTAAATAAAAAAATCTAAGGAAGCAAGCAAGTGTAGAAGTCCACAGAAAAAATTGTAAGGGGAGGAGGTAATGAAGGGCAAAGAACAACCTGAGGATCGAATCGAACATGCTGCGGCAATAAACAATATGTATCGGTAGAATTACGTACAGGTGTCTACATTATCGAACAAGTAAAAACCACTATCATAAGCAACTTTTATTAATAGAGTTTTCTTCTTGCATTAAATAAATTCGTTTGTTGACAACGGTGCCAGACAAAACGCAGTCCATTATCAAGGTCAACAGTTACTGTTACAGGAAAACACGTTCGCTCTTTGAGTACGAATAGATTAGCCAAATATAATTACGTTGTCATTAGGAGCCATGTAGAAACAAGTTTGTCAAGCGAGGTATCATTTGGTAACTCCTCGAAAGTTGACCTTGAAATAATTACGTGATTTCCCTGTTTTATTAAACAATAAAATACTAGTATAAACTGTTACATTGGCAAAACAATTATTGTCTGAATACTTACATAAATAATTTAAAAATATTAATAAGGTTTTTTTTTTTAATTATTATTAAACAGTTTCACCTTGAATTGCTGATGGGGTATTTGGCGGTGGACCCTTCAGAGTACTTCTTGAAATTGAATTCGAGTAATTTTTTGGCGGCCTTGCTTTTGGATTGCACGTGAATTTCGCTGGTTACGACGAGAGCGAATGAACCCGCACGTGTTCTTTAGTGCCGTTCTGGCCTTGATTCCGGTGCAGTTCGAAATGGGACAATAATCGTCTGCATCACAAGGCCGTCGTCTCCGCACGTAACGCACATTTAACGCGGTTTTGTCTCGGGTATAATGCAACGACCTATTTCAGTGTACGTAACAGATTCCTCGACGTCACTTGCTGACGAAAATAAACCCTCCAAAAATCCAGCTTCTCCAGGAAAAGAATCACTTCGAAATTCCACTGGAAAGAAGTGGGTACTCGAGAACTTGATCCTATCGAATTTCATTTTGATGTACCTTTTTATTTAATCAACATCATCGTTGGAAGTACAGTAGTTTTTAAAAGGGGCTGATCGCCGTTTCGTTTCTCAAAAATAAAAAAAATGTTTAGTCAGTCTTAGAGCATATTTTAAGTGGCGCCCCCTGTACGCCAAATATTGACACGTAATGTAACGTGGCAAACCCCTCGGTTGTCATTTGAGACTTTTCAACTTTCTGAAGATGCGTAGAATAAGTGAGGAGTTGACATTCAAAATACGATACGTGATACGTGGTTGTACATTAAATTATTACATGCCACGTAATCACATTTCTCGTAACTTGATTCGGACGATAGAAAACGTGCGCGGGCTCTTAGCCAAACGAAATACGATTTTTGTTGACCGGTGGCGACATCTGTATGCCTTTTTTCAAAGTAACATTATACATTTAATGGCTTTTTACAAACCGAATCGTATTTCTTTCTAATTTGTTTAAAATCAATAATTACACCGTAGTCTCAAGTACCTAATAAGACGTTGAGCGATACGTCTATTAATTATCAAAACGCAATACGGTTTTCAATAACTGGTAGCGCCATCTGAGTGCATTTTTCGAAACTAATGAATGTCATAAGCGCGTATTTCAAATCTGACGCTTCTGCAATTACAAACCGAATCGGGCGCTTTTTTTAAAATTTGTTTAAAACAAATAACTGCGTCGTAAAATCGCAAGTAAGATATTGAGCGATGCGACTATTAACAAAACGAAATACGAGTTTCGATAACTGGTGGCGCCACCTGCGTTCATTTTTTCAAACTAACGTTATAGGCGCGTATTTCAAATCCGGAAACTTTTGTGGTTTCTGCAATTACAAACCGAATTGAGTGTTTTTTTTTTTAACATAAGTAGGCAACCACACGCACTCGTGTGGTAATACTGCTCAGACAAAATTGTCACCATTACAGTAACCTGAATAACCTAAAAGTACCAGTGTAACCAATTTAGTGATTTTGTCACTAGATCTGGAAACTTTGTTTAAAATTTAGGTACGTTGCACTTTAGCACAATTGAAATTGGCACCAATGCGCGGGGCGGTAGTTATGCGCATGTGTAACAAGATGGCGAGAAAATAAAGATTGCTAATTAAACGAAAGGTGCTCAACGCATGACAACTTCAGACAAACAACTCTTAGTGATTTCAGACCTGTCGCAAATTTAGTATTTTCGTGATAGTTTCAGCGACAAATAATCCGTACAAAATAAATAGTTATTTCTGTCAATTTATGGTGATATCTGTCATAATCGGCGACATTCACCAGGCATAAAGGTCGAATTCTGTTTTATCAACGTGGAAAGTTGAAGGAACTCTTTACATTTTTCAAAAAAAAAAAGTCGCCGCTTTTGGCAATTTTCGAGATGTTGTCCCAAACGTATGTCCAAATTTATATACAATCCCTTTATCTAGTTATAAATATCTTTGATTAATACTGTAAATAATACTAAAAAAAAAATTTTTAAGTAATCAATAATTGCTAAAATATTGGCTTTTTTAATGTTTTCTGAAAATTTATCGAATTGGACAGATGCCTTTTTGAATGTCAACTCCTCAAGTGTTGTCTGTGGAATTAAAAAAAAAACCTCTTTTTTTTTAGACAAGACAACACAAACAAGAAACGATTAGAAGCCATTTCAAGTTCACACTTTCAAACTAGGCCCGTGTGACACCATGCAAGATTTGATATGAAATCTTGCACAAGTTTTGCATATTTAGAAATTGTGCTGACCATCAAACACAATAACAAAACTTGTTGCAAGATTTGAGAAAATGCAGAAAAAATTCTAAATATTTTTAATACAATTACAAGAAATGACAAATAAATCTGCGCACAACCTGGCACAACCATCCTCCACGATTTCTTCCGCAAATACCAAAACTTCGTTTCGGAATTCCCCCATATTATAATATTATTGAGGTTATGTACATCGAAAATATTTGTATTTAAATAAATAATCACAGCGTTTAATTGTTTTGTGATGTCTTGGTCAAAGGAACAAGTGACGGTTTAATTGATGAGTATAAGAAATTCCCTTGTTTATATGCAGTTAGATCAAAGTCATATACAGGTTGAATTTTCAAATTAAGTGGATATAAGTAAATTCGGACGAAGTGTTGTGTATCAGCTCACGCTTTCAGTTCGAAGCATGCAATTTTTATAGCTGGTCGGCCTTGTCTCGCATTGGGAAGCGAAACGATGAGCGCGTATTTAATTATTTTATTTTAACTAGGATTTCATATGATTTCATTGAAATACAGAGTTGTTCTACAGAAGACGGTAAAAGAAAGAGAAGTGAGGAAGCCAAAGAAGTGTTTAAAAGGAGCAAGAAAATCGCGAGATCGCCGCAAAAAGGGGATAACATTTCTAGTGAAGAAAAGTTGGACAAGCTTATGGAAATGATGGGTAAGTTAACAGATAATAACGGAGCAGCAGAAACATTGGCAAGAATTGGATAAATTAAGCCAGGAGAACAGTGAAATAAAAGAGGAAAATAGAAAAATGAAAACAGAAATGGTGATTCTAAAAAATAAAATTGAAGAGTTGGAAAAAAAACAAGGAAGGGAATGAAGATATTTCGAGCCTGCATGAGAGGATAGAAGATTTGGACCGGAAAGAAAGAAAAAATAGAGTAGTCGTGACAGGCAAGCCCATTGTATCTCTAAAAAAGAGGAAATACTTAAGGAAGAGATGAGGGAATTAATTCAAAGATATTGCAACGTAAGACCTAATATAAAAATGGCTAGAAAATTGAGTGGAAAAAACCTGTCTGCTGGAAATGGAGAAATGGGAGGACAAAAAAGAATTGATGAAAAATAATAGTATGTTGAGAGGTATGCACAAAACAAGAAAGAGGAACTGCACAAAACAAGAAAAGGCAAAGGGTAATCAGGTAAAAGCTGGTTATAAGAAAATTATAATAAATGATAAAGAGTGGGTAAGGGCTCCTGCCAAAAATAATTTGGAGAAAAGAGACCAGAGGAATCCAAAAAACTAATGGAAATAGGTGGTATGGACTCAAGGAAAACGGAAATGGCAAAGCAAGAAGCAAATTCGAGAAAAAGGACGAACATAACGGATGTTAGAAAGGAGACAAAGAAAGAAGTTAATAATAAATGCAAAAGAAAAAATAAGGGCCCTGTAGTAAAAGAGCAAATGTTGATAGGGACATGGAATATAAGAGGCTCATAGGAAGAAGGAAGGATGAAGCAGCTAGTTAATGAGGTCAACAAGTATAATTTTGATTTGGTAGCGTCGCAAGAGGAAACAGGAGATTGGGTACGGGTTTTCTAATAAGTAAATCTATCCAAGCATCCATACTGGATTTTAAGCCGGTCTCAGATAGGATATGTCTCTTGAGATTAAGGGGGTGTATCAAAATATTACGTTCGTTAACATGCATGCGCCAACTGAAGAAAAAGATATGGAGACGAAAGAGAATTTTTATGATATACTGAGTACCCGGTATGAAAAGATACCGAAGTATGATTTGAAGATAGTACTGGGAGATGCGAATGCAAAAATAGAAACTGAGGATCTGTTTAGCCCTACGATAGGAAAGTACAGTAAACATAAAGAAACATCGGAAAATGGACAATTCCTGATAGATTTCGCGAAGGAAAGGAATACGATAATAAAAAGTACATATTTCCAAAGAAAGGATATTTATAAAGGTACGTGGTGCTCGCCTGATGGTCAAACAGTGAATTAGATTGACCATGTTCTTATTGAAAAGGACGAAGAAAGATGTTTAAAAAATATTCGGACCATTACATGATCGGAATTAAAATGAACCAAATAATACCTGTCTACAGGAATTAACTAAGGAAGAAAAGGAGTTCGAATAAAGGGATAGGGTTGTTAACAGAGCATGAGCAGTCCCAGTATAAGAAGCAGGGAAGCAGAGAATTAAATAAGGTGAGAAGAAGTAATGACATCGATGAAATTTGGCAAAATATTAAGTCGGTAATGGAAAAAGCCGCAAGAGATAACAACGCGGAAATAAGGAGACCGAGAAAACCACGGTTCAATGAATAATGTACAGCGGAACAGGAAGAAAGATCGGAATTAAGGCAATTGGCGTTAATACTTATTCCTCCTTAACTTCTGTGATTTACAGTGAAATTATTTTGCGTATGACTTGCTATATATACTTACATGTATCGTTTAGTGAATAAAATATTTCTATAAACCACTTTTTTCTATTTTTCGTTGGTAACAGAGCTATTAACGCACCGAAACGAGTGCTTTAACAGATAATTTGAGTCCGTTAATGGCATTGGTGTAATTAATTTATTTAATGTTGGTAGTACTAATTCCAAGTAAGAATGTCAAACGATATCAAGAACTTTTATTTAATTTAAACGATCACCACCATGAAATGTGCAATTATTATAAACGTTAACGATTACATTGGACGTGTCTTTAGAATTTATACTAATTCCTTGAAAGACTGCCTTCTGTAACTTGTGTTTTAATTTACTATTATAAACTGGATTCATTCCTAGGCGATTTTTCATTACTGCGTTACGCGATAGATATTTTTGATAATTTACTTAGCACTGTTTTTTTTGGCCCCGTGCGCCGGCCCTGCACACACCGCATTATCTGTACAGTAAATGAAACTTTTGCATTACATGCAACGACTTTTATGAAAAAATTAAAAGGAATGATAGAGTGTTGAAAAAAGTTCACTCCAACGAGAAGTACGAATGGTACAAAAAATAATTAAAATAATTGTTTTTCTTCTTCAGCGGACTTTCGGTACTTTCAAACACTTTTCGTTTTAATTGGTAATTGCCAGTACTTTGTATATGAACAGAAAAAGATAATTGATAATTGTCAATATTTTTCAAAGTAATTGAAGCTTGTTATTTGAATTACCTTTTTTAAGTAATTTGCCCAGCTCTGGTAAAAACTGATTAAATTGACTGATCGGGAAAAAATGAGTAGAACTTAAAAGAAAAGTGTAATCACTCAGTTTAATTAGATTTATTTACCTTGTTGACGTCAAGACACGAATTTTCAAATTCGAGACTTTTTTTTAATTGAGGACGATATATGAAGATATAAAATCACGTTCGACATAGTAGAAGCTGTTCTTCATTCTGTAAGAAAGCCAGTGAGATGCTGACTTCCCTCATCTTCATTTCAGCGCTTGCTGCGATAATCTACTTTATACACAAACGTAAAAACAGACATTTCGATAAATTATTCGACCAACTGCCATCGTCTCCTTGTTTGCCCGTACTCGGGCATTTGCTTTACTTCTGGAAACTGGACGGTAAGATTGAAAACATTTTTTTCTTTTTGTATAATACGCAGATCGTTGACGTGCGTTATTTGTCGAAGAATTGTTGGACAACGTAAATAAAATGTTGGTCGAAAATAATGGCATTTGTACTGTCCGTGGGCCCCAGTTGAAATTAGTTTTGGTTTCGGATTCCGACCTTATAGGCGAGCTATGCACGAGTAATCTGGTCCAAAAATCTAATAGGATGTATAGGATAGTTGACGATTGGTTGGGAATAAACATTTTAAACGCCGAAGGTAAACATAAATGACCAAATTGTTTTGGTATGTACGTGTAAAGCAGGTGACCTTACAGGTGCGTTATGGAAGAAATATCGGTCCTTGTTAACTCCAGTCTTCCACTTCGAAAATCTAGAACAGTACATCCACGGTTACAATTTTACCTCGCGTACACTAGTCGCAAACCTGCAAGATGTAGTAGGTAAACCAGTCGATGTGTACAAATACGTTGAGATTTGGTCGATTCAAATGATTCTTGGTAACACGCACGAGAGAAATATTCTCCTTAAATCTACGTTTCCACTTCTTGTAGAAACCACCCTGAAACTTTCGTTAGGCTATTTGGAATACGCAAATAACATGCGTGATTTGACGAAGATATTAACAACTCGGCTAACTAACCCTTTCAAGTACAACGATTTCCTGTTTCGCTTCACCAGAGACTACTGGAAACAGCGCAAGATAATCCATTCCATGAGAGCCCAAGTGAAATCCATCATGGAGCAGAAGATTCCAGCCAGAATTGAAGGGGCTTCGGAAACGGAGTTCACCAAAAACAGGACAAAGTCTTTTTCGGAGGTCTTGAGTGAAAACAGGGGGGTTAATTTAAGCGATGAAGAAGTTTGTAATCACCTTGTAGCGTTCTTATTTGCGGTAGGTTGTGTTTTCTAAAAAGCTTCCCTTGTAGTACTCGTTGCATTTCAGGGGTATGACACAACAGCGTCGGCTGTTTCTTTTATGCTGTACATGCTTTCGATACATGAAGATGTTCAGGTAAAATTATTATAAACCATTCTGTTCTGAACGGAACAATTTATAACACATTAGAATTGAAAACGATTTTGAAATGAACTTTCTCAAGCGGTAAGCGGATGCGAAGGAAATCGTCTAGTCAAAACGTGTAGTAGCCATTTTAGATAATGCTAAAAATATACCCGCAAGAAATTTTTATATAGGTAAATACAAATGAGTAACATAATTTCTTCCAGGAAAAAGCTTACTCCGAAGTGAGAGACATATTTGATGGCGAAGACAAAACAAAAGGTTGTACGTTAAAGGATATACAAAAGATGTCATACTTGGAGATGGTAATCAAGGAAACTCTGCGCTTGTATCCTTCCGGCCCTATGATTGCAAAACACACGTTAGAAGACCTTCACTTCAGTAACGCATTATTGTCTACTCACCCTCTCGGTCAGATATTTACTTTTTCTTTCTTCAGGAAACTACATCATCCCCAAAGACGCCGACATATTAATCTCCATCGACGCCCTCCACAAAAACGAAAACTACTTTCCGAATCCGTACGTGTTCGACCCCGAACGTTTCGCTCCCGAAAACCAGGCGAACATCAAGCGATTTACTTACATACCATTCGCCGCTGGTCCGCGAAATTGCTTAGGTACCAAATTGTCGTGAATGTTTACAGGTACATCCTCGGTACTTTCATGGGTGCAATGTTTTAGGACAAAAAGCAGTCATGATGGCAATGAAGACCGTACTTTCGACGATTCTCAGAAACTACAAAATTCTACCTGTGGAAGGTTTCCAGATGCGTTTGTTCGTCTACCTTCTCCAGAAACCAGGTGCCGATGGTGTTCAGGTCAAACTGGAGGAGAGAGAAAATTGATTGCCTCTGGGAGAGGGCGTAGTTAGATGAACATAGATTTATTGTCAGAATGGTGGTGCTTTTACCGATTGGGGTTCTAAATAAATCACTCTTTATGAAATTAAAACTAAACTATTTTTTTTTTAAATGTGCTTCGTTGAGAAATAATTTATTTTGCTATGACGTTATAAACAGTTGAAAACATTTGAAACGGAAATTATTAATTTGAAAAAAAAATCTGTTTGACGAAGTGTGCGATTGAATTAAAATTTTCCTACTTCTATAAAAACCTGTTCCATAGGTTTGAATGCCTTAACCACAATCTTTGCGAATCGTTTTTAAATAAGTACCTATTCATTAATTGATACAGTTTTTTATTGAGTGTCAGGTGTTGCTGTCAATTACTTGTCACAATTTCAATTTAATATAAGGCAAGTTTTCGCGATAGTAAAGTTGTAACTTTGTTATAACTTTGACAGCAAAAAGTCGTTTTCGCGGATAAAGTTTTAACTTTAACCGGAAGTGCCGCCATGTTCATTTTCAGTCAAGTTATAACGTTGGTCAAGAGCAAAGTTGAAAACGTCATTGAACTGTCACTGCTTAAATTTGGTTAGATGTGTTCTTGTTTCACAACAAATCCGAAGTCATAATTTCATGAATATATTATAGGTTACAGAGCACTCCACTCACACTTTTTGATATTCAGAAAAGCTTTAATTTTCACTTTAATGATTTCATTTGAACTGACGACTTTCAAGTAAGAACAATTTTCGTTTTCGCGATAACTTAAAGTTGGAACTATAGAAATGTCACTTAAGTTACTTTTAGTTATAACTTCGCATTATCACGGAGGCGTACAGTCAGTATCCTTTTGTTTCAGGTTGGTTTGCTTGTTTCCTTCTTTTTTTCTATCAAATTATTTTTTCAGTTTGTTTGTTTCCTTGTGTTTTTATGTCAAATTATTTTTTAGACACAATGCACGAGGGCGCCAATTGTATTGCAAAAAACAACTCGACAAAATAAAAACAAAAGAAAATTCAAATAAAATACAAGGAAAGTCGAAAAGGTAAACGAAACAAACTACTCGTTAGTCTTAGTTAACATCCCGTTCATTTGTTTTTCGTTCGTTTTTTATTCTTTGTGTTTCGATGTTGTTCGCTTCAGTTTTTTTTTGTGTTTTTCTGTCAAATTATTTTTTCGTGTTTAGTTAACTTACGTCTTTTTTCTCTGTCGTGTAACATCGTCAACCTTCTTTTGCTTTTTTTTCGTTTCGCTCTCTTTTTTTTAATTTCAGCTCTGTTTCGTTTCTTCTACTGAATTATTTTTTATATTTTTATTAAATCTTATCTCTCCGATAGAACACAGCGTGTCAGACTGTCAGTTGGCGTTTCCGGTAAAAGATTTGTTTCTCGCGGTGTACCGCAAGGCTCCATACTTAGGCCACTGTTGTATATTATGTATACTTCTGGTTTTCATAACGTTTTGTAACGTACATACGTATGTACGCTGATGTTACGCAGCTGTATCATTCGTTCCAATCTTGTGATCAGCAGCGTGCTTTAAATTATAATTATAAAAAGTGAGCAAATAAAAATCAGATTAGAGTAGGCGGTGAAAAGAAAATGTATGTCTGTGATTAACTGAATTAATTAATATAATACATTCATGGACTGTCAAATTTATTGACTTTTTATTTAATCACAGACATACATTTTCTTTGCACCGCCTGCTCTAATCTGATTTTTATTTGCTCACAGGTTACAATCTGATCTAACCGTTTTAGCTCAGGTTTCGGAAGAGCACTCTTTAAATATTAACGCCCTCAAGTCTGCTTTGCTGCTATTTGGTAAAGAAAGTGTCCGTGCTTCTCTTCAGAACGCTTTAAGTTTGAGCGTTAACGATGTAAATTTCCTTTACAATCAGAAGCGAAAAATTTAGGACTATGTAACTATTGATAATTCCTTCAGATACCGCACCCATGTCAATAAATTGGTAAAAAAAAGCTTACAGTAATTTAAGGCCCCGTAGACATTATTTGTCTATTAATTTAAATTTTTAAGATTTATTTTGAATTTCTAGGCTTCGCTGGGAGATCAATCTCAGCTTTTTGTTGTGTATTGAACCGTTGCCTAGTGGTTTTCAAATGGCTTATTGTTCTTGGTACTAATGTTGTTGAATTGGAATCTATTTCAAAATAAAGATATTTATTATTATTATTATTAAAAAGGAAAACAAAAGACGATCTCTTTAATATCCAATATTCCAAGTAAAAGGCGAAACGCAAAACACACCAATGATACTTCGCAGTCATTTAAATTCTGTTAGGAATTGAAAACAAAGCAGACACGGAAAACAAAGGAAGAAACAAAAAACGCTCACTAATATCAGAAGTACAGGGTGGATGAATTTCGATGTCTCTTGTGGGCATCTCTGTAACTATAAGAGATAGAAAAAAAACTAGTGGCCAAGTCTCGATCTCTTTTTTAGAGATAAAGTCAATAGTGTAAACAAAAATTGGCTATCTTCTTTTGTTTTCGAGTTATAAGCAAAAATTGAGATTTTCGACTTTTCGTCAATCAGTCATATCTCGTTTATTTTTGCAGATATTAAAAAACTGTTTTGACATTATTAGGACACTTTTTGGAATACAATTCAGTGGTGTAGTTAGTTCTTTGATATTTAATTAAATTTTCGAGTTATAGCATAAAGTTATATTTTTTTAAATGGAAATCGTAGTAGGCAATGTCATCATTAAATAGAGATTTTTTTTCTGATTTCAAAAATATATACTTTGTTGAGTTTATTTCTTACAGTTAAGAGAATGAAACGCCCTTTTTTTATTATTTTTGGTGCATTCTTTTCTTAAGCCGGCCACTCATTACGCGGTACTTGGCAAGTAACTTGACGTGACAAATACTCGGCGAGTACTTGTGCAAGTAAAAGTCAAACTGTACACATTACTCGGCTACTTCCGCGTAGCCAATCTGGCTGGGAAGTACAAGTAGATGCTCGGCAAGTGGTGACTACTCAACTGTGTCGATGAAGTGTCTGTCGAACATGATTCATATAACAGTTCAGAAATTTCATCACAGGGTCGTTATTCCAGTCTACTGTTGTTGAAGCATCAATTTCTTCACAACACGTGGTTGCCATTGCGCTAAAATAAACTCGTATAACGTGACAAGTCAGACGAGTAGTGTAGCGCGGTTTTAAAAACAATTTGCAAGTAAAGACTCGTCCGTTTGACTTTGAGTAGTTTACCGACAACGCACGGGAAGTACACGCTGCACGCCGCGTTTTAATACACACTACTCGGCACTTGGTAAGTATTGGCAAGTACTTGCCGAGTACCGCGTAATGAGTAGCCGGCTTTAGTTTAGTAGGCTAGTTTCAACAAAAGCCGACAATTTTCTTTTGTTTTTATTAAATATTAACAAAGACTTGATGCTGGGATAGTACAAGAGTGAGAGATATTGCGATGAACATAAGAGATAGAAAGCTAGCGCCGATAGAGCTGGGTTGAGTTACAACATGAGTTGGCTGCGTATTTTAGCGCGGCAGTGTTTAAATTATGATTTTATTTCGATACTATTTTCTGGATTTTAAATTATTTATTGTGATATAACAAGAGTTGTGTTTATTATCTAATTACATTTCAATATTTTTCAATATTTCAATAAAAGCTTTCACTTTTAAATTTTGAATTAGAATTTTTGTATTCGTTTTTTTTTTTATTAATCTTTTGTTCACGCCGCGCCGGTGAATAGTCGATATTCTTTTATTTCAAGTACGGTTGCTTATATTTTTTTATCGAATTATTTTTTCGTTATTTTATGTAGTCTTTTTTTGCTTACAACAGCTTTTTGATGTTCACTCGCCCTTGACCGGGTGTTTCGTTCATGTAATTTTACATTTCTTTTACTTTTTGTTGTAGCTCCCTTTCGTGTTCTCTGTCGAATTAATTTTTCAGAAACAGTGCACGAAGCGGTAATATTAAAAAATTTAAAAATAAAACATGCAGTGTTAACAAAAATAATAAACAAAAGATAAAAAATTGAAAGTAGTAGGAAGCAATCGGAATAAAAAAAATATATAAAAATTGATTAAATTAACAGATCGAAAAAAAAATATGAGTAGAACTTAACAGAAAAAGGTTTCTCGATTAATCACTCAGTTTAATTAGATTTATTTACTTTGTTGACGTCAAAACATCATTTTCAATTTGAGACTTTTTTCTTAATTGAGGACGATAAATGAAGATATAAAATCACGTTCGACATAGTAGAAGCTGTTCTTCATTCTGTAAGAAATCCAGTGAGATGCTGACTTGCCTCATCTTCATTTCAGCGCTCGCTGCGATAATCTACTTTATACACAGACGCAAAAACAGACGTTTCGATGAATTATTCGACGAACTACCATCGACTCCTTCTTTGCCCGTACTCGGGCATTTGTTTTACCTCTGGAAACCGGATGGTAAGATTGAAAACAATTTTTCTTCTTATATAATACGCAGGTCGATAACTCGCGTTATTTATCGAAGAAGTGTTAGACAACGTAAATAAAATGTTGGTCGAAAATAACGGCATTTGCACGATCCGTGTGCCCCCGATGAAATTCGTTATGGTTTCGGATTCCGACCTTATAACCGAGCTATGCACGAGTAATCTGGTCCAAAAATCTAATAGAATGTACAGGATATTTGAGGAATGGTTGGGAATAACCATTTTCAACGCCGAAGGTAGATATAAACGACCAAATTGTTTTGGTACGTGTAAAACAGGCGAGCTTACAGGTGCATTGTGGAAGAAGTATAGGTCCTTGTTAACTCCAGTCTTCCATTTCGAAAATTTGGAACAGTACATCCACAGCTACAATTCTACCTCGCGTACACTAATCGCAAACATGAAAGGTGTCGTAGGTAAACCAATCGATGTGCACAAATACGCTGAGGTCTGGTCGATTCAAGTGATCCTTGGTAACACGCACGAAAGGAATATTCTCCCTAAGTCTACGTTTCCACTTCTTGTAGAAACCACCCTGAAACTTTCGTTAGGCTATTTGGACTACGCTAACAACATACGTGAACTGATGAGGATAACAGCAACTCGGCTAAGAAATCCTTTCAAGAACAACTACTTCCTATTTCGCTTCACCATAGACTACTGGAAACAACGCAGGGCAGTCAATTCCATGAGAGCCCAAGTGAGATCCATCATGGAGCAGAAGATTCCAGCCAGGATTCAAAGGGGTTCGGAAATCGAGTTCACCAAAAACAGGACAAAGACTCTTTCGGAAGTCTTTAGTGAAAACAGGGGGGTTAATTTAAGCGATGAAGAAATTTGTAATCACCTCCAAGGGTTGATATTTGTGGTAAGACGTGTTTCCTAAAAAGCTTCCCTTTTTAGTTCTCGTTGTGTTTCAGGGGTATGACACGACTGCGTTGGCTGTTTCTTTTACACTGTACATGCTTTCGATACATGAAGATGTTCAGGTAAAATTATTATAACCCATTCTGTTCCGAGCGGAACAATTTATAACACAGTAGAATTGAAAACGATTTTGAGATAAACTTTCTCAAGCGATAAGCGGATACGAAGGAAATCGTCCAGTCAAAACGTGTAGTAGCCATTTTAGTCAAATGGTCATTTAGATAATGCTAAAAATATACCCGCAAGAAATTTTTATATAGGTAAATACAAATGAGTAACATAATTTCTTCCAGGAAAAAGCTTACTCCGAAGTGAGAGACATATTTGATGGCGAAGACAAAACAAAAGGTTGTACGTTAAAGGATATACAAAAGATGTCATACTTGGAGATGGTAATCAAGGAAACTCTGCGCTTGTATCCTTCCGGCCCTATGATTGCAAAACACACGTTAGAAGACCTTCACTTCAGTAACGCATTATTGTCTACTCACTCTCTCAGTCAGACGTTTAATTTTTTCTTCTTCAGGAAACTACATCATCCCCAAAGGGGCCGACATAATAATCTCCATCGACGCCCTCCACAAAAACGAAAAGTACTTTCCGAATCCGTACGTGTTCGACCCCGAACGTTTCGCTCCCGAAAACCAGGCGAACATCAAGCGATTTAGTTACATACCATTCGGCGCTGGTCCACGAAATTGCTTAGGTACAAGATTTTCGTGAATACTGTACAGGTACATCCTCAGTACTTTCATGGGTGCAATGTTTTAGGACAAAAAGTTGTCATGATGGCAATGAAGACCGTGCTTTCGATGATTCTCAGAAACTACAAAATTCTACCTGTAGAAGGTTTCCAGATGCAATTGTTCGCCTATCTTCTCCAGGAACCAGGTGCCAATGGTATTCAGGTCAAATTGGAGGAGAGAGAAAATTGATTGCCTCTGGGAGAGCGCGTAATTAGATGAACATAGATTTACTGTCAAAATGATAGTGCTGTTGCGCATAGTGGTTCTTAATAAATCACTCTTTATGAAATTGAAACTAAACTATTTTTAAAAAATGTGCTTCGTATCAACCCCCTTACGTAGCCGACAGGTTGAGGCAGAATTTATTTTGCTATGACATAAACATTTGAAACGAAAATTACTAATTTGAAAAAAATTCTTTTTGGCGAAGTGTGCGAAAGAATTTCAACCTTTGGTTTTTAAATAAACCTTCTCAAGCGATAAGCGTGCGCGAATGAAAGCGTCTAGACTAGACATCGGGCTCTTTTAGTCGAATGGCCATTTAGGGGTAATAAAATAAATATCCTGAACGGTCCATGGCAAGAGGACCGGCCTTGCAATCGCATGGTTGTCTGTTCAAACCGCACTCGGGATTTTTCTCGGGGGTGGTCGGTATCGACTTTAGGCACCCTTCAGTGTTAGGGATAAAATTCCACACTGCTTCCCCTTAAAACGGCGAGAAGCTTGGAAGTAACAAAGCCGTGAAACACTTTTCAAAAATACACTCCCGCTCCTGAGGTCCTGACAAGTCTTTGACTTAGGACCCCGTTCGGCAACAACCACAGATTAAAAAAAAAAATAGATAGAGATCGAGATAAAGAACTCTCGACACGTGGGAAATACATCTATGTATTGTAAGTCGACTGAACAAAATATCTGATAAGCAATCCAATAGAGGGCAGCACCTCTCGGGTAGAATTATCATAAGAGAACAGTAGATATACTTTTGTTTTTCGTTTGTTGTTTGCTTCAGTTTTCTTATATTTTTTCTATTAAATCATTTTTTCGTATTTAGTATTTTATGTATTTTTTTATTCACAGCTTTCTGATTTCTAATCACCTTTGCCGTGTGAAATTGTCGATCTTCTTCGATTCGTTCTGTTTTTAATTTTAGTTCTGCTTCGTTTTCTCTATTTAAGCAAAGTGTTCCACAATTTCAGCGTTATACATATACATATTGTTGTGGTTTGTTACTTATTTAACTCCACTTCAAAATTATTCAATTCGTATGCAATGTTTTTCTGAGGCTTCCCACAGGGTTATAGATTCTTTTAATTAAGAAAGCCTATTCTTTTTCTTTGTGTACGTGTAATTTTTTTTATTATGAAAATACCAATAGAATTCAATAAATTGTTTACGATCTTTGCGAATCGTCTACAATTTACTCGTTAATTGAATAATTTTCAATTAATTTTAACATTTTCTTCAGTCGGTTTAAATATCTCGACTATGAACTTTACGAATCGTCTTCAAAATATTCTTTCATTGAATTAAAATTTTCCTATTTGTAGAAAAATCTGTTCCATAGGTTTGAACGCCTTAACCACGATCTTTGCAAATCGTTTTTAAATAATGCTTATTTAAATTAAATGATACAGTTCCTTATTGAGTGTCAGGTGTTGCTGTCAATTAGGTACTTGTCATAATTTCAATTTAATTCAAGATTATCTGTTCTTTTACTCACTGTGACATCCTTGAAATTAGATTAACTTGTAATGTGTTGAAATATTTTTTTTAAAATAAATTATAACTGTTATATTAAAAAAATGTGTAACGGAACGAAGAACTTATTAATAAAAACCAAATCTTATTTGAGTAATGAAAGGAAGTAAATGAGATTTTAAACGAATTCAAATAAAATAAGATATTAAAGTTCAAAGCAGTTTTTTTTGGCCGCAAGTTTACTTTCAGAAGTTCTTTGTAGCTCGTCTCCCGTCTGCCAAGTATAAGAGTTGTCTCTTTCTGCTGTTCTTGGGAGGTTTCACCGGGCAATTCCTTTGTAAGGGCCCGAAAAATGCGTAAAGAAATTTCGAAATTATTTTCTTATATTTTCTGTACCTGCTACTCCTGACAGAAATCAGAGAGCAGGGAAAAACGTACTACTTTTATTAGACTAGAACGTGCTTTCAAACTAGAGGCGATATTAAGTTGCGATGATAAAGTTTTCATTCTCATTGAGTCAGCATTCGGAGATGGAAAACGCCGTTTGGTCAGCATCTCTGGCCTTGACCGCATGACACGTGGTTAAAAAACGGAGGAAGCAAGATGAGTACGCCATCTCGTGAGAAGCGACTTGCGGCGACAAGCCCGAATTAACCACGTGTTTTGCGGGAATATTGCTGACGTTTGAAAAATCCCCCTTTGATGTTTCAGAGTGGTGGCGAAAGCTTAAATAGCCGCCGCGAAGGAAAAATAGGCAGTTTTTGTCCGCGTTAATTTCCCGTCGTAATTTTGGTTTAATTAATTTTTTGTTCCAAGTTCGGTTTTATTTTTGATGTAATATTAAAATTTTCCAAAGTTTGTTAACGGTTTCGGGATAGAAAAGGCACAAGCTTTTTCCGTGTAGTTTCGTGTCAGTTATTTAAAATCAATTCGCTCGCTAACGAAACAATTCTCGTAAATTTAAATCGATAGTGTTTTCCCTAAAATACGGATACGAGAAAAGAAACAATTTAGAATCGTCACCGGTCTTTGTTGCTTTAAAGTTAAATAATTATTAACACAGAGCATTTTTCTAAGTGTATTACACCATTCTCCCTGCTTGTCGAAGTTTGTTTTGTTTTGTTATATTTTTCAGGATATTTTGCATTGTCTTTGTTTTATCTGTTTTATTGTCAATTTTGTTATAAGTTCTCTATAGTAGAGTCGGATTTTGTTTTGTTCAGAAGTCACAAAAATTAACTCTGCAATTTTACTTGATATTTGGTTTTGTACTTAGTTTCATTTGGTTTGAGGTGAAAAATTCAATTTTACTTTGTATGGCTTTTGAAATGTATATTTTTATTTTCAGATAATGTTTTTTGTGTTTGAAGTGTTGACTGGTTTGTGGAATATGATTTGAAATTTAACAAATTTTTCAAAAATGGATTCCTCTCTTTGTTGCTCTTCCCTTTGTTCTTTAAAAATATGGTGATTCGGGTAATATCACAGCAATATGTCAAAATGCTTACAATTATGAAGTCATTCCATATTTACGTGATAGGTGCGTGAGTCAAGATATGTATAAAGTGCGTTAAAAAAACCGTATACGTCGTAACCGTGCGTTTATTATAAACGTAACTTAATTTCTTATATACATTTAATTACGATTTTCTACAAAATAGATAATAAAACGCAATTAATGAAATAAAACATTTACTTTATTACAAATACCTCGAAGATGTAAACAAAACCTTTGACTGTTGGTTGACGCTGTAGACAGTTTGCAGTTATTCAAGGTTGCAACATATTGCGATGTTTTTGCGAGTTAAATGAAATTTGTTTGTTAAATTTTAGGATTAGAATTTTTAACTCAAATGACAAAGTCACGCATAAAAAAATTAACATTAGACTCTTTTCGCTATTAAATTATTTATTGATATTATATCTGAGGGTACCAAATTGTATTGCAAAACAAATTTGTTGAACTGGGTTCTGAAATGTATTTGTCCTAATGGTGTTGATTTTAAAATGTCGGTTATTTTAGTCACGCTACGTGAAGTGTATGTAGGTATTTAAGTAAAAATCGATTTTAAAGATTGACATAGAAATTATTTATTAATAATAAATTTGCTGTTTATTAAACATTTACAAATTACAATTACACAAGTAAAATTGGCTCATAATAATTGTTAGTACATTTGGAAATGCACATCAATTTATATTTGACATAAATTGAGTTGTCATCTAACAGCGTAGTGGGTATTGGAAATTTTAATCAAAATTTTTAATTTATCAAGAGTGTCCTATGTTTGAAATAAGCTTGTATCTGTTGGTAAGTATTTACGAGTTATTCTTGGACAAGCATTTTTAATTAACCTTATTAATAAATGGAATGTTCTTACGTTTTCTGTTCACTACCTTCGATTACAAAAAGTTTCTCTGAAGGAGCTTAAGATTGATTACAACTGTTAACTGTTAAAACTAAACTGTTCAAAGCTAACTACTGAGTATGAATGTTCACTGCTAAAGGCAGAGTTGAATTGAATGTTCTACTGCTCAAGGCCTAGGTTGAATTCAATGTACTACTGCTCAAGGCTTAAGCTGAATTACCCAGAAATCTCGCTTTTATATACTGTTCAAGGTACAAAAAACTCTGTAACCCCAAACATAAGAGAAATTAAAAATCCTTGGATTGTAAACAAATCAAAAATTCTTGTACACAAATAATAACTATCTTGTCTTGTAGGTTGCAAATATGAAGTAACATCTTGAAGAGGCCCAGTCGAACTGCATCTAACTTCAAAGACGGATTCTATCTTGATTCTTGAGTTTTACAAGAATACGACGTCTTCCTCCGTTCTTCTTGTTGAAGTAGGCTCGAGGTTTGCTTCGGATTTCCTCTTCTAGTGTGTTGGATGAACTTGCCACGCCTGGATAATCTTGAAACGTTCTAGATAATCTTGAAACGTCTTCCACGATGACATGATCGGCTCGTCCAGGAGTTTCGACTTCGGAGGACAGCACTTCATCCTTGGATGTCTTGGAACTCGACCCATGTCGTGTGAGGTTGTCGTCCCAATGTTCCTGATCATCCTGGAGTACTTCTCGGAATCTCTGGCTGAACCAGCCTTTCGTTGTTGGCGAAAGCGTAACGTCAAGTATGTCAATTGACATTTTCTAAATCGGAGAGGAAAGTGTTTTAGTTATTTGTGTAAAAATAAAATTTCGCAGGTGTTCTGGAACACACTAAGGTAAAGTACAGTTATTTAACGTTTCACTTAAATTACAACTTCAAAAATAATAAACCTAAACTAATTATATACAGGGTGAAAATTTTAAAGTATCAAAATGTATGTACTAAGCTACGACTGCAGTCATAAAATAAAACCAAGTTCAGAGCTTTCTCATTAACGGTCTTTTTTAAAGGCACGTTACAATCAAGAAAGGCCAAAAATGTTACGGGGAATAGATATGGTTTTTGCGAATAATGTCGTTTTAAAAAAAATTCATCAGTATTATTATTATTACATTATAAAAACATTTTTTTTAAATTTTATTGCATACATACGGCAAAAAACTAAAATGAAAACGAAAACTATTTATAGAACATTCCAAATAATTTGGAACTCAAAAAATACTTGACCTGAACGAATCGAAAGATTCAAAAGAATTGAAAGCAGCAGGAAGTAATCAGAAATAAAGGAAAATCTGATTGGCGGAAAAAAGATTACGAGCAGAACTTAACAAAAAAGGTGTTTCTCGATTGATTAACTAGTTTCCTTAGACTTATTTACCTTGTTGGCGTCATAACACACATTTCCAGTTCAACATAATTTTTTTTAAGTACAACAAATGATACAAAATCATTTTAGAAACGATTTTTCATTCTGTAACAGAGTCAGTGAGATGTTGACTTCTTTCATCTTCATTTCAGCGCTTGCTGCGATAATCTACTTTATACGCAGACATAAAAATAGACGTTTCGATGAATTATTCGACGAACTACCATCGTCTCCTTCTTTGCCCGTCCTCGGACATTTGTTACACGTCTGGAAACTGGACGGTAAGATTAGAAACAATTTCTTTTTTCTCTTATAATACGCAGGTCGTTATTTGTTAAAGAATTGTTGCACAACTTAAATAAAATGTTGGTCGAAAATAATGGCATTTGTACGGTCCGTGGGCCCCACCTGAAATTAGTTTTGGTTTCGGATTCCGACCTAACACTCCAGCTATGCACAAGTAATCTGGTTCAAAAATCTAATAGAGTGTACAGGTTATTTGAGGAATGGTTGGGAATAAATATTTTGAACGCCGAAGGTAAACGTAAATGACCAAATTGTTTTGGTACGTGTAAAGCAGAGGACCTTACAGGTGCATTATGGAAGAAATATCGGTCCTTGTTAACTCCAGTTTTCCATTTCGAAAATTTAGAACGGTACATCCACGGTTACAATTCTACCTCGCGTACACTAATCGCAAACATGAAAGGTGCCGTAGGTAAACCAGTCGATGTGTACAAATACGTTGAGGTCTGGTCGATTCAAATGATTCTTGGTAACACGCACGAGAGGATTATTCTCCTTAAATCTACTTTCCGCTTCTTGTAGAAACCACCCTGAAGCTTTCGTTAGGCTATTTGGACTACGCAAATAACATACGTGATCTGACGAGGATAATGACAACTCCGGTAACTAACCCTCTCAAGTACAACGACTTCCTGTTTCGCTTCACCAGAGACTACTGGAAGCAGCGCAAGGCAGTCAATTCCATGAGAGCCCAAGTGAAATCCATCATGGAGCGGAAGATTCCAGCCAGGATTCAAAGGGCTTCGGAAATGGAGTTCACCAAAAATAGGACAAAGCCTCTTTCGGAAGTCTTCAGTGACAACAGGGGGGTTAATTTAAGCGACGAGGAAATTTGTAATCACCTTCAAGCATTCATATTTGCGGTAGGTTGTGTTTTCTAAAAAGCTTCCCTTGTAGTACTCGTTGCATTCCAGGGGTACGACACAACAGCGGCGGCTGTTTCTTTTACAGTGTACATGCTTTCGATACATGAAGATGTTCAGGTAACCCATTCCGTTCCGAACGGAACGATTTAAAGCGCATTAAAATTGAAAACGATTTTGAAATAAACTTTCTCAAGCGATAAGCGAGTGCGAAGGAAATCGCTTATTGTTAGTCAAAACATCGAGCCCTTCTAGTCAATGGCCATTTAGATATGCTAAAATATGCTACGTGCAACAAGTTTTTATTTAGGTAAATACAAATGAGTAACATAATTTCTTCCAGGAAAAAGCTTACTCCGAAGTGAGAGACATATTTGATGGCGAAGACAAGACAAAAGGCTGTACCTTAAAGGATATACAAAAGATGTCATACTTGGAGATGGTAATCAAAGAAACCATGCGCTTGTATCCTGCCGTCCCTATAATTGCAAAACACACGTTAGAAGACATTCACTTCAGTAACGCGTTATTGTCTCCTCACTCTCTCAATCAGACATTTAATTCTTTCTTCTTCAGGAAACCACATCATCCCCAAAGGCGCCGATGTAATAATCTCAATCGACGCCCTCCACAAGAACGAAAAGTACTTTCCGAATCCGCATGTCTTCGACCCAGAACGTTTCGCTCCTGAAAACCGAGTGGACCGGTTTACTTACATGCCATTTGGGGCTGGCCCACGGAATTGCTTAGGTACTTACCAAATCTTCGTAAGCGCCACATCCTCAGTACATTCATTTTTTCAGGACAAAAAGTAGCCATGATGGCAATGAAGACAGTGCTCTCGATGATTCTCAGAAATTACAAAATTCTACCTGTAGAAGATTTCCAAATGAAAATATTCATGTATATTACTCAGAGACCAGGTGATGGTGGGATTCAGGTCAAATTGGAGGAGAGAGAAAACTGATTGCATCTGGCAGGGCGCGAAGTTAGTTAAACATACATAGATTTATTAGTCAAAACGATGATGCAGGTACTAAATAAATATCACTTTTTGTTAAATTAAAAATAAACTGTTTAAAAAGAATCTGTTTCGTCTCAACAACTCTAACGTAGCCGACGCGTTGGGAGCGAACTTATTTTGCCATGAATGACGTTATAATTGGTCGAAAACGTCTGAAACACAAATTATTAAATTGAAATGAAAATTAGAAATTCCCTTTTGGCAAAGTGTGCGAAATAATTTGGTTTTAAATTAACTTTCTCAAGCGATACGCGCGTGCATAGGAAATTATTCAGACTAAACAACGAGCTCTTTTAGTCAAGTTGGCCATTTTAGATATGTTAAAATAAATAATTTAGGTGGCGAGATCCTGCGACTGGTTTGCTGCCTGATAAGTAGAGAACGGATTTTAGATAAAATGCCTTTGTTTAGTTCTTAAGGTTTTAATTTTTTTTTAAAGATATCTCTTCCTTTTATTAGAAATAGAGTTAGTAAATTTTTAAAAATTTTTTTTGTCGAAAAAAAATGCAGTGGCCAAGAGGGTATTTGCCGCCCCTTGGATACGCCGCCCGCGTGCACTGCACGCTTTGCACTCGTGCTTGCGGGGGCCCTGATCATTCACATGTGACAGACATGTGATACCACCCGATAACACGAACGTCTCACCGCAGTAAGTTTTCATGGCTCCTCCTAGTACATATATAGGCAACTGTGATATCACGAGTGTATAGGATTAAGCCTATAGCTTTTACAAAGTAGTAAGTACATAAATAATAAGTAAGTGTTTTCAAGAAAAGCTTTATTAATTTTGGTGATACAATACAATAGCATACATATATTTAAATTTAGTACCAAATTTTTGGCAATTGTTAAATTTAATCAGCAGGACAGTAATATTGGTTATACTGCTAATATTGCTTGCAAACCGTATCAGTACTACTAACCATTTTCTTTTTCTGTACTTCATCGGTAATGTCATCATCATCATCATCACATTCTGTATCTGAATTTGTGATTCATATTTTCCGTTTGGTTATTTCACTTACAATTTTTTATGAGTTTGTTTCCACTGCTGTCTTCTTTCATTGGCAGTTTTCTTTAAGTATTACTTATTTTTTACAACATTTCGTACTTTAAAGAGTTTAAAACCTAAATTATTTGGTATAATTAAATATCTTCAACTAATATGGATTTCTTGCGTAGTTCAATTCAATAAATGGATTTTTTATGAACTGCAATTTTTCTATTATATAGGATCCTTTATCTTCCTTTTGTATAAAAATTTTTAAATCTTCAATGGAGATTATAACATGTGTCCAACAATTATTGTAGTCTTGGGTGGCTTGGTGAATTGGCGTCTCAAATATTGACTGTTAAACAACAAATAAATGTTTCTTTACGTATTTAATGTTTTATTGCCATTTGAAACAATAATTCGTTAGAAATGTTTGACAAGAGAGCTAACTCTTTCACCATTTTGAAGCCCAATGTGAGGTTATATTTCTAAATATATTAATTCTATGATGAAAAAAATTACTTGCCTGAAAAATTTGAAGCCATTGCGTGAATGATTTGAACAATTAAGAGCTGCATGTCCTGTCCTATTTTAACAAATATGTTAACCACATACTCATACACAACACCAATTGACTGAGCTCCAAATTAAAGGGACGACGAGTCAGCTATGATATTCAAATAGCTGTAATGGAGATTACGTGACAAGAAAAAATTGAAAACGTTTATTTATGGCCAATAATAATTAGCCTTTCGACTTTTGTTTGAAACTTGTTTTGTACAACTTATAATAACGGTATAACCACCAAAATGTTCCTTACTTTTTATTCACCCTACATATTTATTATTCGGTAAAACAAAGCAGCGATTTCAATTTGTTGTTATGAATTTACAAATCTGAATGTTTCATAATAAAAAGAATTCATTGTAGGTATTGAAATTCCACATATTCACAGCTTTCCACATTTTATTAAACAAAATTCATAAAAGTCATAATACGTCATATACCTAAACAGTTATAAAAAAAATTAAGGAAGTCTCTTGTTTCTTAAATTTTTTTTTTATAATTACCGTTTCTCAACATCAAACGAATAAAAATGGACTTAGTTCGTGTTAAAGAATGGTGCCATTCATGGTATAAATATGTGAGGCATCCTCGGTTACTTCACGCGTCATCAGCATGCGCATAAACCTACCTCATATACATATTTATAGCATCGCATCGTGCCGATGATGTGAGGCTGAATATCGAATAACCAATAACATTGAGAGTTTTTGGCGGGAGAATTTGAATTCTACCTTTGATTGCTTGTACTGCCCAATATTGCCGAGTATTGTCATGTATTCCTCCGTATTGCTTTAGTACTGCCAGTACTGCTTATATTACTAGCAGCACTGCTTAATTACTGTAAGTAAGCGATGCCATTTAAAATGTACAGTGATTCCCACCGATGGTTGACCCCTCGGTTAGGAGTTTCCAACTTTGCAGCTGGCTGGGGCGGAATGATCTTCACGCTGCCCCGCACGAGTTTATATAGCCCCGGCAGCCATCTTGTAGAGGGGCTGCGTGTGATGTGGAAGGGTGTTAGAGCTTGGTGCGTGGCAATAGTATAGAGATGTGCCTCAGGTGGCGTTGTGGTCGCTACAGTAGAATTAAATCGATTTGTAACAAAAAAAAAACTAACATCTTTAAAAGAAACGGAAATTAAAGCGTATATCTATTATTGTCTTAAGTACTTGCAAAACAAAAGAGACCAAAGGAAAATGCTTTTGAAATCAGAAAAAAATAAATAATAAATTGTTCATAGGTAGTCAGCTGTTGTGGTAATTTTTAAAACAGGTATAAATCTGTTTTAAATTATACTTTAAAATAAATTATTACTTTAAACTTTTTAAACCTCTAAGGCCCAGTTTTACAATCGTGGAATAAGAACGGAATAACTGTTCGCCAAATATCCTTTAATGTTCCTCCATATCTACGTCACACCTACGTCACGCTATACCAATAATAATGCTTATCTGACGATTGTTAAATCGGGCCTAATTGTTATTGATTGTTTTTGAAGCAAACATTTATGGAAAACCTGAATACCTAAGTTACAAATTTCTCTTTACAATTTTTAATAACTGCTTTGACGACATGTTTTATGTTCCTTCTTCACAAGTAAAATTGAATCAATTTTTCTCGTGAAGGGTGTAACATATTTCGTAAGTAAATTCTACAGAATGTACTATTTCTTTGTGACTTTCTCTTTCAAATTTATAGAAACTCTTTTTAAAATCGTATAATCTTACACAAATATCCAAATATGGAATCATCACACACTAAGGAATCCTACAATTAGCAGAAATTTAAGGTTGTGCTGCCGGGCTACGTTCACAAGAACAAGATTCTTGCGGGTTGCCTAACTGTTAGGAGAAGCCTTGTTCAAGTCCGCTGATCTGTTTTTAAAGTAAATTCGAATTTATTTTTCTATTTTTTTAATTTGCTAATGCCATTTTTATTCTATTTTTTATTTCGAGTTTCGTTTCATTTATCTTTTTTTTTTTTCGTTAAAAATTTGCCTTGTGTTTTGATTATTTTCTAAAAAAAAAAAAACAATCACTCTTTTCAACTTAATCTTTTTTATTTTCTTTTATTTTTTATTTACTGTGAAACAAACGATGTATATCGTTTTATTTCTTTTATTAAATCATACCCCTTTTCTCTTCCAGAATCATTTGTTTTTTTTTATTTGCTAGAAATTGCGTTTTGCAACAAAAAAATAATAATATTCAAGTCGGTCGATCTTTTTGAAAATTAATTTTTTGAATTTCGCGCCATTTTAATTTTTTTGCTACCAAACAAACCTGTTTTTGTCCCTTTTTTAATTCATGCACAGGACGCCCTCTATTTTGTTTTTAAATTTTATCTTTGTTCTGATCGTTAGAAATTCACAACGTAAATCACCAACAAATGAAAATTTTAAATTTGGCCAATGGCATCCGACGAACTTTTGCAACAACCAATCAGCTCACAATTTTTGTAGCCACGCCCAATCAATGCTTTCGCTTGTTATTTATTACTTGCGCAGTTACATTCAATTAGCTTCAAGAAATAAATATTGTCTTATAATCAGCTCAGCTGAATCTAAGTAAAACAAAAGAATTAAACAAATGAAAATTTTAAATCTGGCCAATTGTGACTGTCTAATTCTTGCCGTAGTATAACCAATCAATTTGGTGGCATCTCATACGCCACGCCCAATTAAACAAAGCCACCTCCTCCAGAACCAGTTTTTGCAGTGACCAATCAGCTCACAATTATTTCGTGCGACCTCTTTAAACCACACCCAATGAAACAAAACATTGCTACATCAAAGTTTCAATTACAAAAGTTACCGTAGGTGATTTGGGTTTGCCGTAATTCAAACAAATCACGCTACCTCAATTGTTACTTGCATATAACCTCAATCTTTGACATTTCCCGACGACGTCATTATTTGACGTCAAGAAAATGTCAATCCCTGTCAAAATTGAATTATGCCATGTAGGTCTAAGGCAACACCGCCTCTTCTCGTCGCACAAACGAAGACCTCGCGGCGCCATAGTTTGCAGCGGTCACGAAAGTGCGAGAATAGGAAAGTCCATAATCGAAAAGGGGGGTTCCGCCGTGGACGCGGCGATCGCCGCCAATATTTGCGAAGGAGTCGTCTTGCCCATGTGCTGCGGCCTCGGGGGCGGCGCCCTCATGACCATATACCAAAAATCGACGGGCAAAATCCGAACCCTCAACGCCAGGGAGGTCGCGCCCTTACAGGCGACCAAGGACATGTACGTCGGTCGCCCCGAGTCCTCCATTTACGGCGGGCTTTCCGTGGGGGTTCCAGGCGAGTTGCTAGGGTTCGGCGAGGCCCACAGGGAATTCGGGTGCTTGCCCTGGAAGGAAGTGGTTTGGCCCTCGATCGAAATCTGCAGGCGCGGGCACTTGGTGACCAAATTCCTCGAGCGCGCTTTCAAATATAAGGAGAAACTGATAAGGAGCAACTGTCTCCTCAAAGAAATGTTCATCAGCACTAAAACCCGACAGCTTTACCATCGCGGACAGTGTTTGAGGAGGGAAAGACTCGCGGAGACCTTGGAGACCATCGCCGAAGAAGGCCCGGACGCCTTGTACAACGGAAGTTTAACCAAGAGGTTTGTTGAGGACATCCAATCCATGGGGGGGATAATAACAGCCGAAGACATGAATAATTACAGGGCGGAGTGGGCGGGGTCTCCGTCCACCGAGCTCCCGGGTAACCTCAGGTTCCACACGTTCCCCCCGCCGAGCTCCGGCGTGGTTTTGGCCTTTGTTTTAAACTTGCTGAAGGACTTCCTGGAAGGGCGAGACCCGGAAACCGTGAGGAACATGCACAGGATCATCGAGGCTTTCAAGTTCGGGTACGCCATGCGTTCCGAGCTGGGCGACCCAAATTTTTCCGACGGAATAAGGGCGACGGCCTCAAACTTGACTTCCGAGGACTTCGCCCTGGAGGTCCGGCGGAAAATCAGCGATGACGTAACCTCCCACGACCCCCATTACTACGGAGCGCGTGGGTCACTGCTCGAGGACCACGGCACTAATAACGTGTGCGTGCTGGCCCCAAATGGGGATGCGGTGGTGGCGACTTCTTCTATAAATCTGCCTTTTGGGGCTGGGCTCGTGTCGGAAAGCACTTCGATCATCTTGAACGACCAAATGGATGACTTCTCAACGCCGGGGGTAAGGAACATCTATGGGATCATGCCTTCCCCGGTTAACTATATAGCCCCAGGGAAAAGGCCGTTGTCTTCGATGAGTCCCTCGATTATTATCGATGGCAATGGGGACGTGAGGATGTTGATTGGGGGCGCGGGTGGTAGCAGGATCATCACGTCGATGTTACTTGTGATCATGAGGCACTTATGGTTTGATTATCCCCTGGAGAAAGCGATCGGGTGTTTGAGGTACCACCACCAACTCTGTCCCATGTCGGTGGAATTCGAGAGCGGGTTCGATTACAAGAAGATCGAAGGTCTCAAGGAATTGGGGCACTGTTACACCATCGACAAGCCTTGCGATGGATTTGCGGCGTTGACGGCGATCGCCGTTGATGATGAGGGGGTGGTTCAAGCCGTCTCGGATAGTAGGAGGGGCGGACCGGTCGAACTTTTATTTTGATCAATAAACTGATTGGATGAAAAAATTTTATTAGTGTTGAAATGAATTCGGAAGTCTACAGTATCGTTAAGCCCTGTATTATTTTTTTTTATATAATTGCCGTTGACGAGGGGTTGACTCGAGCCATCTCGGATGGTAGGAGGGGCTGAACTTTTATTTTGATCTTTTCTTTTTGGATCAATTAACTGATTGGATGAAAAAAATTGATTGATTTTTTTCGCATAGTCGAGTGGGAACCTCCTCACTCCCTTTAGTTGTATTTATTAAAATTTATTGTGATTGTGGGATATAGTCAGGGGAGGCGGTGGTGAAAACGAGGGTTTAAGTGAAAACTTGAACGCGGGGAATGTCGCCGCGAAATAGCCTGATCGTTTACGTAATGCGCATATAAATGCATCACGTTTCTAGTTGATGAGTTCAAACCTGCTACAAATTTTTGCTTTTATTTATTTTTTTGATTATCGATGTAATAAAAAAAACGTGACGAACAAAAAATCCAACTTTGCAATCTGGATTGATTAGTTATCAACGAATAATCCACGGCGTTTCGCTTTGCGCCTGCGCAGCAAGTTATCGACGTATCCGACGTGCATCCTCCAAGCGGGTTTTTTCTTCGACTTTTCAAGGCAACGCAGATGAATAATGTTGATTTTCTTTTTGCAAAAAAAGCAAACGTTACATCATTTCGCAATGCATAAATTGCGCGCCTTCGCTCGGCATCTTTTACATTTTGAATGTCACGTTATCAAAGGTCAATTGGATTTAGAATTTATTCCTATTCGTTTATCAGCGCGGGCGGAAGCAAAATGTTCGTTTATTTCCTCCTCGTTTTCGCTGCGTTTTTCGTGGTGCTCTTGGCACTATGGTACTGGAAATATCTGAGCTTTTCCAGGCGCATGAAAGGATTTCCGCAAATGAAACAATGGCCCATCGTCGGTGGGGGTTTGGAGTTTCCAACTACAACAGGTTCAGTATTAAAAAAAAATTGCATTAGTAATTTCTTGTTGTGTTCATCATCCTTGGATCTCTTTGGGTCCTGTCTTTCCCGATCTCTTTTGGTCCTCTCCTTTCTTTCCTTGCCATCGCGTCTTCATAAATCTTTCCTCTCTTTTCACCATTCGACTTATTTCCCTAATCTCCTTTCTTCCGTGGCAGCCAGCCACGTCTTCACAAATCCTTTCGTTTTTCACCGTTTCACCTATTTCCCCGATCTCCTTTGGCCATCTCCTTTCGTCCTCTAAGGCCTGTCACTGTATCCAACCACATCTTCATAGGTTTTTCTCTCTTTTCGCCCTTCTACTTATTCCCCGATCTCTTTTGGTCTTCTCCTTCCTTTCCTCACCATCGTGTCTTCATAAATGTTCCCTCTCCTTTCATCATTCGACTTATTTCCTTAATCCCCCTTTTCCTCCAGATCTTTCATTTGAGCCAGCCACGTCTTCACAAATCCTTTCGCTTTTCACCGTTTCACCCATTTCCCCGATCTCCTTTGGCCATCTCCTTTCTTCCTCTAAGGCCTATTACTGTATCCAACCACATCTTCATAGGTCTTTCTCTCTTTTCACCATTCTACTTATTCCCCGATCTCTTTTGGTCTTCTCTTTCCTTTCCTTACCATCGCGTCTTCATAAATGTTTCCCCTCTTTTCACCATTCGACTTATTTCCTTAATCCCCTTTTTCCCCTCAGATCTTTCATTGCCGCTAGCCGCATCTTCACAAATCCTTTCGCTTTTCACCTATTTCCCCGATCTCCTTTGGCCATCTCGTTTCTTCCTCTAAGGCCTATTACTGTATCCAACCACATCTTCATAGGTCTTTCTCTCTTTTCACCATTCCACTTATTCCTCGATCTCTTTTGGTCTTCTCCAATATCTTTCAGTGAATTCAAAAGTCTGTTGTCTCTTTTCACTAATCTACTGACGCCTTCTTCTTCCTCCCCCCATGGCCTTTCACTACATCCAACCACAGCTTCATAGGTTTTCCTCTCCTTTTACCTTTCTACTTATTTCCCCCACATCTTTTGGTCATTCCCGCAAGATCTTTCAGTAAATTTAAAACGTCTACTAAAACTACTTGTTTTTTCGATTCCTTTAGCCTTCGTCCTTCCTCCACGTCCTTTCACTACACCCTACAACATCGTGGCTTTTTCCTCTCCTTCCATCATTCTGATTTTTTTATCCCTTCTCTTCCTCTATGACCTTTCAGTATATCCTTCTCCAATATCTTTAATTGAATCCAAAAGTTCTTCCTCCCTTTCCGCCATTCTACTGATAACTTCTTCTTCCTTCCCCCAATTCCTTTGGCCGTCTTCTTTCTTCCTTCACGGCCTTTCACAACATCGTGGCTTTTTCCTCTCTTTTCATCATTCTGCTTTTTATCCCTTTGGGCCATCCCTTCTCTTCCTGTAAGACCTTTCACACTCCATTCTTCCTAGGTGGATATCTAAATTATCTTCTTCTTGTTTGGTCTTCCTCAACATCTTCATTTGCTATTCTGTCGAGCTGATCTATTCACAATACCTTCTTGTCGATGCCCAAAATATAAGATCCATCTCCACCTTTTCGCAATCATTCTTGAGGTTAGCCTGCTCCTTCTTGGCATTATGAACTACCAAATGGTGCTCCTTCATCGTATACTTCCATGTCTTTCCGCCAATACATCAGGTAAAACTTCATCAAGAACGACATTGGAGAAAAGTGGTGACTTGGCGTTCGCCCTTCCTTGTTAATTAGGTCTTTTCCTTTCCATCTCTTTTCCACCATTCTGGAACTGGTTCCATTCTTATAACATGTCTCTTCACCTTTCCTCATGACTCCTTCCATTTACTTCAATCTTTTGCGAGTGAGTGCGTCTTCCTTTTTCTTCCGCCAAAAACTTCCACTGTCTTCTCTCTCTTTTCACCATTCTGCTTGGTTCCACCCTTATAAGATGTCTTTATTTCTCTATTCCGCTGTCTTCTGTGAAGTCTGATTTTTTCTTCTATCCTAATGACTCGCTCCATTTACTAGGTGTGATCATTTCTCTTTTCGTCTTCCACCTGTTTTACAGAAGATCTTCTTCTACATCCAACCACCACTTTCAAGGTCCTTCTTTGCTTCTCTTATCCTGTTGGGGTTATATCTGGTTTTTTCTTCTTTCCATTTGCCCTGATCCCATGCAGGCGTGTCTATTTCTGTTTTCATCTTCCTCTTGCTTTTGCAAGGTTTTCTTCTATACCCAACCATAGTGTGCCCACTTCCAAAGTCTTCTATTGGATTGAACTATCCAATAGAAGACCTTAGTTCTTATAATATGGCCAAACTGTTACACCTTTCTTCTTTCAAATTTGTTCGCCTTAGTTCTTAAAACCTTTCTTCCTTATTTTTCTTCTTCTGTTACCATTTGTGTCGCCGGATTTGGTTTTTGCTTCTTTCCTAAGAGCTTCTTCGATTTACTTCGATCTTTTGCAAGCTCGTCATTTCCCTTCTGGCCTTTCTTTCTCCAGATCTTTCACTGTATCGAATCACGTCTCCTATCTTTCCTCTCTTCTTTCAGCATTCTACTTAGTTTCATGTTTTATTAATGTGTCCGTATCCATTGGTCTTTCCTTTTCATTCCTTTCCATTGGCTTTCACTTTACTTTCTTTCTTCCATTACCATCTGTGACGTCGGATTTGGCTTCCCATTGACTCCTTCCATTTACCCCAATAATTTTCCTCCAGTGGATACTTCGTCCAACCACATTTTCTTAAGTCGTCCTCGGCCTTTACCATTTTCTCTTTTCACTTTCTACTTGCTTTCATCCTTAAATTGGTTCTTCTCCCTTTTTCTTATTCTGCTGACACTTACAGCATTCCATTTACCCTCTTCCTTCTTCCAATATCTTCTGGTGTACTCAACCATATCTTTCTTGGTCCTTTCCCTTCTTTTTTCTGCTTCATTCCTTTCAGATTTCCACTAATCCGGTTTGTTCTTCTTGTCCCAGCAAAGCGGGAAAATTGAAATTAATTTTGTCGCAGTTTTCTGCACCAGATTATTGGAGCTACGGAACGAATTGGGCAAAAACTTCTGGACCATGCTCGGAACCGAACCGATCCTCTTCACAGCGGACCCCAAACTCATCAAGGTCATCCTAAGCTCGCAAGTGCACCTGAATAAGAGCAAGATTTACACGTTCTTCCAGAGTTGGCTTGGACAAGGCCTCCTCCTCAGCTCAGGTATTTCCCGCGCGGTTCTCAGAAAAGACCGGAATTAATTTTCTTCCCCCCAAAAGGAGACAAGTGGAAATCCCGCAGGAGGATACTGACGCCGGCCTTCCACTTCAAAATCCTGGAGGAATTCGCGGAAACCCTGAACGGCTGCAGCGATGTGCTGGTGGAGAAGCTATCGGAAAATCTGGGCGAAGCCTCCGTCGACATCTACCCCTACGTGAACCTGTGCACCCTGGACGTGATTTGCGGTGAGCCCCGAAAACCTTTTGGATCGCCTATTTGCCCCTGTTTTCCGCAGAAACCGCCATGGGGATCCGCGTCAACGCCCAACTGAACGCCAACACCAACTACGTGGAACACGTGAACGAAATGACAGGCATCCCCTTCCTTCGTTCTTTTCGGGCCGTCGAAAACTCAAACCTGACGTACGTCTTCACGAGGAACTACAGGAGGGAACGGATGATTCTTCGCCACCTCCACAACTTCACGAACTCGGTGATCCGACAGAGGCAAAAAATGTTCCTCGAGGAAAAGGAATTTGAAAACGGGAAAAAGAAGCTGGCCTTCCTGGACTTGCTGCTGAGTTACTCGGCGAACGGCGAACGCTTCTCCGAGGAGGACATCCGAGAGGAGGTGGACACCTTCATGTTTGAGGTAAGTTAACCCTTGGGAGAAGTGATTACCATTAAACAAAGAAAACCTAGGGTCATGACACGAGTTCCTCGGCGATCAGTTTTACTCTCTTCCTTTTGGCGAACAACCCTAAGCAACAGGTAACTTGCTTACTTTGATCGCACAAACCCCCCCGGGTGATGAGATGAGTTTTGCAGGAGAAGGCGTTCTCCGAAATCAAGAACATCTTCAGCGACGATCCGAAAAGGCCCGCGAATTTTAGGGACTTCCAGGAAATGAAGTACTTGGAGCTGGTGATCAAGGAGGCGTTCAGGATGTACTCCTCGGTGCCGTTGTTTGGAAGGCAACTGAAGCAGGATTTGGATCAGGGTTGGTAGATCGGGGGGGTTGAGTACGTGACTGAAACGTTGTGGTTTTCAGATGGGTTTTCTCTGCCGAAAGGCCTGACGATTTTCATCTTGCCCATCGTCATGCACAGAGATCCAGAACTTTACCCCGAGCCCATGGTGTTTAAACCGGAACGGTTCTTGGAGAACCAAACCTCAGAGAAGAACCCGTTCGAGTTTGTTCCTTTTAGTGCTGGACCGAGGAATTGCATTGGTAAGCCTTAAACGAAAGTCAAAACTAAAACCAAAATCAGAACCAAAACCCAAAGGACGTCCTCTTTGGTCAACGTAATTTTGCGAGCCTTCTGGATCTCCAAATTAATGAATGAGACGCAAGGTTCAAAAGTTTAAAGACCGAAAGTCAAGAAAATATTTTTGAACTGAATTTAGGATTCAGAAAACACCTACTGCTGATGCCCTACATATTCCTGCTGGTGTCCTAAAGCCAAAACCAAACCAAAACTCAAATGTTCATCTTTTTGGATAAAATAATTAAAGCCTTTCGGCAGAAGGGTTTTCACCATCTTGATCTTTTTGGATCTTCAAATGGATGAATACCTCATTTATCCATTTGGAAGGTTCAAAGACAAGAAAGAACCGAATTTGGGATTAACGTCCTCTTTGGTTAAAATAATTAAGACCATCTTGATCCTTTTGAATCTCCGAATGGATGAATGAGGTGCAAGGTTTAGAAGACCAAAAGGCAAGAAAGGACTTAATTTGGGCTTACCTCCTGCCAATGGATTTTTCCCCAGTAGCTTAACTTGTCTTGCAGGCCAAAAATTTGCAATGTTGGCCCTAAAGTCCACCATCTCCAAAGTGCTGAGGAACTTCGAACTGTTACCGGTCCAGCACGAACCAGTACTAGCGATGGAGTCGACCCTCAAGTCAAAGAATGGACTCCCAGTGAGACTGGCCAAGAGGAAGTGGTAATCTCGTCCGCCCAAGAAAATTATTTTCTTTGAGCTACACTTTAAACAAAAATGTAAAGGAAATAAAAAGTTAATTAATTTGGTTTTGAAAAAAATATTTAGTGAACGACCCGACCCATGTTCTTGCTCCCGCCGTTTTATTTTTTCCCCGCGCTTGCTTGCTCCCGCCGTTTTATTTTTTCCCCGCGCTTGCTTGCTCCCGCCGTTTTATTTTTTCCCGCGCTTGCTTGCTCCCGCCGTTTTATTTTTTCCCGCGCTTGCTTGCTCCCGCCGTTTTATTTTTTCCCGCGCTTGCTTGCTCCCGCCGTTTTATTTTTTCGTAAAATTTCCGATCAAATGGTCGGAAAAAATTTTGAAATTTTTTACACAAAAACCTCGATAACTCGAGAACGGTTAGGACTAGCGGCATGAACGACTCCATATTTGAAATCGCCGCGTCGAGATCTATAGCTTTGTTTTGGTTACTATTTCAGAACAATTCTCGAACTGCGCAGAACTTGTTGCGCTGGAGCGTTTAATTCCAGAACAGTTCCCTGTTAGTTCTAGTATTGCATAAACCAAAACGGTGTCTTGTAGTTCGCGTCTAATTTCTCACCGATCGCCTGAATGTCTTATGTCTATGTTCTCGTGTGTAAACATTATGGGTGAGTGTGGCAACACTGAATACTGGCATCTAACCTAGAAGTGTGTCGCCGCGCTTAGGATTCTTCTTTTGGTTTATGGGCCCTAACTGAATCGAAAGTAAAGTCCATCAGAAAATTATATTCTTATGATTCTTAAATTTTGCATTTTTGTAGATATGGATCTGCAGTTTGTTTCATGTGAATATTCCGTTGATAACTTTTTCAATAAAAAAGAGCAGACAATAGCACTTATTGACTTGTATAAAAAGTACAAACCCAAGGTAGGAACAAGGGACATTAAAAATATGAAGAAATTATGGGAGTACCTGGCGAGAGATATATCAAATTTATTTAAAATAACTATTGCACCAGCCAAGTGTGAAAATCGATGGAAGGTCTTGGAAAGGAACTACAAGAAGGTGGTGGACAATAATAATAAAGCAGGTACAGTTTCCATTTGATTAAAAAAAGCAGTTTCAATTTTATTGACATTAAAGTCACCAATAAGTGGAACCATTTCAAAATTAATATATACTGTTGACGTCGGTTATTCGATCCGCTGCTTATAACGAACATTTCAAGTGCCAATATTTTTCTTTACATATTAATTATTATCACCATTTATTGCGAATATCCTGTATTTCAAATGCCTTAACTGAGGTCTAGTGTATATAATCCATTCAGGATCATTTGCAATCTAGTAGGCCGTTTTTTTTTATTAGATTATGGACCAGTTGTACAAAGGAGGTTTAAATTTACGTTCAACTGCAACTGAACCAGGTTCAAAGTGAACAAAATCGCATCTTATTTTATTTATGAATACATTAATTGCCATTTAAACTTTGTACAATTGGCCCTAAGATGAATTTTTTTTACAGGAAGAGGAAGGAAAGTATTTGAGTTTGAGGACGAATTTAATGAAATTTATGGCAAGAAATGTAACATAAGACCCACCATTCTTCTTTCTTCCAATGAAGACATTTCTCCAAGCACTGCCTCTTTACCAACACTTGACGTACATGCACCTGTAACAGAAGAGGAAGCCACTGTCGCTTGTAATATTGATGTGCCATCAACATCCCGCCCTCAAAAAAGAAAAAGTTCCTTGAGGATTTCATCATCTACATACAAAAAAAGAAACGAAATTTTACTAGAATTAAAAAACGACTTGAAAATCTATTACGATGTAAAAGTGAAGAGAGATGAAGAAAAATTGGCCCTTCAAAAACAAGGACATGAACAAAGAGTCCGCCGTAATGATCTCTTAGAAGACTTAATTAAAACAATGAAATCGTAAACTTGTGTAAAAGCATATGTCTGGGGCTGATTGCACAAAGCAAATAATTTATAAATTGTAGCTTGTGACTATGTATCTATACAAAAGCATATGCAAATTACAAGTTACTATTTACAAATTATTTGCTTTGTGCAAGAGGCTCCTGGTTATTATGTGATATATTTTCTTTTCTATTTAAATAGAGAAAAATACTGTTCTGTTTTATTTATACCATAGATGTAATGAAAGAATGATAATAAAAAGTACACCTGCGTAGTTTCCTAATTTATTGGTTGTATAAAAGAGCAGCTACATAATTTCTGTAAGCATGACCTGGAACATTCTCTTCTAATTCATGAAGCGGTTCATTTTCACCTACATCATTATTGTCTTCCATAGCTACCAATTCATCAACGTCATCTTCGAGTATGTTTGTATCAAGTGTTAAATTATGTAAGACACAGCAGGCTCTGATAAAATGACAAATTAAGGACTGGCTTCTGAGCTTTAGATGATACAACTGCCGAAATTTTTGTTTCAATAATCCAAAAGTGTGTTCAATTAATATGCGACAATGACTTAACTTGTAATTAAAATTACTTTCTGTGGGACTCAAATTTCCATTGTCTCTATAAGGAGTTAGCAAGTTTCGTAAGCAAGGGTAAGCACTATCCGCTAAAATTATTTTGTCTTGGCACTTTGCATGTAACGATTCAAATAGTGGAGAGTTGTTGAACACTCTGGCATCATGGACTGACCCAGGGAATCCAATGAAAATATCGCGTATTCTTCGCTTGGAATCGCAAACAGCTTGAAACTGAAAAAAAAAACATTTCTTTATTGATTACTTTTTCAATATAAATACACTTACTTGTATCGAATAATATTTTTTCCTATTTAAGAAACTGTCGGAATCAGTTGTAGGTTTATCAATCCTCACATGAGTTCCGTCCAAACATCCTAAGACATCTGGAAATCCCATTTGGCGAAACTCTTCTAAAATTTCATCTTTCTCCATTATTGTTGGCCATGTTATACACTCATTCGATTTGTAGCTTAGAAAATGTGTAACATTTTCTATTATAATATTTAAAGTGCTTATAGCAATATTAAAGCGATCGCTCACATCTCGGTAAGAAGCTGCTTCATGTGTAGCATACCAACTGAACACCCACATACATTTTTCAGCATCCACTCTTCGAAATCCAGTATCTTTCTTTGGAAAATATTCGCTGCTTTCAAATTCTCTAGCAAGTTGCTTTAACAATTGTCTAGGAACCTTAAAATGTTCCACAAATTCTTTGTCTGTGTACAGAGGCACTATATGTTCTGCAAATAATTCATTTTTTTGATGCTGCTGAAGCACTTCTGGCAATATAGCTTTTATAACGTGTTCATCTTCAGAAGAACAATTTTCACTTGAACTTGAAGTCATAAAAAGTGTCTAAAAATATGTTACAGTCATTTTCATAACAGGGCTAAAAGGAAACTTTAAAGTCACTTTAGAAAAGGAAAACCAATATTTTTTTTAAGTTAAATTTAAAATTATTATGTTTTCCTATTCTTACATTGACTTTAAATTGAAGGCTCGTGGTCCGATTATAAAAACGGATCTTTTAAAGTTAAAGAGACACAGAAAAAAATAGATTATTGTAATAATATCAACCTTAATCTTACAACTATATAATTATGAAATTATGAAGTACTTACCATCAATTGAGATGCATCCATTTGTAACAAGGCACACACACAGACTAATTCAGAATGAAGAGAAGCAGAGGCACTCGCTTGTATACCTCAAAAATAATTTATATGCCAAATAAATGTTACAATCACAGGTTAGAATATATATATAGAATATATTTTGAAACTAGCATTAGCGACCGCATAGGATATGCACATGTGCGAACTCGGAATTCTGAATCAGTACCTACTAAAAGGTAGGAACTGCCATAACTGTTCTAGGATGGTTCTGAACTAGTTCGAGAAATTAACCAAAACAGTGAATTCTTAGTTCGGAACTGATTCTGAACGAACCAAAACACTAAAAGCAAAATGCGCTTGCGCGAACCGTTCCAGAACAGTTCCCAGTCAGAACCAAAACAAAGCTAATACGAAACCTAGAATTTGGCGTCAGGACTGGTTATTGCGGAGGTACTTCGAGGTTATATTTTCAATCACAGTTGTGTTTATCTTTTAGGATGTTGGTAATACTGCGGCGTGTACTTTATGCGCAAGTCTAGTTTGTAAACTTTGACGAAAAATAGGTTGAGAACTAGTTTGGAAATAAGTCTCCAGACGTTTCTAGTATGAAAACTTGGATGACTTTTTCTGATTTACATTATTCAAGTTAGTTCTAGTATATTGAACTTGTCAAAGTTTCTAGACGAAAAAAGTGTAATGTAAAACAGCCTTTAATGAATAAGGTGAACGAAACAATTCGCGCACGCACTCTAAAAGAAGTTGACAATTTCTGAACGTTCGGAGAGAGCTCCAATGTGACTCGCGAACGTTGCCGATCCCGAGTCCTTGAGTGATAGTTTTAATATACGGCCGCCCAGTGAACGCTCTGCTCCGAAGGGGGGTGTACGTGGGTTATTTAACCTAAAAAGGCTGACGCCCGTCGAAAGATGGAAAAAATAAAACGGCGGGAGCAAGCAAGCGCGGGGAAAAAATAAAACGGCGGGAGCAAGCAAGCGCGGGAAAAAATAAAACGGCGGGAGCAAGCAAGCGCGGGAAAAAATCCAATCTTATAGATCTCGACGCGGCGATTTCAAATATGGGGTCGTTCATGCCGCTAGTCCTAACCGTTCTCGAGTTATCGAGGTTTTTGTGTAAAAAATTTCAAAATTTTTTTCCGACGATTTGGTCGGAAATTTTACGAAAAAAAACATTGTCTCGAATTCTTTCGGAACTGATCCAATCTTATAGATCTCGACGCGGCGATTTCAAATATGGGGTCGTTCATGCCGCTAGTCCTAACCGTTCTCGAGTTATCGAGGTTTTTGTGTAAAAATTTCAAAATTTATTTCCGACGATTTGGTCGGAAATTTTACGAAAAAAACATTGTCTCGAATTCTTTCGGAACTGATCCAATCTTATAGATCTCGACGCGGCGATTTCAAATATGGGGTCGTTCATGCCGCTAGTCCTAACCGTTCTCGAGTTATCGAGGTTTTTGTGCAAAACATTTCAATAAATTTTTCCGACGATTTGGTCGGAAATTTTACGAAAATTTTCATTGTCTCGATTTCTTTCGGAACTGATCCAATCTTATAGATCTCGACGCGGCGATTTCAAATATGGGGTCGTTCATGCCGCTAGTCCTAACCGTTCTCGAGTTATCGAGGTTTTGTGTAAAAAATTTCAAAATTTTTTTCCGACGATTTGGTCGGAAATTTTACGAAAAAAACATTGTCTCGAATTCTTTCGGAACTGATCCAATCTTATAGATCTCGACGCGGCGATTTCAAATATGGGGTCGTTCATGCCGCTAGTCCTAACCGTTCTCGAGTTATCGAGGTTTTGGTGAGATCTAGTTCAAGAGTTTTTTCCGACGATTTGGTCGGAAATTTTACGAAAAAAAACATTGTCTCGAATTCTTTCGGAACTGATCCAATCTTATAGATCTCGACGCGGCGATTTCAAATATGGGGTCGTTCATGCCGCTAGTCCTAACCGTTCTCGAGTTATCGAGGTTTTTGTGTAAAAAATTTCAAAATTTTTTTCCGACGATTTGGTCGGAAATTTTACGAAAAAAAACATTGTCTCGAATTCTTTCGGAACTGATCCAATCTTATAGATCTCGACGCGGCGATTTCAAATATGGGGTCGTTCATGCCGCTAGTCCTAACCGTTCTCGAGTTATCGAGGTTTTGTGTAAAAAATTTCAAAATTTTTTTCCGACGATTTGGTCGGAAATTTTACGAGAAAAAACATTGTCTCGAATTCTTTCGGAACTGATCCAATCTTATAGATCTCGACGCGGCGATTTCAAATATGGGGTCGTTCATGCCGCTAGTCCTAACCGTTCTCGAGTTATCGAGGTTTTTGTGTAAAAAATTTCAAAATTTTTTCCGACGATTTGGTCGGAAATTTTACGAAAAAAAACATTGTCTCGAATTCTTTCGGAACTGATCCAATCTTATAGATCTCGACGCGGCGATTTCAAATATGGGGTCGTTCATGCCGCTAGTCCTAACCGTTCTCGAGTTATCGAGGTTTTTGTGTAAAGATTTGAAAATTTTTTTTCCGTAGATTTGGTCGGAAATTTTACGAATAAATTCTTTGTCTCGAATTCTTTCGGAACTGATCCAATCTTATAGATCTCGACGCGGCGATTTCAAATATGGGGTCGTTCATGCCGCTAGTCCTAACCGTTCTCGAGTTATCGAGGTTTTTGTGTAAAAAATTTCAAAATTTTTTTCCGACGATTTGGTCGGAAATTTTACGAAAAAAAAACATTGTCTCGAATTCTTTCGGAACTGATCCAATCTTATAGATCTCGACGCGGCGATTTCAAATATGGGGTCGTTCATGCCGCTAGTCCTAACCGTTCTCGAGTTATCGAGGTTTTGTGTAAAAATTTTAAAAATTTTTTTCCGACGATTTGGTCGGAAATTTTACGAAAAAAAAACATTGTCTCGAATTCTTTCGGAACTGATCCAATCTTATAGATCTCGACGCGGCGATTTCAAATATGGGGTCGTTCATGCCGCTAGTCCTAACCGTTCTCGAGTTATCGAGGTTTTTGTGTAAAAAATTTCAAAATTTTTTTCCGACGATTTGGTCGGAAATTTTACGATAAAAAACATTGTCTCGAATTCTTTCGGAACTGATCCAATCTTATAGATCTCGACGCGGCGATTTCAAATATGGGGTCGTTCATGCCGCTAGTCCTAACCGTTCTCGAGTTATCGAGGTTTTTGTGTAGAAAATTTCACTAAATTTTTCCGACGATTTGGTCGGTAATTTTTCGAAAAATAACATTGTCTCGAATTCTTTCGGAACTGATCCAATCTTATAGATCTCGACGCGGCGATTTCAAATATGGGGTCGTTCATGCCGCTAGTCCTAACCGTTCTCGAGTTATCGAGGTTTTTGTTTAAAATATTTAAAAATTTTTTTCCGACGTTTTGGTCGGAATTTTTACGAAAATAATCATTGTCTCGAATTCTTTCGGAACTGATCCAATCTTATAGATCTCGACGCGGCGATTTCAAATATGGGGTCGTTCATGCCGCTAGTCCTAACCGTTCTCGAGTTATCGAGGTTTATGAATAAAAAAATTCAAAATTTTTTACGACGATTTGGTCGGAAATTTAACGAAAAAAAACATTGTCTCGAATTCTTTCGGAACTGATCCAATCTTATAGATCTCGACGCGGCGATTTCAAATATGGGGTCGTTCATGCCGCTAGTCCTAACCGTTCTCGAGTTATCGAGGTTTTGTGTAAAAATTTCAAAATTTTTTCCGACGATTTGGTCGGAAATTTTACGAAAAAAACATTGTCTCGAATTCTTTCGGAACTGATCCAATCTTATAGATCTCGACGCGGCGATTTCAAATATGGGGTCGTTCATGCCGCTAGTCCTAACCGTTCTCGAGTTATCGAGGTTTTTGTGTAAAAATTTGAAAATTTTTTCCGACGATTGGATCGGAAATTTTACGAAAAAACATTGTCTCGAATTCTTTCGGAACTGATCCAATCTTATAGATCTCGACGCGGCGATTTCAAATATGGGGTCGTTCATGCCGCTAGTCCTAACCGTTCTCGAGTTATCGAGGTTTTTGTGTAAAAAATTTCAAAATTTTTTTCCGACGATTTGGTCGGAAATTTTACGAAAAAAAAACATTGTCTCGAATTCTTTCGGAACTGATCCAATCTTATAGATCTCGACGCGGCGATTTCAAATATGGGGTCGTTCATGCCGCTAGTCCTAACCGTTCTCGAGTTATCGAGGTTTTTGTGTAAAAAATTTCAAAATTTTTTCCGACGATTTGGTCGGAAATTTTACGAAAAAAAACATTGTCTCGAATTCTTTCGGAACTGATCCAATCTTATAGATCTCGACGCGGCGATTTCAAATATGGGGTCGTTCATGCCGCTAGTCCTAACCGTTCTCGAGTTATCGAGGTTTTTGTGTAAAAAATTTCAAAATTTTTTTCCGACGATTTGGTCGGAAATTTTACGAAAAAAAACATTGTCTCGAATTCTTTCGGAACTGATCCAATCTTATAGATCTCGACGCGGCGATTTCAAATATGGGGTCGTTCATGCCGCTAGTCCTAACCGTTCTCGAGTTATCGAGGTTTTTGTGTAAAAAATTTCAAAATTTTTTTCCGACGATTTGGTCGGAAATTTTACGAAAAAAAACATTGTCTCGAATTCTTTCGGAACTGATCCAATCTTATAGATCTCGACGCGGCGATTTCAAATATGGGGTCGTTCATGCCGCTAGTCCTAACCGTTCTCGAGTTATCGAGGTTTTTGTGTAAAAAATTTCAAAATTTTTTTCCGACGATTTGGTCGGAAATTTTACGAAAAAAACATTGTCTCGAATTCTTTCGGAACTGATCCAATCTTATAGATCTCGACGCGGCGATTTCAAATATGGGGTCGTTCATGCCGCTAGTCCTAACCGTTCTCGAGTTATCGAGGTTTTTGTGTAAAAAATTTCAAAATTTTTTTCGACGATTTGGTCGGAAAATTTACGAAATATAACATTGTCTCGAATTCTTTCGGAACTGATCCAATCTTATAGATCTCGACGCGGCGATTTCAAATATGGGGTCGTTCATGCCGCTAGTCCTAACCGTTCTCGAGTTATCGAGGTTTTTGTGTAAAAAATTTCAAAAATTTTTTCCGACGATTTGGTCGGAAATTTTAAGAAAAAATACATTGTCTCGAATTCTTTCGGAACTGATCCAATCTTATAGATCTCGACGCGGCGATTTCAAATATGGGGTCGTTCATGCCGCTAGTCCTAACCGTTCTCGAGTTATCGAGGTTTTTGTGTAAAAAATTTCAAAATTTTTTTCCGACGATTTGGTCGGAAATTTTACGAAAAAATACATTGTCTCGAATTCTTTCGGAACTGATCCAATCTTATAGATCTCGACGCGGCGATTTCAAATATGGGGTCGTTCATGCCGCTAGTCCTAACCGTTCTCGAGTTATCGAGGTTTTTGTGTAATTTATTTCTTAATTTTTTTACGACGATTTGGTCGGAAATTTTACGAAAAAAACATTGTCTCGAATTCTTTCGGAACTGATCCAATCTTATAGATCTCGACGCGGCGATTTCAAATATGGGGTCGTTCATGCCGCTAGTCCTAACCGTTCTCGAGTTATAGATGTTATTGTGTTAAAAATTTCAAAAATTTTTTCCGACGATTTGGTCGGAAATTTTACGAAAAAAACATTGTCTCGAATTCTTTCGGAACTGATCCAATCTTATAGATCTCGACGCGGCGATTTCAAATATGGGGTCGTTCATGCCGCTAGTCCTAACCGTTCTCGAGTTATCGAGGTTTTTGTGTAAAAATTTCAAAATTTTTTCCGACGATTTGGTCGGAAATTTTACGAAAAAAACATTGTCTCGAATTCTTTCGGAACTGATCCAATCTTATAGATCTCGACGCGGCGATTTCAAATATGGGGTCGTTCATGCCGCTAGTCCTAACCGTTCTCGAGTTATCGAGGTTTTTGTGTAAAAATTTAAAATTTTTTTGCCGACGTTTTGGTCGGAAATTTTACGAAAAAAACATTGTCTCGAATTCTTTCGGAACTGATCCAATCTTATAGATCTCGACGCGGCGATTTCAAATATGGGGTCGTTCATGCCGCTAGTCCTAACCGTTCTCGAGTTATCGAGGTTTTTGTGTAAAAAATTTCAAAATTTTTTTCCGACGATTTGGTCGGAAATTTTACGAAAAAACATTGTCTCGAATTCTTTCGGAACTGATCCAATCTTATAGATCTCGACGCGGCGATTTCAAATATGGGGTCGTTCATGCCGCTAGTCCTAACCGTTCTCGAGTTATCGAGGTTTTTGTGTAAAAAATTTCAAAATTTTTTCCGACGATTTGGTCGGAAATTTTACGAAAAAAAACATTGTCTCGAATTCTTTCGGAACTGATCCAATCTTATAGATCTCGACGCGGCGATTTCAAATATGGGGTCGTTCATGCCGCTAGTCCTAACCGTTCTCGAGTTATCGAGGTTTTGTGTAAAAAATTTCAAAATTTTTTTCCGACGATTTGGTCGGAAATTTTACGAAAAAAAAACATTGTCTCGAATTCTTTCGGAACTGATCCAATCTTATAGATCTCGACGCGGCGATTTCAAATATGGGGTCGTTCATGCCGCTAGTCCTAACCGTTCTCGAGTTATCGAGGTTTTTGTGTAAAATTTTCTAATTTTTTTTCCGACGTTTTGGTCGGAAATTTTTCGATAAAAAACTTTGTCTCGAATTCTTTCGGAACTGATCCAATCTTATAGATCTCGACGCGGCGATTTCAAATATGGGGTCGTTCATGCCGCTAGTCCTAACCGTTCTCGAGTTATCGAGGTATTTGTGTAAAAAATTTCAAAATTTTTTTCCGACGATTTGGTCGGAAATTTTACGAAATAAAACATTGTCTCGAATTCTTTCGGAACTGATCCAATCTTATAGATCTCGACGCGGCGATTTCAAATATGGGGTCGTTCATGCCGCTAGTCCTAACCGTTCTCGAGTTATCGAGGTTTTTGTGTAAAAAAATTCAAAATTTTTTCCGACGATTTGGTAGGAAATTTTACGAAATATAACATTGTCTCGAATTCTTTCGGAACTGATCCAATCTTATAGATCTCGACGCGGCGATTTCAAATATGGGGTCGTTCATGCCGCTAGTCCTAACCGTTCTCGAGTTATCGAGGTTTTTGTGTAAAAATTTACAAATTTTTAAACGACGTTATGTTCGGTAATTTTAAGATAATTAACATTGTCTCGAATTCTTTCGGAACTGATCCAATCTTATAGATCTCGACGCGGCGATTTCAAATATGGGGTCGTTCATGCCGCTAGTCCTAACCGTTCTCGAGTTATCGAGGTTATTGTGTAAAAAATTTCAAAATTTTTTCCGACGATTTGGTCGGAAATTTTACGAAAAAAAACATTGTCTCGAATTCTTTCGGAACTGATCCAATCTTATAGATCTCGACGCGGCGATTTCAAATATGGGGTCGTTCATGCCGCTAGTCCTAACCGTTCTCGAGTTATCGAGGTTTTTGTGTAAAAATTTCAAAATTTTTTTCCGACGATTTGGTCGGAAATTTTACGAAAAAAACATTGTCTCGAATTCTTTCGGAACTGATCCAATCTTATAGATCTCGACGCGGCGATTTCAAATATGGGGTCGTTCATGCCGCTAGTCCTAACCGTTCTCGAGTTATCGAAGTTTTTGTGTAAAAATTTCAAAATTTTTTCCGACGATTTGGTCGGAAATTTTACGAAAAAGAACATTGTCTCGAATTCTTTCGGAACTGATCCAATCTTATAGATCTCGACGCGGCGATTTCAAATATGGGGTCGTTCATGCCGCTAGTCCTAACCGTTCTCGAGTTATCGAGGTTTTTGTGTAAAAAATTTCAAAATTTTTTCCGACGATTTGGTCGGAAATTTTACGAAAAATAACATTGTCTCGAATTCTTTCGGAACTGATCCAATCTTATAGATCTCGACGCGGCGATTTCAAATATGGGGTCGTTCATGCCGCTAGTCCTAACCGTTCTCGAGTTATCGAGGTTTTTGTGTAGAAAATTTCAAATTTTTTTTCCGACGATTTGGTCGGAAATTTTACGAAAATAAACATTGTCTCGAATTCTTTCGGAACTGATCCAATCTTATAGATCTCGACGCGGCGATTTCAAATATGGGGTCGTTCATGCCGCTAGTCCTAACCGTTCTCGAGTTATCGAGGTTTTTGTGTAAAAAATTTCAAAATTTTTTCCGACGATTTGGTCGGAAATTTTACGAAAAAAAACATTGTCTCGAATTCTTTCGGAACTGATCCAATCTTATAGATCTCGACGCGGCGATTTCAAATATGGGGTCGTTCATGCCGCTAGTCCTAACCGTTCTCGAGTTATCGAGGTTTTTGTGTAAAATATTTCAAAAATTTTTTCCGTCGATTTGGTAGGTAATTTTACGTAAAAAAAACATTGTCTCGAATTCTTTCGGAACTGATCCAATCTTATAGATCTCGACGCGGCGATTTCAAATATGGGGTCGTTCATGCCGCTAGTCCTAACCGTTCTCGAGTTATCGAGGTTTTTGTGTAAAAAATTTCAAAATTTTTTCCGACGATTTGGTCGGAAATTTTACGAAAAAAACATTGTCTCGAATTCTTTCGGAACTGATCCAATCTTATAGATCTCGACGCGGCGATTTCAAATATGGGGTCGTTCATGCCGCTAGTCCTAACCGTTCTCGAGTTATCGAGGTTTTTGTGTAAAAAATTTCAAAATTTTTTTCCGACGATTTGGTCGGAAATTTTACGAAAAAAACATTGTCTCGAATTCTTTCGGAACTGATCCAATCTTATAGATCTCGACGCGGCGATTTCAAATATGGGGTCGTTCATGCCGCTAGTCCTAACCGTTCTCGAGTTATCGAGGTTTTTGTGTAAAAAATTTCAAAATTTTTTTCCGACGATTTGGTCGGAATTTTTACGAAAAAAATCATTGTCTCGAATTCTTTCGGAACTGATCCAATCTTATAGATCTCGACGCGGCGATTTCAAATATGGGGTCGTTCATGCCGCTAGTCCTAACCGTTCTCGAGTTATCGAGGTTTTTGTGTACAAAATTTCAAAATTTTTTTCCGACGATTTGGTCGGAAATTTTACTAAACAAAACATTGTCTCGAATTCTTTCGGAACTGATCCAATCTTATAGATCTCGACGCGGCGATTTCAAATATGGGGTCGTTCATGCCGCTAGTCCTAACCGTTCTCGAGTTATCGAGGTTTTTGTGAAATAAGTGTCAAAATTTTTTTCAGACGATTTGGTCGGAAATTTTACGAAAAAAACATTGTCTCGAATTCTTTCGGAACTGATCCAATCTTATAGATCTCGACGCGGCGATTTCAAATATGGGGTCGTTCATGCCGCTAGTCCTAACCGTTCTCGAGTTATCGAGGTTTTTGTGAAAAATATATCAAAATTTTTGTCCGTCGATTTGGTCTGAAATTTTACGAAAATATACATTGTCTCGAATTCTTTCGGAACTGATCCAATCTTATAGATCTCGACGCGGCGATTTCAAATATGGGGTCGTTCATGCCGCTAGTCCTAACCGTTCTCGAGTTATCGAGGTTTTTGTGTAAAAAATTACAAAATATTTTTCCGACGATTTGGTCGGAAATTTTACGAAAAAAATCATTGTCTCGAATTCTTTCGGAACTGATCCAATCTTATAGATCTCGACGCGGCGATTTCAAATATGGGGTCGTTCATGCCGCTAGTCCTAACCGTTCTCGAGTTATCGAGGTTTTTGTGTAAAAAATTTCAAAATTATTTTCCGACGATTTGGTCGGAAATTTTACTAAAAAAAACATTGTCTCGAATTCTTTCGGAACTGATCCAATCTTATAGATCTCGACGCGGCGATTTCAAATATGGGGTCGTTCATGCCGCTAGTCCTAACCGTTCTCGAGTTATCGAGGTTTTTGTGTAAAAAATTACAAAATTTATAGACGACGATTTGGTCGGAAATTTTACGAAAAAAATCATTGTCTCGAATTCTTTCGGAACTGATCCAATCTTATAGATCTCGACGCGGCGATTTCAAATATGGGGTCGTTCATGCCGCTAGTCCTAACCGTTCTCGAGTTATCGAGGATTTAGTGTAAAAAAATTCAAAATTTTATTCCGACGATTTGGTCGGAAATTTTACGAAAATAAACATTGTCTCGAATTCTTTCGGAACTGATCCAATCTTATAGATCTCGACGCGGCGATTTCAAATATGGGGTCGTTCATGCCGCTAGTCCTAACCGTTCTCGAGTTATCGAGGTTTTGTGTAAAGAATTTCAAAATTTTTTTCCGACGATTTGGTCGGATATTTTACGAATAAATACATTGTCTCGAATTCTTTCGGAACTGATCCAATCTTATAGATCTCGACGCGGCGATTTCAAATATGGGGTCGTTCATGCCGCTAGTCCTAACCGTTCTCGAGTTATCGAGGTTTTTGTGTAAAAATTTTATAAAGTTTTTTCCGAGGATTTTGTCGGAAATTTTACGATTAAAAACATTGTCTCGAATTCTTTCGGAACTGATCCAATCTTATAGATCTCGACGCGGCGATTTCAAATATGGGGTCGTTCATGCCGCTAGTCCTAACCGTTCTCGAGTTATCGAGGTTTTTGTGTAAAAAATTTCAAATATTTTTTCCGACGATTTGGTCGGAAATTTTACGAAACAATACATTGTCTCGAATTCTTTCGGAACTGATCCAATCTTATAGATCTCGACGCGGCGATTTCAAATATGGGGTCGTTCATGCCGCTAGTCCTAACCGTTCTCGAGTTATCGAGGTTTTTGTGTACAAAATTTCAAAATTTTTTTCCGACGATTTGGTCGGAAATTTTACGAAAAAAACATTGTCTCGAATTCTTTCGGAACTGATCCAATCTTATAGATCTCGACGCGGCGATTTCAAATATGGGGTCGTTCATGCCGCTAGTCCTAACCGTTCTCGAGTTATCGAGGTTTTTGTGTAAAAAATTTCAAAATTTTTTCCGACGATTTGGTCGGAAATTTTACGAAAAAAACATTGTCTCGAATTCTTTCGGAACTGATCCAATCTTATAGATCTCGACGCGGCGATTTCAAATATGGGGTCGTTCATGCCGCTAGTCCTAACCGTTCTCGAGTTATCGAGGTTTTTGTGTAAAAAATTTCAAAATTTTTTCCGACGATTTGGTCGGAAATTTTACGAAAAAAAACATTGTCTCGAATTCTTTCGGAACTGATCCAATCTTATAGATCTCGACGCGGCGATTTCAAATATGGGGTCGTTCATGCCGCTAGTCCTAACCGTTCTCGAGTTATCGAGGTTTTTGTGTAAAAAATTTCAAAATTTTTTTCCGACGATTTGGTTTCGGAACTGATCCAACCTTATAGATCTCGACGCGGCGATTTCAAATATGGGGTCGTTCATGCCGCTAGTCCTAACCGTTCTCGAGTTATCGAGGTTTTTGTGTAAAAATTTCAAAATTTTTTTCCGACGATTTGGTCGGAAATTTTACGAAAAAAAACATTGTCTCGAATTCTTTCGGAACTGATCCAATCTTATAGATCTCGACGCGGCGATTTCAAATATGGGGTCGTTCATGCCGCTAGTCCTAACCGTTCTCGAGTTATCGAGGGTGTTGTGTAAAAATTTCAAATTTTTTTTCCGACGATTTGGTCGGAAATTTTACGAAAAAAACATTGTCTCGAATTCTTTCGGAACTGATCCATTCTTTATAGATCTCGACGCGGCGATTTCAAATATGGGGTCGTTCATGCCGCTAGTCCTAACCGTTCTCGAGTTATCGAGGTTTTTGTGTAAAAATTTCAAAATTTTTTCCGACGATTTGGTCGGAAATTTTACGAAAAAACATTGTCTCGAATTCTTTCGGAACTGATCCAATCTTATAGATCTCGACGCGGCGATTTCAAATATGGGGTCGTTCATGCCGCTAGTCCTAACCGTTCTCGAGTTATCGAGGTTTTTGTGTAAAAATTTCAAAATTTTTTCCGACGATTGGGTCGGAAATTTTACGAAAAAACATTGTCTCGAATTCTTTCGGAACTGATCCAATCTTATAGATCTCGACGCGGCGATTTCAAATATGGGGTCGTTCATGCCGCTAGTCCTAACCGTTCTCGAGTTATCGAGGTTTTTGTGTAAAAATTTCAAAATTTTTTCCGACGATTTGGTCGGAAATTTTACGAAAAAACATTGTCTCGAATTCTTTCGGAACTGATCCAATCTTATAGATCTCGACGCGGCGATTTCAAATATGGGGTCGTTCATGCCGCTAGTCCTAACCGTTCTCGAGTTATCGAGGTTTTTGTGTAAAAAATTTCAAAATTTTTTTCCGACGATTTGGTCGGAAATTTTACGAAAAAAACATTGTCTCGAATTCTTTCGGAACTGATCCAATCTTATAGATCTCGACGCGGCGATTTCAAATATGGGGTCGTTCATGCCGCTAGTCCTAACCGTTCTCGAGTTATCGAGGTTTTTGTGTAAAAAATTTCAAAATTTTTTTCCGACGATTTGGTCGGAAATTTTACGAAAAAAAACATTGTCTCGAATTCTTTCGGAACTGATCCAATCTTATAGATCTCGACGCGGCGATTTCAAATATGGGGTCGTTCATGCCGCTAGTCCTAACCGTTCTCGAGTTATCGAGGTTTGGTTGTAAAATAGTGCTAACTTTTTTTTCCGACGATTTGGTCGGAAATTTTACGAAAAAAACATTGTCTCGAATTCTTTCGGAACTGATCCAATCTTATAGATCTCGACGCGGCGATTTCAAATATGGGGTCGTTCATGCCGCTAGTCCTAACCGTTCTCGAGTTATCGAGGATTTTGTGTAAAAAATTTCAAAATTTTTTTCCGACGATTTGGTCGGATATTTTACGAAAAAAAACATTGTCTCGAATTCTTTCGGAACTGATCCAATCTTATAGATCTCGACGCGGCGATTTCAAATATGGGGTCGTTCATGCCGCTAGTCCTAACCGTTCTCGAGTTATCGAGGGTTGTGTGTAGACAATTTCAAAATAATTTTGCGACGATTTGGTCGGAAATTTTACGAAAAAAACATTGTCTCGAATTCTTTCGGAACTGATCCAATCTTATAGATCTCGACGCGGCGATTTCAAATATGGGGTCGTTCATGCCGCTAGTCCTAACCGTTCTCGAGTTATCGAGGTTTTTGTGTAAAAAATTTCAAAATTTTTTCCGACGATTTGGTCGGAAATTTTACGAAAAAAAACATTGTCTCGAATTCTTTCGGAACTGATCCAATCTTATAGATCTCGACGCGGCGATTTCAAATATGGGGTCGTTCATGCCGCTAGTCCTAACCGTTCTCGAGTTATCGAGGTTTTTGTGCAAAAAATTTCAAAATTTTTTTCCGACGATTTGGTCGGAAATTTTACGAAAAAAAACATTGTCTCGAATTCTTTCGGAACTGATCCAATCTTATAGATCTCGACGCGGCGATTTCAAATATGGGGTCGTTCATGCCGCTAGTCCTAACCGTTCTCGAGTTATCGAGGTTTTTGTGTAAAAAATTTCAAAATTTTTTTCCGACGATTTGGTCGGAAATTTTACGAAAAATTACATTGTCTCGAATTCTTTCGGAACTGATCCAATCTTATAGATCTCGACGCGGCGATTTCAAATATGGGGTCGTTCATGCCGCTAGTCCTAACCGTTCTCGAGTTATCGAGGTTTTTGTGTAATTAATTTCAAAATTTTTTTCCGACGATTTGGTCGTAAATTTTACGAAAAATAACATTGTCTCGAATTCTTTCGGAACTGATCCAATCTTATAGATCTCGACGCGGCGATTTCAAATATGGGGTCGTTCATGCCGCTAGTCCTAACCGTTCTCGAGTTATCGAGTTTTGTGTAAAAATTTCAAAATTTTTTGCGACGTTTTGGTCGGAAATTTTATGAAAAAAACATTGTCTCGAATTCTTTCGGAACTGATCCAATCTTATAGATCTCGTCGCGGCGATTTCAAATATGGGGTCGTTCATGCCGCTAGTCCTAACCGTTCTCGAGTTATCGAGGTTTTGTGTAAAAATTTCAAAATTTTTTCCGACGATTTGGTCGGAAATTTTACGAAAAAACATTGTCTCGAATTCTTTCGGAACTGATCCAATCTTATAGATCTCGACGCGGCGATTTCAAATATGGGGTCGTTCATGCCGCTAGTCCTAACCGTTCTCGAGTTATCGAGGTTTTGTGTAAAAAATTTCAAAATTTTTTTCCGACGATTTGGTCGGAAATTTTACGAAAAAAAACATTGTCTCGAATTCTTTCGGAACTGATCCAATCTTATAGATCTCGACGCGGCGATTTCAAATATGGGGTCGTTCATGCCGCTAGTCCTAACCGTTCTCGAGTTATCGAGGTTTTTGTGTAAAAAATTTCAAAATTTTTTCCGACGATTTGGTCGGAAATTTTACGAAAAAAACATTGTCTCGAATTCTTTCGGAACTGATCCAATCTTATAGATCTCGACGCGGCGATTTCAAATATGGGGTCGTTCATGCCGCTAGTCCTAACCGTTCTCGAGTTATCGAGGTTTTTGTGTAAAAAATTTCAAAATTTTTTTCCGACGATTTGGTCGGAAATTTTACGAAAAAAACATTGTCTCGAATTCTTTCGGAACTGATCCAATCTTATAGATCTCGACGCGGCGATTTCAAATATGGGGTCGTTCATGCCGCTAGTCCTAACCGTTCTCGAGTTATCGAGGTTCTTGTGTAAAAAATTTCAAAATTTTTTTCCGACCATTTGGTCGGAAATTTTACGAAAAAAAACATTGTCTCGAATTCTTTCGGAACTGATCCAATCTTATAGATCTCGACGCGGCGATTTCAAATATGGGGTCGTTCATGCCGCTAGTCCTAACCGTTCTCGAGTTATCGAGGTTTTTGTGTAAAATTTCACAATTTTTGTCCGACGATTTGGTCGGACATTTTACGAAAAAAAACATTGTCTCGAATTCTTTCGGAACTGATCCAATCTTATAGATCTCGACGCGGCGATTTCAAATATGGGGTCGTTCATGCCGCTAGTCCTAACCGTTCTCGAGTTATCGAGGTTTTTGTGTAAAAATTTCAAAATTTTTTCCGACGATTTGGTCGGAAATTTTACGAAAAAACATTGTCTCGAATTCTTTCGGAACTGATCCAATCTTATAGATCTCGACGCGGCGATTTCAAATATGGGGTCGTTCATGCCGCTAGTCCTAACCGTTCTCGAGTTATCGAGGTTTTTGTGTAAAAATTTCAAAATTTTTTCCGACGATTTGGTCGGAAATTTTACGAAAAAACATTGTCTCAATTCTTTCGGAACTGATCAATCTTATAGATCTCGACGCGGCGATTTCAAATATGGGGTCGTTCATGCCGCTAGTCCTAACCGTTCTCGAGTTATCGAGGTTTTTGTGTAAAAATTTCAAAATTTTTTCCGACGATTTGATCGGAAATTTTACGAAAAATCATTGTCTCGAATTCTTTCGGAACTGATCCAATCTTATAGATCTCGACGCGGCGATTTCAAATATGGGGTCGTTCATGCCGCTAGTCCTAACCGTTCTCGAGTTATCGAGGTTTTGTGTAAAAATTTCAAAATTTTTTCCGACGATTAGTTCGGATATTTAACGAATAAAATCATTGTCTCGAATTCTTTCGGAACTGATCCAATCTTATAGATCTCGACGCGGCGATTTCAAATATGGGGTCGTTCATGCCGCTAGTCCTAACCGTTCTCGAGTTATAGAGGTTTTTGTGTAAAAAATAACAAAATAAAATTCCGACGAATTGGTCGGACATTTTACGAAAAAAAACATTGTCTCGACTTCTGTCGGAACTGATCCAATCTTATAGATCACGACGGCGGCGATTTCAAATATGGGGTCGTTCATGCCGCTAGTCTAACCGTTCTCGAGTTATCGAGGTTTTGTGTAAAAATTTCAAAATTTTTCCGACGATTGATCGGAAATTTTACGAAAAAAAACATTGTCTCGAATTCTTTCAGAACTGATCCAATCTTATAGATCTCGACGCGGCGATTTCAAATATGGGGTCGTTCATGCCGCTAGTCCTAACCGTTCTCGAGTTATCGAGGTTTTTGTGTAAAAAATTTCAAAATTTTTTCCGACGATTTGGTCGGAAATTTTACGAAAAAAAACATTGTCTCGAATTCTTTCGGAACTGATCCAATCTTATAGATCTCGACGCGGCGATTTCAAATATGGGGTCGTTCATGCCGCTAGTCCTAACCGTTCTCGAGTTATCGAGGTTTTTGTGAAAAAAATTTCAAAATTTTTTCCGACGATTTGGTCGGAAATTTTACGAAAAAAAACATTGTCTCGAATTCTTTCGGAACTGATCCAATCTTATAGATCTCGACGCGGCGATTTCAAATATGGGGTCGTTCATGCCGCTAGTCCTAACCGTTCTCGAGTTATCGAGGTTTTTGTGTAAAAAATTTCAAAATTTTTTTCCGACGATTTGGTCGGAAATTTTACGAAAAAAAACATTGTCTCGAATTCTTTCGGAACTGATCCAATCTTATAGATCTCGACGCGGCGATTTCAAATATGGGGTCGTTCATGCCGCTAGTCCTAACCGTTCTCGAGTTATCCAGGGGTTTTGTGTAAAGATTTCAAAATTTTTGCGACGATTTGGTCCAGCGGAAATTTTACGAAAAAAAACATTGTCTCGAAGATTCTTTCGGAACTGATCAATCTTATAGATCTCGACGCGGCGATTTCAAATATGGGGTCGTTCATGCCGCTAGTCCTACACGTTCTCGAGTTATCGAGGTTTTTGTGTAAAAAATTTCAAAATTTTTTTCCGACGATTTGGTCGGAAATTTTACGAAAAAAAACATTGTCTCGAATTCTTTAGGAACTGATCCAATCTTATAGATCTCGACGCGGCGATTTCAAATATGGGGTCGTTCATGCCGCTTGTCCAAACCGGTCTCGAGTTATCCGAGGGGTTTGTGTAAAAAATTTCAAAAATTTTTTCCGACGATTCTGGTCGGAGAATTTTACGAAAAAAAAACATTGTCTCGAATTC